>CAIGQV010016734.1:7556193-7581189 GCA_903798115.1 Danio jaintianensis
TGTTTGTTTGTTTGTTTGTTTGTTTTCATTGATACTGCAGAAAAGAAGCATCGAGCCATTACAATTGGCTGACACTCTGCCAGACTGATATTGTCTCAGTTAAATATTCATGTCCACTCAGTGACCGCTTTCTATCTCATTTGCTGTGCCCACAGCATATGTTCTCACAGGAAGTGCCTGCAGCTACACAAACAGACACTATGACCACTTCCTCTGAGCGCATGTCTGAACAGGCCACAAAATACAGTAGACACTTATGCCATACTCCACATGAGTGAATTTTATTATATAGAGAGGTCAATGATATAGGAGCTTTTATATGACAAAAAGAAAAAAATACTAAGAAAAAACCTTGGAAACAAACTGTTTGTATTCATGTTGGTTTAATTTATCTTTAAACCGCCAGTTTAAAAGTATTTGGAAAAAAAAAAAAAGTAAAAAAGTTATTTCGTGAGTTATTTTGAATGTCTAGTTAATAATTCAAAGATTTAAATAACTGTACATGCAGATGATGTAATATTTATGAAACACAATTCAATTCATTTTTAAAGTGTTCATATTACATTAAAGTGCATTTTATACAATGTTTTAATTTTAGTTATGCTTTATAGAAACAAATCTATTTTTGCATGCTGACTAACATTTTAAAGCCCATATAAAGTGCTCAATTACAAATTTAACTTGTGATATTCAAGGGTAGTTAATATATTTTAAACATACTAAATTGCAGCTTTATAATTACAAATATATTTATATATAAAAAAACACAACTTTCATTAGAAATTTTAATATCCTTCTTACCGTAAATACTAACTTAAATACCTGAAGTTGGTAAAACAAATACTTAGATAAGTAAATTAATCCACAATATATTTTCGTTTAATTTCAGTTAACATGTAATCCTCAATCTTTAACATTATGTCCACTTATATTCATTTACAAGTATATTCATTTACAGTGTATTATTCCTTAAGTACTCTTTTGATAAGTGTAATCTTTTTCAGAAAGGAAAAGCAATCTGATCAAATTTCAACATCTAAGAAGCAAATTAATACAACACGCATAATGCTACCATGTTATTGGTGTCTATGTGTCTATGATGCATCAGGTTCAAACTGAGCGACCAACACCCAGATATGCATTTCTGCAAACAGTCATTTCCCCTGGGATGCTTTTGATCTACTTGGGCTTTGACTGCTTTTTGGATGACAGTGGAGGTTCAAGGCGTGACTCGACCCATCCATGCGTTCGTGAGAGCAGCTGTTTGTCAGCCCTCTGTCCATCGCAAGTGTGGGGTTTCGGATTAGGCCTACTGAGTCAAATAACAAGCCAAGAGTACACAGCTGGTCCACACACACCACAAAAACAACAGAAGGATCCAGACTGACAACACCGCACACATATTAATATGAATTACAGTACAAGTGGATATTTTAAGTCTCTTAAATAAGAGGATTTAGAGCCCCTACTCAAGGGGGGACCCCAGCCAGATTAAACAGAGATTAAACCTACGATAATTCCCCCACATCAAGCATATTTGGGGTCATAAAGCAACTTCAACACTCGTATGTGCTGGGGCTTTCTGAAATATTATGTTATGGACCTTTTTCACAAGACGCCTGTTATGACGCCTTTAACGGTCATCAGCATATTAAATCCTTGAAAGTTTTTAATATTTAGTTGTTTTTTTTAAGTATATGTATTTCTGTATGTATTATATCATCTTTGCATGAAATGACAAAAAAACTAATAACCGCTTGTGCGAAGCGTTTGAAATGCAGCATCTATGGGCAGGACAGTAAATTTGACGTTGTTCTCTCTTCTGTCTGCCGTTATCAGTCTCATGCAATTTTTTTTCCTTTTTCTGAAAGTCTTGATAACACCACCGTGGAGTATTTCTTTTATTATTTTAGCTAATAGGATTGTAAAAAAATTATTTGTTATACTCTCCCATTCACTGCGCTCTAATTTTACCCAACTATGATGACTTCCGCTGCTGAGAAACCCAGAAATGTGAAAAAGTTTTGTTGTAGCTTAAAGTCAGTGTGAACCGGAAGTTGAAATGGAATGTTGAGTAGGGGGCGGGGCTTTCTTTTTTGTGCGTCATTTCCTCATCGCAAACTAACGGTAAGAGGGGTGTGGTTCTGAATATTGTGGCTGAAACACCAAACTGACATCAGCAGAGAAGAACCGCCACTCCAAACTCAGAAGCAAATGGTCAGACTCTGATAGAATATTACCAAAACAAAGCATTTGTTGTTTTTTTTGGGATTAAGACCAATTAATTGTTTACTTAAAGTACAAATGAAATCAAAACTAACCATACGATTTTGTTAGCTCACATTGCTAGTTTTGTGGAGAACAACTCATCTGTGCATGTCATTAAGAAAAAAAAATAGTTTGCCCTTGTAATCTAAAATTAAAATCTGAAAATGCACTTCATGTTTGTTTTCAGTTAAAATCTCAGATTTACGCCTGTTTGAGGTATTGGGCGTGGTTAACATACTTAACCACGCCCCTTCAATTGTCAGTTTTGATATCGCTATGACAACAAACAGAAATGGTGAGAAGGAGGTGTCTGTTAGGTTGCAATAACTCTCCCGAAACCATTTTCCCAATCTTTCGAAATAAAATGCCTACTTTACTACATCCAATCAGCTCGCAGTAGAAAAAAACAAGCCATGCCCACTGTTTTCTCATTTAATATTCAATTTCTCTAGGAACTGCGTCACAATTCGAAAAAAAAATTATGGCCGCAGCTTCCGGTTCATGTGGATTTTAAAGAATGAATCAAAAATAAACATTGTTAATTTGGATTTCAGACAGACTTTAACTTCATATGCACAAGTGACACTGATATGAACAATGTCACTGATAAAAATGGTAACAAATATATACAATTCCTGGTATTATTTGAGTAAAAATATTATTTAACATTATTAATCAACCATTATATATTAAATTATATCAACAAAACTCGTTTGTGTGGATTAAATAAGGAAGAAAGAGCTAATCTTAGCATAGGGCTGTGATAAGCTGACTTTGAAAGTGCTGAAAGTCTGAATTTGAGTTATCAATGTTCTTTTTGTGTGTGACACACATCTAGTCTTTTATAACAATATAATTATAGACATTCATTTTCCTATGGTCACAGTTGGCCTCATTTTTAGCACTTAGATCTCAATGTGCTGGATGTTATTCTGCTAATGTGTTTCAACAGAGCCTACTGAACTAAAGCAACAAGGTCCAACATTGAAAAATCAAAATAAGACCAAAGCAATCTTTGTTTGTTTGGAGTTTGCTTCAGAAATTTAAAACACTTTGCACAGAGGGGAACTTTCTGGAAATATTTGCTGCTTCTAGTAAACTACCATTATGTTTGTGGTAGTTATGTAACAAGTGGATGTGACTTTGTAGCTCCACCTTTTTTGACTTGGTAATCTTTTCCAGTTAATTTCTTCTGTTCAGCTATTATAACTTTTTGTTTTTGTTTTTCATTTTAAAGGGGTGGTCCACTACGATATCATATTTTAAACTTTAGTTGATGTGTAATGTAGCTGTGTGAACATAAAAAACATCTCTGAATGTAAGACGCTTAAAGTTCAATGCAGAGGGAGACACTGGCTTTTACAGAGTTAGCTTAGCAAAGCCTACAGTGAATGAATTTTGGGGACTACAAAAAAATACATCCGGGCTGATGAGATCACAAGGGTTTTTGGTTACACACATTTACCGCACACACACCCTGCGCAGCGAAGGGGCATGGCCAGAGGCGCTGTAATATTACAGCAGAGAAAGCTAAAATGCCGTCCAAACGCTGCTATTTCCACAGAGCTTCTTCTGTTTCTGTATTTGGGCTTCCATGTTGTTTAGCATCGTATAGAAAACAATGTAAAGACAAGGCATGGCACACCCAGTCTGACTTGCTTTAGGATATTTTAGAATAAAAAATAAACTATTGATAGAAAAGGCAATATAAGACTGTAAATTTGACTCATTTGCATATAAAATGAAGTCTGAAAAAAAAAAAGATCTGCAAATAAAATACAATTTACAAACATTTACCAATTAAATTCCTTGATGGCCACCAAAACAAATTTGTCTCAACAGATGATGTGATTGAGATCAATTCACTGGGTAATGTCCAAGAGATGCCTCAGATATTGTTTTAATAATTAAAAAAAGAGATGTCTTATGAAATGGTGTTACCGAACATCAGCCACCCTCATCCAAAAGCAAGATAACGTGTTAGCAATTGTTATTTATTATGGAGGAAAAAACAGCTACAGTGATTTCCTGTTTGAGAAACCAATACTGTAGAAATAATCTTTAGTAGAAATATACTGTAATAATTTTTATTATTTCCTAGGTTTCCTGGGAATTGACAGTTACATTCTTTTGAACACATGGGATGACAACAGTCCAAAGCAATATTGCAATTTTGCACACAAGTTAAATTTGCAACTTTGGATGGAAACATAGCTCTTGACTGCTCTAATGGGGAAGAAATAAATGACATTAGCTATTAGGTATTACCTTCTTAGAGAGGCTTGCTGTGCTCTAGAATGCTAATAGACTCAGAGTAATTGTTGACTGTCAACATACTTAAACCCTCATTGAGAAGTTTAATGCACCGCCTCGACAGGAATCAAAGCCCTGCTTCGGTAACAAATCCTCCTGCTTTAGCAACAAATATCATGAGTATTACTGTAAGACCTTAAAGGCATAGGTCATCTAAAAATGAAAACTCATCCTGGTGTTTTTCTAATGTTTTATGCCATTCTTTCTTTTCTAGACCACAACGGAAAAAAAAATTGAATCGAAAAAATGTAATTAAACAGAACACATTATAATATTCCAAATTTGACTTTGCATTATATTTCATATTTTTTTTGTATTATATTTTTCATATTTTGATGAAAGAAAAGTTCCTTTCCATCTTTGACTTAGTAGGAAAATTCATACATGCCTTGAAGTTTTTTTCTTTGCATATTAATAATATGCATCATATTATATATACAGTGCTCAGCATAATTAAGTACACCCCATTTTCAAAATGAACATTTTTATCCATTTCTCAGTGAATATAGGCAATGTATTTTGGTGCATTTAAACAAAACAGATTTATTAAACAGATATACTTATTAAAATAATATTTTAGTCACCAAACATATTTAGAAATTGAAAGATAATACAATTAAATTCAAGCAAAATATTGCAAAGAAAAATTACAACCTACAAAATTTCAACTAAATTTGTATTTAATATTTTTCTATAACATATAAATATGGGTGTACTAGTTTTTGGACCGTTATTGTAAGTTATTTTGTTAGATAAGCTCCAGATTTGGCTTCAGTACTGACTAATCTAATGTATATGCACAAATATAATATTGTATAGCTTCCAATTAAAAATATGAATTTAAATGATAGATTTGTGAGGGGTGTAATTATATATGCTGAGCACTGTACATATTTTGCAACCTTTTATAATTTCTTGTGTCACACGAGATTTTGTCTGACGTGGTAAACCAGATCAAGTTCACTAGAAGAATTATTTGATCACAAATTGAACATTGCAAGTTGTTAAGATCTCATCTGAAACTACAGAGAAGGAACACACAATATCACTAGATTACTAGAAGTTTGCTCTACATTAATTCGATCCAGGAGAAATAATTTCATTTGTGCCTTTCTTTCCTATGGGATGCCAATCCTGATGATCCATGCAATCTAAATAGGGCATCGCAGATCTAATCAGCTTCAAACAAAAACTTTCCCTTCTCATTTCACCCAAAACAAAATGCATCTCTCCTCTATTTAGACATACGCTCATTAACACCCTGGATTGAGCCATCAGAGATTTATTCGTCACTCCAGAGAATTGCTGTGACCTACATGCAGTGCAAAGCATAAAACACAAGGGAAAACACAAAACATGTCGGCAAATTAACACGAGTCAGACACAAAATGTTCTTTTATGGGGATGAAAATAAAAACAAGGGTTAAATTGTTTCTTCGAAATCTGTATACGAACACACTGTTCAAAAGTGTTGCTGTGGGCTAGCTGGAAGCGGGGCTAATTTCAAGTGTGTAGGGCTAATTTGAGCTATGAATTGCTCTTCAAAGCACCCATCTTCAGGTTGCCATGGCTACTTGGGGACTAGATGTGCTGCTGAGTTGCCATTCAGCACTGTAGTTTACTGCAGACACACACACCTGTAATGCCACTAAAACACACTGTGAGAGCAAGGGGACACAGCGGGACTCCTGACACTGGAGAATGCCAAACCAGGGGGCTCCAAATGAGGCAGGACATTTTTTTTTTCCACTTGCTGTGCTCTGCCCTCCTGCCAATTTTTTTTAAGTCAAAATTTTAAGCCTTTTTTAAAAGGACAGTTCACCAAAAAAGAATATTTGTTCTCCAAACTGCAACCCCATGTGGTTCAAAACCTTTAAGAGATTCTCTCTCCTGAAGAATATGTGACCCTGGAGCACAAGTATACACTTGTGCAAATCTTGCACAAGTATATATTTAAGATTTGCCCAAAAAACCTTTATTTTATACCAAAAATTATTAGCATATTAAGTAAAGATCATGTTCCATGAAGATGTTATGTACATTTTATTCATCAAAATTAACCAAGCTTAATTTTTTGATCAGTAATATGCATTTCTTCAAATTTTACAACTTTACAACATATTTCTAACATATTTAGAGGTAAGTTTTTAAATATTTTGATTTTTTTGAAAGATCAGATTCCAGATTTCTTTCTCAACCAAATGTTATCCAATGCCAACTAACCATACATAAATGGAAAGCTCATTTATTCAGCTTTCAGATGTTGTAAAAAATGCCAATTCCCAAAAATGGACTTATGACCTTCTTTGTGTGTTTCATTGTCACATATATTTTAAAGAATGCTAGAAACTAGTAGCCATTGACATACATTGGTAAACAAAATACTATGGAAGTCAATGGCTACCTACTTTCAAAATATCTTCCTTTGTGTTCAATAGAAAAAAGAAAGTCAAGGTTTGAAACAGGTGGAGGGCAGATGATGTACATAATGAGAGAATTTGTATTCTTGGTTGAACTATCCCTTTAAAACCTGAAGAAATAAAAATGTAAACACTACATGTGCAATACTGGGGGAAAAAAATATGATATCTCAATCAGAGATGTCAGTTTCCACAAATTCCTATGATCGAACTTTGATTAAATTAGCAATTGCTTAATTTATTACTTGATTAATCGATTAATTGTTAACCTTAGTGCAAGATAAGATGTCCAACAATGATAATTAAGTAAAAGAATATATTTTATATGATAAAATAAAAATATAGGGGTGAAAATGCAAGTTTATCTTGAATTTCTAGGGCATTTTGCTGCACACATCAGGCAATGAAACCATTAATAACCAAATGTCAGCTTGCAAATTGTTCAAACAATAATACTGATATTATCATAATACATATTGTACAAACCTCGATATACTTACAATACACTGCACGCAATGCACTCTCAGAAATGGTGCGAACTGTCACATAAACAAGCGAATACACAATAATAATAAAAATACATATATAATGCTAATTAGTTTTAATAGTTTTATTTAGATATGCTTAAGTCAAGATTTAAGACCTCATAAGTAAGTATTTAAAAAAGAAATCTGATTTAATACTCTTTAAGACTTTTAAGGACCTGAAGTAACCCTCATACGCCTTTTACACTTTTAAACCAGACAACAAAAGCACACAAATACAGAAAAAAAAAAAAATTTACCTTACTGATGTGGAACTCTAGTCGTCGCATGTATCGCTCTATGGTCTTGATTTGCTAGGAAGCAAAAATGTAGAGTTATTTGCTGACAGAGGAAAAAAAAGCTTTTCACACAGGGATCAATGTAAGTTTATATGCGCTAATTTTAAACATTACACCTGTGGCGATCAGAGTGCCGCAGTAACAGATCAGTGCAGAAAAAATGCAGCACATCACTTATGCAAAGCTGCTTATTTCTCCTGCTGCATGTTTCTCACTTCAAAACTTCTTCAAAAGTTTAGATCAGGTCAACTCATGCAGGATAAGAAGCATTAGTGAGTTTAGTGACCCTACCTTGTCAAGATCATACAGCACACCCTGAAGAAGAAGAAAAACGTAACATTAGTGGAAATGCTAAAAAAAAAAAAAAAATCATTTTCTCATCCTAGAAAACCTAATACCCCGCTGAAAAGACCATCTGAAAAGAATAGTTCAATCCAAAATTATTCTCTCACCCTCAGGCCATACAAGTCGTAGGTGACATTTTCTTCAGTAGAACAGCAAAGAAGATTTGGATTAAAACTTAGTCATTGTTGATTTACAGAGTGCAATTCAGTCAAAAAAACATATGCTTCAATGTATCATCAGAAGCCACTGGTATACATTATAGGTCACACTTTACAATAAGGTTTCATTAGTTAATGTATTTACTAACATGAACTAACAATGAACAACACTTGTACAGCATTTATTAAGTCATAGTTCAACATTTACTAATCCATTATTAACATCCAAATTCATGCTTGTTATCATTAGTTAATGCACCGTTAACATGAACTAACAATGAACAACTGTATTTTCATTAACTAACATGAACAAATACTGTAATTAATGTTTTATTAATTGTTTGTTTATGTTAGTAAATGCATTACCTAACATTAACTAATACAACCTTATTGTAAAGTAACCACGTTTTATTCTACCTATTAAACATATTACTTTATTACATTTGTTTTTCCTGAAAGCGCCAGAAGCTTTTGACTTTAAATCACCAAGGACCACAGTTTCAGCTAAAAATCTTCTTTACATCTTGAATGGCCTGAGGGTGAGTAAAATAACAGCATCTAAAACACGCTGCACTGCAATTAATGACTTCTTAATGAGACTTTCATTTTTTTGTATTTTCTTTTTTCACTTGTTTTTTACGTGTACACCAAAAAGTAAATATTCTGCCCATGCAGTATGCCAAAATATATGCTCTGAAAGTAAAATTTAACAATTTATGCAGTATTTTGTTATGCATATTACAAATAAAAAGGCATTTATTTAACTTTAACTTTTTTCTTATTATATATATTATAATTAATGCTTATAATTAAAATGTTATTTATTTCTGTGAAGGTAATTTACAGCTTGATTACTCCAGTATTAGTATAGCCTATATGTTTCCCTGACCTTTCATACTAGCTTTTTCAGCAGGGTTTTTTCAACATTCTAGAATCATTGAAAGCATTTTTGAGTAAGAGCACTTACACACTACAGTACGTTCAGATAAGAGAGTTTTGTTTTTGAATCAGACTTGGCCATTTTTATGATGGTGAAAAAAGCTTGGTCACATGGGTTACATTAATTTCCTAAAGCAAAGAAACTGAAATCAAAACCAAATGGTAAAATAAAAAATCATCTTTCTCCATTTACACCAGTTCAAATTTATCAGTGTCAACATTCAGTGCAACAACTGTGATTATTTCATTATACTACTATATTTAACTAGTTTATTTCTGTCAAGTTTATATCTCTCTCCACTGATTTTGACGTCACAACTCTGAATAATCAACAACAGATTTGCGCACTCTGAAACAGTTCAAACTGTAGTGTGTAGGCACCCTGGTGATGTCACATCCTGTCTCACCAGTCTGGAGTTCCTTTTCATGTCCTTCATGAGGCAAGTGAGTTTATCCAGCTCGGTTTGGTGCACCTCCAGATATTCACTGACAGAAAGAGAAAACAGCAGAGACTTCAGTGCTCTGTAGAGCTGCACTAACAATGACTGCACGTCAAGATAACATCACAGCACTATTTCAGGCAGTCAATGTGCACACACTGTAAAAAATATATGATCAATAAGTCATGAAAATATGTTTCTATGTTAATATAATTCATTAAAATTAGATATCAATGTTTAAACTTAATATTCTAAATCATATGAGCTGTTTTAAAGGGATAGATTATAATTGGCTCACTATTTAGTCACCCTCAAGTGGTTATAAACCTTTAAGAGTTTTTTTATTCTGTTGAACACAAAGGACGATTTTAAAAGAAAGCTGAAAACCTGTAACCATTGACATCCATAGTAGGAAAAACAAATGCGATGGAAGTCAGTGGTTACAGGTTTCTAGCTTTCTTTAAAATATCTCCAGGATAAAGAAGCTCAGACAGGACATTTAAGTTATACTTCGCATAACTCAAGTGACTCAAGGTAAACTTTGTATAAAAAAAAACAAAATTTATATATGTATGTATTTCTGTATATTATACAATATAATTAGTTCATTCATTTTTCTTCCGCTTAGTCCCTTTATTCATCAGGGGTCGCCACAGCGGAATGAACCACCAACTTATCCAGCATATGTTTTACACAGCAGATGCCTTTCCAGCTGCAACCCAGTACTGGGAAACATCCATACACACTCATTCACACACATACACTACAGCCAATTTAGTTTATTCAATTCACCTATAATGCATGTCTTTGGACTGTGGGGGAAACCGGAGGAAACCCACGCCAACACAGGGAGAACATGCAAACACCACACAGAAATGCCAACTGACCCAGCCATGACTCGAACCTGCGACCTTCTTGCTGTGAGGCGACAGTGTTAACCACTAAGCCACCGTGTCGGCCATACAATCTAATACATTGTATAATAAAATTAAACTAAATAAATGAAGTAAATAAAAAAATTAGTGGAAACCTGATTAACTCATTAATATTAGTTAAAGTAACATAAAAACAATTCTGTTTTTGTCATATATTTTTTAGTGTCATAATTTGTCATAATTTTTTAAAGCTTGGTCTCCTAAACATCAGGTCATTAGCACCTAAAGCACTTATCATAAATGAAATAATAACAGACAACAATCTTAATGCACTCTGTCTCACTGAAACCTGGTTGAAACAAAATGACTATATTAGTTTAAATGAAGCAACTCCTTCAGGATTCTTATATAAGCATGAGGCTCGTCAGACTGGTCGTGGTGGTGGAGTTGCATCAATCTTTAGTGATATTCTTAATGTTAATCAGAGAAACGGACTTATGTTTAACTCTTTTGAAGTATTGGCGCTTAATGTTATGCTTCCGGATATTATGAAAAAACCTATATTATCTCTCGCTTTAATCACCATATATAGACCCCCAGGACCCTATGTCAATTTTCTGAAAGAGTTTTCGGATTTTATTTCTGACTTACTAGTTAAAACTGATAAAATACTAATTGTAGGAGACTTTAACATTCACATAGATGACGCTAACGATACATTAGGGCTCGCGTTTACAGATTTATTACAATCACTTGGGATAAAGCAAAACGTTGTTGGTCCAACCCATCGCTTAAAGCATACATTAGATCTAATTTTGTCTCATGGACTTGAGGTCATTGATGTAGACATTATACCACAAAGCGATGATATAACAGACCACTACCTCTTACTATATAAGCTGTGTTTACCTGAAATTAGCAGACCTGCACAGATATATCGCCCTGGTAGAACTATCGTCCCGTCCACTAAAGATGAATTCACAAATAACTTACCTGATCTTTCTCTATTTCTAAATGCACCCGCAAACGCAAATGACCTTGATGTAGTAATCAGCAGTATGGATGCTATCTTTACTAACACACTAAATGCTGTGGCACCCATCAAATTAAAAAAGGTTAGAGAGAATAAAACTACACCATGGTATAACAGTCATACTCGCGCTCTCAAAACAGCAACCCGTGCCTTGGAACGTAAGTGGAAAAAAACTAAATTAGAGGTCTTTAGAATTGCGTACAAAGATAGTATGTCCAGCTATAGGAGGGCTCTAAAATCCGCCAGGGCTGAGCACCTCCGCAAACTGATAGAAAATAATCATAACAATCCTAGATTTTTATTTAACACCGTTGCTAAATTAACAAATAATCGGTCATCTTTGGAACAAAATGTCCCACCGCAAATTAGTAGTGATGACTTCATAAATTTCTTCAGCGATAAAATAGAAGGTTTCAGACAGAAAATAGAAGATGTTAAACTTTCGGCACCGCCTTATACTTCAGATCCATTAAACATTCCGCTGAACCAAAATAATCTACAGTGCTTCAAAATCATAGAACAGGAAGAGGTAGATAAACTTATAAATGCTTCTAAACCAGCTACATGTATGTTAGACCCAATTCCAACTAAATTACTGAAAGAATTGCTACCTGTAATAGGAGAACCTCTTCTTAACCTCATCAACTCTTCTCTATCTTTAGGCCATGTTCCAAATCCTTTCAAGCTAGCTGTTATTAAGCCTATTATTAAGAAACCACAACTGGACCCCGGCAACTTAGCTAATTATAGGCCTATTTCAAATCTTCCATTTATGTCTAAAATACTAGAAAAAGTTGTTTCTGCCCAATTATGCTCCTTTCTGCAGATGAACAATGTTTTTGAAGTGTTTCAGTCAGGTTTCAGGCCTCATCACAGTACAGAAACCGCATTAGTGAAAATAACCAACGATTTACTCTTAGCTGCTGACCAAGGGTGCATCTCATTATTAGTTTTACTTGATCTCAGTGCTGCATTTGACACCATCGACCACAATATCCTCATAGATCGCTTAAATTCTACAGGTGTCCGGGGACAGGCTCTACAATGGTTTAAGTCATACTTAACTGACCGTTACCAGTTTGTTAATATAAATGGACAGCTTTCTCAGGTCAGGCCAGTACAGTATGGGGTGCCTCAAGGATCAGTTTTAGGCCCTTTGCTGTTTACAATATACATGCTACCCCTGGGGGACATTATAAGAAGACACGGGATCAGCTTTCACTGCTATGCAGATGATACTCAATTATATATTTCAACAAAACCTGATGAGACGTCTGAACTGTCTAAGCTAACTGAATGTATTAAAGATGTTAAAGACTGGATGACCAACAATTTCCTTCTCTGAAATTCAGACAAAACAGAATTATTACTTATTGGGCCTAAATCCTGTACGCAGCAGATCTCACAACTCGACCTGCAATTAGAGGGACACAAAGTTAGCTTTAGCTCTACTGTAAAAGATCTGGGTGTTATACTAGACAGCAATTTAACCTTTGAAAATCATATCTCCCATGTCACAAAAACAGCCTTCTTTCATCTGAGAAATATCGCTAAGTTACGAAGTATGCTATCCATCTCAGATGCAGAAAAACTAGTTCATGCTTTCATGACTTCTAGGCTGGATTACTGTAATGCTCTGTTCGTTGGTTGCCCAGCATCCTCTATTAATAAACTTCAGTTAGTACAAAATGCAGCTGCCAGAGTTCTTACCAGGTCTAGAAAATATGATCATATCACCCCAATTTTATCTTCCTTACACTGGCTGCCTGTTAAGTTCCGTATTGATTATAAAATATTGCTTCTTACCTATAAAGCTTTAAATAATCTAGCACCTGTTTATCTAACCGACCTTCTGTCTCGCTACAATCCAACCCGCTCTTTAAGATCTCAAAACTCAGGGCTGCTGGTAGTACCTAGAATAGCAAAGTCGAGTAAAGGTGGTCGAGCCTTTTCATTTATGGCTCCTAAACTCTGGAATAGCCTTCCTGATAATGTCCGAGGCTCAGACACACTCTCTCAGTTCAAAACTAGATTAAAGACCTATCTTTTTAGTAAAGCATACACTCAATGCATTGCATAACGGTATGATGCATGAATCTGCTCCACGCAGGTTTTTGCATCTCGTTTATATACACTATGAACAGCAGCTACGCTAATTATTCTCTTTATTCTCTATTTCCACCTGGGGATACTCATCCCGAGGCCCCCAGAGACTATGCAGTGCCACTAATGCAAACCAAGACCTGTGAAGAGATGACCCCAAGGTTTCCATAATCCAAGACCAGGCCGTATCCTGAGGAGCTGCTGTGGTGGTCATGGAGGAGTGGAGAGAAAAGGACTGATTCCAGTGGGACCCCAGTGAAAGACGAGTCTTCTCTGTCGTCCAGCGTTCACCAGCCTCCGGCGCCTAGACTGCAGCTCTGCACAAGACGCTTGGCCATAGGAGAAATGGTCGTGCCCTACTGAGCCTGGTTTCTCTCGAGGTTTTTTTTTTTTCCTTCACTTTCGCAAATTGGTGAAGTTCGTTCCTCGCCGCTGTCGCCACTGGCTTGCATGGTTCGGGACCTGTAGAGCTGCGCATCGATGGATTTGCTCTTCAGTGTTTGGACTCTCAGCAGTGAAAATTAAACCACACTGAACTGAACTTAAACTCTAAAAACTGAACGGACACCATTCCAATTCACTATAATCTTCTATGTGAAGCTGCTTTGACACAATCTACATTGTAAAAGCGCTATACAAATAAAGATGAATTGAATTGAATTGAATTGAATATATTTTTTAGTGTGAAGTGTGAGAAAATGATGACAATTTTCATTTTTGGGTGAACTATCCCTTTAAGCAACACAAGTTAAAATGACTTGTAAGGTTAGTTTGATTCAAAAAATATAAATCATCAATAAGTCATGACAACATATTTTATGTTAATGTAAATAATTAAACCATCAATTTTTCTTTAAGTCATACAAGCGGTTTTATGTCAGTTTAATGCACATTAAAATTACTTTTAAGGTCAATTTGACTACAAAAAAAAATTATATGATCAAAAACTCATGACAACATATTTTTTTGTTAATTTAATTCATTTTAAAAAGTGAACCAACTTAATTTTTTAAGTCACACGAACTGTTTTAATTTAGTTTAATGTAATGCATGTTAAAATGATTTGTAACGTTAAACTACAAAATCATAAGTCCAAGACATTCAAAAAGTAAGTGATAAAATTAAAAAGCCTTTAATAATATGACTATTATTAAAAAAAAAACAGCACTATTGTGCACCGCACCTACGCATTTCATCATTAGGCAAGTTTTGCCGAGGCTTTTTAATTTTTTTACTTGTGTTTTGGACTTATGATTTTGTTGTTTATATTTATGAATCCCTTATCCAAAGAGCACCGACACACTGTTTACCCCTGAAGCAGTTTTTGTTTTATTTTGGACTTGTAATGATAATTTGATTCAAACAAAAAAAATGTAAGGACACAGCTAATATTTTTTTAGAGAACAGTATGACTAGTAGGATGTGATGGAGAAATGTCTAGCAGCACTCACTCCAGGCCTTGCTTGAGTGCGCTGTAAACCTCCTCCACACGTTTGGGCTGTGGCTCTCGTGAGCTGCTGCTGCTGGATTTATGCCCGGACAGATGGGGCTTCCTGGGCTTGGAGATGGGTTTCTTCTGCACTGCCGAGTTCCCCATGAAGGAGTTGCACCTGAAGACACGCAGACAGATGTGGGTGAATATAACAAATCTGTCATGAACATGTGGAGGTCATTTTTTACCACAAAATCTGAAGAAAGGTACTATGATGCTTAAAGAAAACTTTGCTTTATTTTTAAAACTTGTTTACATTGTGTTGTATTTTTAAGACAATTATACACATCTCTTCTCATTTTTTTATTGCCATAATGTAAATAAATAAATACAAATATTTTTTAAGTATTACTGTAAACCCAATACTACTAATGATAATAAATAAATTGTAATTGTAGAAATTAATGAAATGGTCAATTTAAGAATGAAGTTTTTGAAATATTGCTGATAAAATATGATTATTATTATTATTATTATTATTATTGTTATCAATAATAATAATAATAATAATAAAATGTGATAAAATATAATAAAATAAAATAAATATGGATATATAAAAGAGAAAAAAACTGAAATTACTGATTAGAAGTTAAATTACCTAAGGTAAATTATTTTTTATGTGAAAGCCAGTGTTATTTTAATTGAGTACCTATTGTATTTGTAGATTTATTAATAGGCTGAATTAGAGTTTAATTTTAAAATTTATGCTTTAATTATAGTTTTAGTTGCAGTGTCATTTGATACAGTATTTTTGACATGTCTATAATATAAAATATTACAATATAGCTTTAATTTATATGTTGGCTTTTTCCATTTAAACAAACAAATAAAAGATATTTTCCTGGCAACTATATAAAATAAAATCAATTTTAGTTATATATATTATTATTATTATTTTTTTTTATTTATATATATACACACACACACACACACAGTTAAGGGCAACGTTATTAGCCCTCCTATGGAATATTCTTTTTCAAATATTCTCAAGTAATATTTAATGGAGCAAGGCAATTTTCACAGTATTTTTGATAATATTTTTTCTTCTAGGGAAAGTCTTATTTGTTTTATTTTGGCTAGAATAAAAGAAGATTTTATTTTTTTTAAACCATTTTAAGGTCAATATTATTAGCCCACTTAAGCAATATTTCTTTCAGTTGGTTACAGAACAAACAACTACAATAACTTGCCTAATTACCCTAACTTGCCTAATTAACCTAATTAAGCATTTAAATGTCACTTTAAGCTGAAAACTATTATCTTGAAAAATATCTAGTAAAATATTATGTACTGTCATCATGGCAAAGACAAAAGAAACCAGCTATTAGAAATTAGTTATTGAAACTATTATGTTTAGAAATGTGTTGAAAAAAATCTTCTCTCCATTAAACAGAACTTGTGGAAAAAACAGGAGGGCTAATAATTCCGACTTCAACGTATAATGTGAGCACCAGTGAATTTAGATTAAACTTGGAACCTGTAGTCTGTAGTTGTTTTTTGTTGTTGTTGTTGTTATTACATTAGTTCATTTCATGCTCATCTATGCAATACCAAAACCTCTTCTCTTTGCAGAGGCTCAAAGAGACTGAAGTTCGAAAGTCATTTAAACCCTCCTAAAAGCCATGAGGATGAAACCTGTATTGCTGATTTCTTCCTTAATGCTTCCTGACATTTAAAACTCCTGTCAAAATGGTTTAGGGTGCTTATTAGACCACTTCTGAGGTCATGGCCCCCGTATCCAATAATATTCTCGGATCATAAAAACACAATGGCAGTTGGCTGTTGGACATGTCTGAACGTGTCACACACAGTCAAAAAGAGCACTGGAAGCAGAGCTACAGTAAATCTAGGCCATGGTGGAGAATGAGCACATGCTGTAGCCAGAGGGTCAGACATTCAGTCCGCCATGCTGAAGTAGATAAGTCTTTGGCCATTTACACTGACAGTTCTTTCACATGGAAAACACACATAGAATGGGTTTGCTCTCGTTTACACCAGAGATTGTATTTTTTATAGAGTTTACGTCCCTTTGGGGTACACAAGAAACTTATGATGTTGTTTTATAAAGCTGTTCTTGAAAGCATTGTGAGGTATGGTATCACAGTGTGGTTTCGCAATCTATCTGTACAGTGTAAATCTAAGTTGATGCACCTCTTAAGGACAGGATGGAAAATTGTTGGGCACGATGAATATTTGAATACTCAAGTTTTGTATGAGAATTGTGCCCTTATTCAGGTGGAAAGGATTCTGAATGATCCAACTCAGTTTTTTGTATTCACATTATGAACAACGTCCCTCTGTTAGGAGATATAGAGTTCCTAAGTGTAGGTTGAACCGATACAAGAAATCCTTTATACCAGTTTTAATGGGTTTATTTAATAAGAATTTACCTTAACTATCATTATTATTATTGTAACTACTGTATTTTTGTATTGTTTTATTGTATGTTTGCAGTTATATGGTTATACCCATAACAAATTTCCTTTCAAAAGACAATTAAGTTGACTATTTCTACTACTACTAAAGCAGAATGCACTGCACCAAACACACTCTTTAAGACACTGGATTTACTCCAAAATGTTATGTAGAAATATGCAAATTTGATAGTATATCAAAAATGTACTAATGTGTGTACTAATACATTTCTAGAAGAAAACTCTGAACACTGAATGATGTTCAAAATGTGTTTGTTTGTTTGTTTGTCACATTAGAGTCAAAGGTTTTTACAGAGTGGATTTTGGGAATTTCTATTTATCACTTTGTAATTTAGAAAATACTGAAAAGAATGACCAAAAAAGAGATCCAATGTTTTTGTAGAATAAAATGATGTATAAAATCAGGCCAATTTTGTATTTGTTGCTCAAAGCAGGAGAAAAAAAAAACCTAATTTTATGTATTGTAATCAAAATTTACAGACACAAATTTATAAAGTGTGATAAAAACTCTTAAAAGTGTATTTTGGATTTTCTCTGTTTTTATTAGACTGAAAAAAGCCAAAAAGCCCCAAATCATAAACTGAAGAGGTGCATGAAAAACCGTTTTTGCCTGAAGTATCTAAATTTAATGTGGTTAATGCATCCACTGTGTCACATGGATATAATGTGCTGTTCTTGTGCAATTTATTATAATGTTCTAAAATCTAGTGGAAAGTTTTGCCAGAGATGTGGAAACAGCTATTGAAGTAATGAGAGGAATTAATAGCTTTCAAATGATGGGTGTGGAGTTTGGGTGTCCACATACTTTTGGTCACGCAAGGCAACTTTATACAAAATCTCCCTTCGAAATGAATGTATAAGAAAACAAAAGCTTTTGCCTACTTGTTATGAATCAAACACTACATGTAACCTTCCTGTTGTTGTTCTACTTAAGTTTCAGCATAAAAAGTGGAAGGAAACCCACGCGAACATGCAAACTCCACACAGAAATGCCAACTGACCCAGCCAAGGCTTGAACCAGCGACCTTCTTGCTGTGAGGTGACAGCGATACCCACTGCGCCACCTATATTATATTACTCAATCCTTCATTTTCTTTTTTCGGCTTAGTCCCTTTATTAATTTGGGGTCTTATCCAGCATTTGTTTTACGCAGCGGATGCCCTTTCAGCTGCAACCCATCACTGGGAAATACCCATACACTCCCATTCACACACATACACTACGGACAATTTAGCTTGCCCAATTCACCTATAGCACGTCTTTGAACTTGTGGGGGAAACCGGAGCACCTGGAGGAAACCCACGCAAACACGTACCCATGCAAACTCCACACAGAAATGCCAACTGACCCAGCCGAGGCTCGAACCAGCGACCTTCTTGCTGTGAGGTAATCGTGCTACCCACTGCGCCATTGTGCAGCCCTATATCACACTGATACTTATACCAGTAATATTAATTATTCACCTTTATAATCATGTTCATGCTACACACTGCGCCACCACGCCACCTATATTATATTATATTATATTATATTATATTATTGAATCATATCAAACCCTTTGAATGTTTAATGTTCATATAGTAACTCGTGTAGAGAGCAGGGTTAGCGTGTTTGTGCCTGTGCCGGGTCAGATGTGCTCACCGTGAGCGTCTCTCCTGCAGGGTGCTGAAGCCGGCGAACGACTGGCTCCTGATGATGCCATTGGGTCCTCCAGGAGAGTGGGTGCCAGCAGCCATGATGTCTGGGAAGCGCGAGGACACTCCTGCAGGAGGCAGAAAAGGATTCTGGGTAAGACAGAGGTCAGTAGTGCAGATGGGGGAAGGGTTGCGTGTGGAGGATGATGATGTTGGAAATGAACTCACATGCACATTTTACACCACTTTAATGATGCAGAAAGAAATAGTAACAACTTATATAGCACTTTATACAACAGGCTGCTTTAAAATTACACAAAGTTACACAAAAAAACAACAACATCAGCATAGTTTTCTATTAGTATGGAGCTTAAAATATGCCAAAACAATCTGAATTTGAATTGTAAATTGAAACTGTAAATTGAACTTGACAAACAATCTGGATATCTGCAGTCTATGAATTCAGAACAAAAAAATATAAAGTTTAAAAAAATACGTTTATAAAAATTAGACTTCAAAACAATTTTTAATGACATTTAATATTCAGTTTTATTAAATTATAATTGTTAATAATTCAAATGAACACAATTCAAATTCACATTGTTTTGGCATATTTTAAGCTCCATATTACAACTACAGCTATTTTTCTTCTTTAAAGCAGTCATACAAGCTGATTATCTTGTTTTATTTATTAGTTAGAATGTGTTTAACCTGATATTTCACTAACTGTAAAAACTAAATGATTGACCAATTAACTAATGGGACTCATTTTATCCAATGCAGTTGTTGGTTGTTTTATTTGGTTGCACAAATAGTTTTTAAGGTAAAACATAGTTACATAGTTAATAGGTCATGAGTTCTTTATAAGTTATGTGTAGTCAGATAACTTTTTGCTTAGAGAAATATTTGTAAAAATACTATACTAAATCATGACAGTATTTATACATAAATAATAACATTCAGAATATGCTTTTAGCAACAAAGAAATACTGATATGATACTGAAACTAAATTACATTTATTATTGAAGCTGCGCCAAATGTAAATTCAGGGTAGAAACCAAAACCAAATATTCTGGATGCACTTGGCCTGAAAGCTGAAAGCGGAAACACTTTGTTCATTCATTCATTTTTTTTTCGGCTTAGTCCCTTTATTACTCTGAGGTCGCCACAGCGGAATGAACCGCCAACTTATGCAGCATATGTTTTATGCAGCGGATGCCCTTCCAGCTGCAACCCAGTACTGGGAAACATCTCTACACTCTCATTCACAAACATACACTACGGACAATTTAGCTTGCCCAATTCACCTATAGCGCATGTCTTTGGACTGTGGGGGAAATCAGAGCACCCGGAGGAAACCCACGCCAACACGGGGAGAACATGCAAACTCCACACAGAAATGCCAACTGACCCAGCCGAGGCTCGAACCAGCGACCTTCTTGCTGTGAGGTGACAGCCCTACCCACTGCGCCACCGCGCTGCCCAGAAATGCTTTGTAATAGTTTATTATTTTATTAAATAACATTATGCAATTTTGTAGGACTTTTTAAATTGAACTCAATAACTTGAATCATACTGATTAAAAAACAATGAAATAACCACATTTTATTGACAGCAATATTTATTGAGTAGAGAGGCACCATTTTACCAACATTGAAAGTACATTAGCGTAACAGCACTATTGTAAGTAACAGGAACAAGTGTACTACATAGAAACATTATTTAAATGAACTTTCTTTCATGGTGAGCATAAGTATATGGCAATATGAGCATAATATTGAGTTATTTTGAACTTTGACCGCACAAGCCATTGAAATGTATGAGATTCATAGTGCAATGCTTTCCGCGTCCAGTCTGAAAGCCGCTGCACAACACCTAGTGACTATGACTGGAGGGAGTGTGGCACAGCATAGTCTTTTTTCAGCTCATAAGTTTCACCCATTTATCTTTTTCAGAAATTCTTTGTTTATTTATTTTTAAAAAAATTTTTATGTAATTGCATTTTTAATGTCACTGAATCAACCTGCTGTTTAAAACACTAATGCTGCCTTAGTGAAATTTCCTGCTTCCTATTTATGAAGTCATGATTGCATATTTTCTTATACCACTTATATAATGATTCTAACACAAACATTCAGCATTCTGAGTGGTTTTGCAGCTATTAGAGCAGAAATGAAAGCTGCTGCTCTCTGTATCATTTGTGTTTTGCTTTAATATAAAAATTGCGCAAACCTATTTTGCAATGTCAGATCGAAACATCTGGAAATGCCTACCACATATCCATAGGCTCTTTCCCCTAAGAAATCAGAGAAGTGGTGAAAATAAAAAGTACTCACTATTTAATCACCCTGAAGTGGTTCCAAACCTTTATGAGTTTAATCTGATGAACACTAAAGAAGATATTTTGAAGAAAGCTGAAAACAAGTAACCACTGACCTTGATAGTAGGAAAAAACAAATACTACAGGAGTCAATTGTTACAGGTTTCCAGCTTTCTTCAGAATATCTTATTTTGTGTTCAACAGAGAGACAGAAACCCATAAAGGTTTTAAACAAATGAAGTGTGAGCAACTGATGACCGAATTTTCATTTTTGGGTGACCTGTCCCTTTAAGCTTACTACAAAGCAAATCTATTTAATAGTGTGTAAGTTGTAACTTAATGCCTTTTTAAAGTCAAATGTAGGCCAAGTCATTATAATCCTAGCTTGCAAACATCCGTTTCAACCAGCACCAGAAATGATTTTGAAAGCTATACTAGCTCTCTAATAAACAGATATCCAGACAGAGCCTTGACATTAAACGAAAGTCCATAAAACCAGCTAAAAATCACAGAGGAAAGCAAGAAATGAGTCATTTAATCTCCCGTGGATACAGTTACTGAAAATAGCACTAGAGGGTGAGAAGACCCCATACGGCACACATTCAGAGGTTTATATAAACCGCTCAAAGCCACCTGAGCCCACCGCAGATGAAGATGCAGAAAGAGCACTTAAGAGCAGGCAAGAGGTGCTCTAATGGAGCCAGAAAGACCAACGTCATCCCTCATTTCAAGCGCAATGATCCCGGGAGGGTGTAGAAACCTCTCGCCTACAGAAAGCCTTCAAGACCATCTCTGATCCCCTCATAGATCATCTCTCCAGCCCCCCATAATTCATCAGAGCAAAGGGAAATGATAACAGCAGTGGCAAACTCAAAAACTGAGGGTAATGAGGCTATGAGATCTGTGATCATGGATGTGAAAGACCCTGCACTGGTGTCTTTCTTTATCAAAAAAAGGGAAATATCTGGGTTTTGTGCCTGGTATTGTGTTGGAAGGAACCTATGGCTGTGCAATAAATACATTATTGCTTTGATGAAATGACAATTCTTAATACGGCTTTGGGGGGGATGTTGTTTTGCAGAGGAAAAACAATGAGCCTTGTATAATGCCTGCCAGGCTATTTATAAACACTGTAATATTGGTTTTGCCTCTAGAACACGAACTGTACGTTTTGATCACATGACAATAAAAGAATAAATGGTAGCATACAATTATTTATTTCAAAAATCTCTTATCAAATAAAAGCAACACTATATAGAATAGCAGTGTTAATGTTATTTTAATATTTATCAGACCTAATTCTTGATTATTATTTTTTTTTTTCAAGGAAAAAAAAATCCACTTTGGGACACAGAAGAGGAAATATTAAATAAATAAATAAATAAATAAATAAATAAATAAATAAATAAATAAATAAATAAATATTTATTTAAAAGTGATATTTAAATGAATATTCCAAATATACATAATAACAATAAAACAAATCTCGTTCATTATATTTTATATATGGAAAACGCAATAAATATATATATGCTTGTATTGTATCAATATAAAGTACATTTATTTCCAAATATAGATACGAGTAACATTGTAATAATGTAAATAATTTACTTGTACATGAGTGCATTTACATATATAATTATTAGTGCTGGGAATATAATAATAACTATAATTGTAATAACAATAACTAATTATTAGTGCTGGGCAAAAGTTAATCACGATTAATCATCCAAAATAAAAGTTTGTTTTGACATAATATATATCTGTGTATTATATATATTTAATGTACATGTTAGAAATAAAAGCAAACAAAACTATTTTGTTACATAGATATTTAAATTTATACATAGTTTGTATAATATACAAAAATATTTTATGTCTAAATATAAATAAACATTTCCTCAAATATATGCATGCCTGTGTGTATTTATATTCGTTCATTCATTCATTTTCTTTTCGGTTTAGTCCCTTTATTAATCAGGGGTCACCACAGCGGAATGAACCGCCAACTTATCCAGCATATGTTTTACGCAGCGGATGCCCTTCCAGCTGCAACCCATCACCGGGAAAGTGTATTTATATATACATAATAAATATACACAGTACGCACACTTAAATTGTCAAAACAAATTTTATTTGTTTTTTGGCTTTTATTTTGGATGCAATTAATCCACAATTAACTTTTGCCCAGCACTAATAATTATAGTTACTGTTATTATTATATTCGCATAATAATGATATAATAATGGATAATGGATAACAAAACAATAATGAAAAATTATTAAGGGGCCAAAAATATTGACCTTGAAAATTATTCATTCATTCATTTTCTTTTCGGCTTAGTCCCTTAATTAATCTGGGGTCGCCACAGCAGAATGAACCGCCAACTTATCCAGCATATGTTTTACACAGTGGATGCCCTTCCCGCTGCAACCCAACACTGGGAAACACCCATACACTCTCATTCACAGACATACAGTACGGCCAATTTAGCTTATTCAATTCACCTATAGCGCATGTCTTTGGACTTTCTCCAGAAGAAAAATTCCTTGTTCTGCCAAACAACACTTGGGAAATATTTGAAAAAGAATTCAAAATTCACAGGAGGGCTAATCATTTTGCCTTCAACTGTAGATTAATTGAATAACTTTTTTTATTGAGCATTAATAAACAACTAACAAAAATTAACACATTCTTTTCCAGGTTTACTTTAGGTGTGTTAGCCATTTTGTTATAATACATAATTCAACCATCTTAATAGCAACTTGATTATTCATGCATCAAAATCAATCAAAACTTCAGACCTATAAAATCATAAAACAAACACAATGAAATCTATACAACCAACGGCTCATTTCCACAAACAAAGGTTCCACTTCAGTTTGAAAAATACAAAGCGACACTGTGCCACCCAGTGCATGCTGGGATTGTTCCACTCATTCCATTCAGTGCTGGTCGTCTCGGTTCACAGGCACTCGTGAAGGTCTGTTGATGTGCGGCCACATCATCCCGTCACTGCGGGCACGACTGCTCATAAGTATTCTGGGTACAGCTGCCTGGCACCCAATTCTCAACTCTTCACTGCGAGAGACGGATGACGAGGACAAAAGAAGCAGAGAGGGGGCCTTCATTAATTTGTCACCTCCAGCAGGGACCATGTTTATCAGGCCCCTGAAGGGTGTGAAAGGGTCTCAAAGCTGGTACTGAATGAATAGTGTGTGTTTGTGTGTTTGTGTGTGTGTGTGTGTGTGTGTGTGTGTGTGTGTGTGTGTGTGTGTGTGTGTGTGTGTGTGTGTGTGAAGCTCCCAAAAGCCCACATTATAAATACAAATAAGGATAAATCTAACAATATATCTCTAGCCAGATTAGAGATAATCATATGCCATATACATTTTAA
>CAIGQV010016734.1:7581289-7612174 GCA_903798115.1 Danio jaintianensis
AAAAAAAATTCAAGTTGAAAGCTAAAACAATATGCCTATATAGTTTTTATTTTTTATAAGATATAACTTTATACAGCAGTAACCAAACCAGAAGTTAATATTAAGCAATTTCTATTTTAGATACGGTCTATTATTGGCTATTTTTTCTCTATTTTTCTGCGTTTCTTAATCTATAATTTGGGTTAGTGTTTCAGTCAAGTTGAGCTTTATTGTCATTCCGCTACATGTGTGGGTATACAGTGGAAAAAAAATGTCATTTATCGCAGGACCACGGCGCAACATAAATGAACATAATCATAAATATGAACACAACACTGGATGTAACAGCTATTTTAAACCTATACTATTTTTAAACTTATACTATGGCTATACTGTCATTCCTAAAGACAGTCAACTTGCTTGTTTTTAAACAAATTCACAGTTTTTGTTTGAGTAAATCATTTGAATGAATGAGTCAACGAATCACTTATGAAGAAAGAGATTGTGTTACCACCTACTAGCATTTTAGTCTTATTTATTTAGCAATTTCTAGGTAAAATTAAAGCTATAATGGGGCAATATGATGCTAAAAACTTTTGTTCATTTGCTGACTAATGATATTTACAGGGACAAATTATCTACAAATAAAGGATTACTTTCCTTCAGTTCTTTGCACAACACCAAATAAATACTACAAAACAACTTAATAATGTCTATGTTTTGTAATCAAATACGTTTGCCTCACTATCTCTATATCAAACTCTTCTATTGTACTTGTGATGCAGAACACTCGAATGCAAAACTAAGTAAAAACCATGTGGTCACTGTGCATTTTTCTCTTATGTTTGCTTTTGAAAGCACTATTTGTTGGGTTTAGTGAAAAGTTTAGGTCAGTGGTTCGCTGGTCTTGGTGATCTGTACAACAAGTGCTGCCTTTTCGAGGATATGCATATGAAACGTACAACAAAACTTACCATAAGAAACATATTTCAGATTCACAATAAATGCAGACAGCGCCCTCTAGTGGATTTGGCATCTGAAACATGCAACAAATTGTACCCAGAGCAACGCATTTTATATTTTTCAAAAATGTAGGCTGAGACAAGTATTTCTAATAATCCTGGGCTGTATTTACTCTATCCATGACAAACCTAAACCAGCCAAAATTACCACAAAAAAAAAAAAAAAATGTCAGGGTACTTTTGTGAAAACCAAATCAAATATACTGAGGTAAGAATAACAAACAATTTATTTAAACATAAGCTATATTCCATCAGTGTAGGACAAGGAATTGAAGGAACTCGCACTTGGTTCAGTAATGTTTCAATATTAAATTGCAAATCTAAAAATGTCCACAATTTACTTTAATATTGCCCATTTATCAATTATCAACTGAAATGTGAAAATAAATCAGCTCACCGTATCAGCCAAAGTTTATGCAACGTTGTATAGTTTAAGGATACATCATATATGGCTTTTATAAACAACCAAGGTAATGATTGGTGCTTTCAACGCATGTGAACAATTTTAAATAAACAACATCAGGATTTTGCAAAATCAATCTTCTTTCTGCACTTTAGCCCTAGGAAAAGTCATTTTATTTCCCACGCAAGCACACGAGCGGACAGAAGCTGAATATCATCCAACTCAACCCACACTGCAACTTAACAGCAGCGCAACTCCTAATGCCCGTTTCAATTATAGTTTCTATAGTAACAGCAGACAATGCAAAGTGTGTCCAGTAAAAGAACAGTGCTATCATGAATCCCCCACAGCCTCCTCCTGTCATTCTGCTCTGAGGAGCCATTGTCTTCCCCTCTCTGTGGTCTTTTGCTCTTAGGTAGGAGTTCAACCCTTCGATAGAGCAGCTGTGTGATGCTCAGCTTGTCCTGTTTCACACTCACGTTTGCTCTAGAGTCCGCCTTGCAATAGCGATGACCTCACTGTTAACAACCATGTCAGGTCAGAGAACTAATGTTGGTGACCGAGTGACCCTGTTCAACTCATGCTGGAGTAATGTGTGCTTTGTGCTAGCTTTGTCAAATAAACCAGGAGGATGGATATGGCGGATGCCCAAAACCGCTACTCAGTGGGTTGTCTGATCAAAAGATTGAATATGTCTCTCAAAACAAGTCACTCTTATTATGAGTGCAAAGATGACAAACAATACGAAACATGATGAATGGAAGACTTGAATGGATGTTCTTGTGTGGTGGCCGAACGATCACGTGGTGCTGACAGTAGCTGCTATTGTTTATGTCCTAAAAATATTCAGCCTTTTTGTTTTAAACTGGGAGACACTTTAAGAGGGCATTTGATTTTTTTTTTTAGCTTTTAGGATTTTTTTTTAGGAGTTTGAAAAAGTTTTCATTCTGTGTTGCAGGAAGCAACTTTTCAGGTCAAAAGCACTCAAAGTGATAAAAACGGCTTAAAACAATGAAAACTAGGGATGTAACGATTCACCCGACTCACGCTTCAATACGATTCACGATACTAATCTCACAATACAATTTAGTCATGATTTTTTTACAAAATTATTTGAAACAAATTTAAGGTGAAGGAGCCCTTTCATTTTATTTCTTAAATGCTGCCCTTTTTTGCTAAATAATATATTGTCTGCCATAACTAAATTGCTATTTTATAAACAAGCTAAAAAATCAAGTGTGGGTGTTTCCCAGTGATAGGTTGTGGCTGGAAGGGCATCCGCTGCGAAAAAAAAAAAATCTGCATAAGTTGGTGGTTCATTCCACTGTGGCGACCCCTGATTAATAAAGGGACTAAGCCAAAAAGAAAATGAATTAAGGAATCAGTGTGATACACTTAAGAAGAGAATATTTTTAAATATTCAATAATAATAAGCAAATTATTAAAATATGCATAAACTAATTTGAAAAGGAGAGGGTAAAAATAATCTAATACCTGGTTCTGTAACGGAACAACTTTCTCTTTCAATCTGAAAAACATCTTTCACACTTTCGCTATGAAAACACTGATGCACCGTGTGATCTCCGTATCATTAGCACTCATCCAAGCAAGCGGAGCTGCAAATCATCCAGTCCTTGTGGTTTAACTTATTAATAGGTTTTTGCGTATAGACGTCTGTGACAGTAATTTTTCACTGTGCTGACAGTTTATGTGCATCATATTCGTTGTTCTGTTAGCGCAAGTAAACGTCTTTTTGCAGTATTTGCACACAGTTTGTGTTTTGTCTGGCACACTTCACCGCTGTCATTTTACTCTGCCGCCACACCTCTTGCTCGCCACTGATGTGCTGGTAAAGTGAAATAAAAATAAAAATAAAAATATAACCAATGCATTTAATAATCCACTGTTGGGTTATTTCAGCATGCACAAATAAATAAATAAATAAATAAATAAAGTAAGGGTTAGCTGACAAAAAACCCAAAGCTTTTTCATAAAAGCCAGCAAAATATCCACCACGCTTAAAAAAAAAAAAAAGAGAGAGATCCCACATTAAAGTGTGACACAGGCATGCAGAAAAATAACAAAAAGAGCATTTAGGGGAGGTAATGATGATGCAATGAAAATCTAAAAAGTCCTCCTCACATGGGACAGTAATGTTTCGTTCGATTGGACTGGAAACACCCAACTTTGAAAAACAACACTTCTAACTTGGTATTTGGAAATAATTTTCTATTGTTCCAAATACTGTAGCTAATATTTTATGCTGACCTTAGAAGCTTATAAATGTAATGACCACAAAATGAGACCAAAATTCACAATATGCACACAAAAAAACCTGTTTTACTGCTAAAAGGTATTAGATTTCCATGCTGGTCAATACTGCTTTATAGCAATAGTCAACCAGCATGACCTTACTGTTGAAACCTGAAGATAAAAATTGCTGCATGGGAATGTTTGCCACAGTTTATTAAAGTTTAAGTGAACTTATTTCTTTTTTAAGGCAGCATTTGACACTGGCATGATTCACATTCCTTCCTAAAAGTCAAATGTCCATATAGGCTATTAAACACACACGTGAGAAGGGTTCAAAATATGTCAACAGAGGAAGCTGACGTCTTAACACATTCCCTTGATGTGTTAGGCTGTGAACATTCCCTAAAGCCATTACGTGGTGCTTGTGGTAAAAGAAAAGCAGTAAAATATACATAAATACTTTTAATTCTTCTTATGGTCAAAGACAACAGTTCATATTTAATCTTGGACATGAAGCTCATATGATTAGATGAACTTTAGTTGATTAGTTATTACTAAAAAGGTCAATATTTGAACAAGAATCTGTTCAGCTTTAGCATCAATGGCTGATTTGTGTCATAGACCTCAGTCTTCAGAGCTCTTGAATTTTATCTAACAGCAAATACTATAATGTCACACTATTTTCAGCGTCGTTGTGACTGAAGACAGAAAGAAACTATGTAAGGAGGCCTGAATTATCCTTGACCACTGATAACCTCTTAAAGGCATGTAAGGGGTTTGTAATCTCAAACTTAAAGCCCTCAGCTGGAAATGTCACTGTGTGTGAAATGTCTGTTCTTTATTCAGCTGCTCAAATATTTAAAATGATAATAACCGTTCTTTCAAAAAAAAAAAAAAAAAAAACACTCCCCTGCCTTGGCACTTTCACTGCAGAAATGAAAAAGCTTTTTTTGTAGTTTTTTCATATATGGTTTCCATTGCCGTGGGCCATATTCTGATTCAGAAAAACACCTTTGTATGAACCACAGTTATTAAAATATTCCACATGGTAATAATCAGTGTATTTAATTATTAAATTAAACCATACACATTTCCCATGATTCTCTTGTGTAAATGAGCAGAAGGCATATATTTTCTGTAATTCTCCACAGTAATTTAATCAGCTTATTCATGTCCTTGACAACAGCACATAAAAGCACACATTTCCAATATGTAGACAATTTTTTTACACATGTATATTTATCTGTCAACTTCTGTTCAAATACGAAAAGGCCTCCTCAATCTGAAAATTAGCTTTTGAGCTGAAACATGTTTACAAGACAGTTTTCGATTTTCAGTTTTACAATTTTCCATAGTTTTTCAATGTAAACCAATATCCTCGACGGATGTGCATGATTGTTACCGATTGCATATCGTACCTTTTGAAGACACATGAGCACCACTTTTTTAGACGGCATGTAAACTTAAAAGAACTTAAACTTTTACACCTAGCGCCACTCATCAGTGTCAGTTCCAAAGCAGTGGACCAATCAGAAGAACTCGGAGGAGGGACAAGCGTTGCCTGAGCGCTGTGTCTTGCATTTTTAGATGCAAAGATATTCTGTAATGTTTAGATGTACTGTGTGAATGGCCCCTAATAATAATAATAATAATAATAATAATAATAATAATAATAATAGGGGTGCTTTTGGTGCTCTGGTTCACACCAGAGTTTGACTAAACCCCCCTGCCCTACTGAACTGTGTCCATGGTGGTTTTTGGTTCTGAACCCCGGTACATTTACATCATGATACTGGCAGATGCTGCTTGGTAACGACGGCTCGGGTGAAGCCACAAAAAGCCGGAGAAGCCAGTGCTTGCGTGCCTCAAGTTTGAACTTTGCACATTAAAAATGTAGTTGTGTTTTCAACATGCTAACACTGAGCACCACATGCACCCATTTATCATGAATGCAATGTAAAGGAGTAGAAAGCCATTTTCTGCTGAAGATGAACAGAAATTAGATCAACATACTCTCTGCTTGCAGCACATCAGCTATGCGTGTCAGAAAAGCAAATGAGTAAATGCATAAATGCACTGTTTACCCATTCATAAGTGAGAAATAGCAGTTCACTTCTGTGATTTGGAGCGATTGTGTTCACATTTGAAGTGAACCGTACTGGAGATTGCATGAACCACACTCCAGACAACCCCTTTCAGAAGTGCCAGTGTGAAAGCACCCTTAAAAACAGCTACAAGAAAAAATGCACAAAAAAATAAATCAGAGAAAGAAACTAATCTGATTGAACTAATGGGCTAGACTAGAGGGACAAATCTGAGAGATGTATGAATGTTTTTCTGTAACACTGAGCCATATATACAAAGCAAAATGAGGACAGGGAGAAAACTAGAGATAGAATGATGAACATTCTTATGTGTGGAGACAGAAGCTTGAGGCAATAGGAAAAAAAACCTGTGTGAGCATATCGTAGGATAACAGAACACAGCTGGCTAAAAACCAACACAAACTCAGTTCGAATGTCAAATGTGATATGACTCAAAGCAAAAACATTTTCTTCCCTGTGCCACAGTTTCTAAAAAATGCAGTACCTTTTAGTTTATAGCTCCTTTTAATGAAAGAGATGACACATTCAGTGGCTTGTAAATGTAAAAAACTTAAGGGAAGGATGCTGTAAAAATTGCATACTTTGCTGTCATAGCTCTACAGAAAATTAACCTCATTCAACTCTTGTTATACTTCAGTAGAAGGTAAAAAAAATACAATCTGATTCGTTCAAAAAGCAGAGCATTTTTAATGTTCACTCCTTAACTGACAATTAAACCTTCCCAGCAGACACACAGCGTCATAAGACTTTAATATGTTAATAGCATCTAAGGACAATGTTATTTTGACATCCAATAACGACGTGAAATGATGTTGATATTTTGTTGATTTTGGGTTGTGTTGGAAAGTGACCAAAATCCAACATCGAGCCAACATCTTAAACCAACATCATATTGATGTCAAATAGTGACATTTATTCGTCAGGTATGGCAACCTAAATCCAACATCTGATAGACGTCATAGTCCACACAACGTCAAGCTGTGACATTGACGTCAGCCTGACGTTGGGTTCTGACATCAACCCGATTTTACAAACAAAATGCTACATCCCACGACGTTGGGGTACATCGTCAATCTGATGCCATATTGGCATCCTGTGCCTGCTGGGTTACCCTTAAAAGTGACAACAGATAGCCAAGTTATCATGTCATAAATGTAGTTTTAACATTTTGCAAGCTGTATGAACGTATGAATTTTGTATGAATCATTTGAATGAACGATTCACTGAATCACTTGATATGACAGGATATTGTACAGGTGGTTTAAGGATCAAATTTATTTATTCACGACAGACCTAAACCAAAAAGCAGAAAAACAAACTACGCAAATTAGTAATAATTATTATAAAAACAACATAAATATAGAGATAGCATTTTGTCAATATAACACACCTAGTCAGTATTTGAGAGTGTGTTGTGATTCGCAAGCTTCACATATCATAAAAATGTATAATAAAAGAGTATACTCTAAATCTTTTGAAGCTATCTAAAATTTCGCTTGAGAAAAATGAATTTAAAAAGCAAGCTTGGACATTGTACAAAAATTGTATTCTGTATTCTAAAGGAGAAAGAAAAAAATGCCAAAAAAATGCCATATTTGTTATTTTTAGGTGAACTGTCCCTTTTAGCAACCGTGCTCCAAGGAACAGCTATCCTAAAATCATGTGCATATTTCTTCAGCACTAAATGTGGTTTGTCACTGAGCGGCAATGCCAGTCCCAAACATTTGTTAAGCCACTAAACTGCATTTCACTTAATTCAGTCTCTCTTCTTCATTCAGACAGCGCTGACCAGTGCCACACAAATAAGACAAGGCTAAGGTTTAAGCTGAAATCAAATCTTTAACCTTCCACTCTCAGGTGAATCTCCAATGATTTAGCAATTCAGTCGCAGGTCAGTGTGCATCTGCGTGTGTGTGTATGCAAGATATATGAGAAAAACAAGAACAGAGACAGACAGTTGCCTCTTCATTTCTGCCTCCCCTGCACTCTACCAACTGGACATAACTGGAACACTTCTAAAAAAAGATTCCAACACTTTTCCTTGTGCCAGGAATACGCAGATGAAACATTGAAACATTTTTTTCTTCTTGATTTGAGAACTGAAAAGCCATTTTAAATTAAAAATGATATGTCACTTTCAGTTTCTAGGCTTCTAAGAAAGCAAGCGTACAGTCTTGATATGCAACCCTTGAAGACTTAAAAAACAAACAGTATCTCAAAAATATATAGGAAAAATAACACGATGAAAAATATGACAAACACAGGTTTGATGTGGTGGATTTATAGGTCAGGCAAAAGGCCAAGTACTGAATTACAGTTTTTTACTAAGGGAAGAATCACACTTAAACCCTGTTTACACGACACCATTTGCAGTAAAAACAGAAAAGTTTCAATGTGTCTTGCGTTTTAGGGCCAGTTTTTGAAAACAACATCTGGAATAGTATTTCTCTAGAAGATTAGGCCTTGATCACACCGAATGCGCTTTTTGCATTGAGAGGCGCCTTTTTTGAATGGCCGCGAACGTTTTGCACGCTGCTTATGCGATTGCACCTAGCATTTTTGCTGTTGCGTGCTGTGAGCACAGTAGAAAAAAAGTCAACTCTGAGCGTAAAAAGCGTGCTACATCAGTTGAGTCCTTTTCATTCTCCAATCAAATGAAAGCAGAGGCGGGGTTTCTGTTGAGGTGACAGCAGTGTTTGTGTTGTCAAGATGACTATGAATAATTTTAAAGATGGAGGAGAGATTATCCAGAGCTGTATGACTTCACAAATCTTGAATATCATGATATTATTAAATATTACAATTATAACAATATCAGAATTTGACTTTTAAATGCAAGTAAAGCTCAAATATACGGCTGATAAAAAAAAATGTAAAAGCCAACAACTTAAATTTTGACTTGCAACATTTCAAAACCTTAAAGTCTGCATCCTTTAAAGCATTTTAGCTAACATTTGGTGCAAAAACAGAACCCGTTGCCAACAGAATATAGCAATACCCTGGCATTATAAAACTAAAATATTGTTGGCTTTAAAAATCAGCTGTAGTTTATGAGGGTGCTTTCCTGTTATCTGCATTGCTTCAAGGTTTGACAGGAAGCAGTTGACTTCATCCCTGCTAAAGCACAGTTGTATGTCAGCACAGACCCCGAGGAGCACAGCACCCTTTAAAAGGCATAAGGATTTGGCTTTTGAGCAGATTACATGTCACAGCTGACGAGATCTAAAAAAACAGCCATCATGAGGGAAAATATGTCATACATAACAACATCCAAGGACCTAAATTTTATCAGCCAATGTCATTTTAGACAGAATCCACCACAACCAATCAGATTTACGCACACCTTCTAAGTGCTATGCAAACAGAGAAAAACAAAAACATTCAGTTCATCAGCTTATGTTTGAAGCATAATCCATCGTAACACTAATCATAGGGCTGAGAGACCATTGAAAGCAAGTGTGCGAGAGGTGTTCTTAGTGTAGTTAAATTCAAAAAGACTGTTAATAAGAGAGGATTATGGGATAGCACCCCCACTGATGAGAGATATGAGTGTGAAAGAGAAAAATATCCTTCGTTCCTATTCAATCACTTCAGTTTGCTCTTCTCCAGAAAAAGCACTAAACAACAAGTTTGGGGTCCTAAACGACACACTTATACATGTGTTTATGCACAATGCACTCACTGTCTAATGTACAAACTTTGAGTTTTTCATCATTGAAATCTGAAAGCTCCGCCATCCAATTAAAGCTGTGAAAGTATTTCATGTATATTTTTTAGGAAAACGGATAGTTCCTCCAAAATGTATTCTCCCATCATTTAGTCATCCTCCACTTGTTCCAAAGCTGTTGGATTTTCCTTGTCCTGTTGAACACAAAAGAAGATATACTAGAGAATGTTGGAAAAAAGAAGCCATTGACTTCTATAGTATTTTTTTGTGCTCCTTCCTACTATAGATTTTAATTGCTGATTTTTTCCCAACATTCTTCAGAATATCTTCTTTTGTGTTCAACAGAAGAAAGAAATTCATAAAAGTTTAGAACCACTCGACTAAATGTTGAGGAAATTATACTTTTGGGGTGAATTATTTATACTTAAAAAGGGAATAAAACAATGCATACATTCTATTTTGCTGTCAGTCAGAAGACAGCATTTTAAGGCACCACAGATAAACCTTTATAGTACCTCATTTTAAACAAACGTAAAGGCCACATTTCATATATCATCTTCAGATGATGCTATCGTAGAACCCATTGCAACCAAAACAGAGGGCAATTCAAAATACTGAAATACTCTACATAATATAATTCATTCAGTACCTAAAATTTAATTGTATAATTTCCTCAAAGTTCTATGCATATTAGGGCTGCACAATACTCAGCACAGGCTCATTGTGGATACGTACGATAAATTAATAAATAAATAAATAAACAACAGGCTGCAAACGTGGTGAAATCACGCGGCCATGACGGCTTTTCTTTTTCTAGATTACTTTTGAAAACACTATCGGTTGGGTTTAGGGAAGTGGTGGGTGGGTCAATCAGTCAGTCATTCAGTCGACAGCAAGCTGGCCTGGTGGGCTGAAGTGCATATTGCGTCCTCTGGTGGATTTATGCGAGAAGAGGACGCGCAAGAGGAATTTGTGATCATCAAAAAGCGTACAGAGAGGCCTCTGGTGGATTTGCAAAAACAAAAACTCTGAGCCTCCGGTTACGTATTTCGCTGTCCCCAGAAATGTAGATCTGGGTACGTATCCGCAATGAGCCTGGGTTGGAAAAAGCTAATGTTTTTAAAAAGCTGTTGCATATGTAGGTGGCATGCAGCAAAATAGTTATGTACGAGCAGCTCTTGACCATGTCTACTTGTTAACATCAGAAGAGTACAACTGTAAAACAGTCATTGAAATGTTATTGGATGAGTGCTAGCTGACAACTATGAAAGCATATCTCAGTGGAGGCTGAATCTATAGTAACACTGACGCTCAGACGGCCTCTTGCTGACCGCGCTGATTTGATTTAGCCCTCTTTAAGGACATGACGTGAGCCAAAACCTCTCACTGCCCTCTTCCATAAGCACAGAATGACAGCAGATCAAGCCCAGACCCCTTTTCATCTCGCTTTCTCTGCCAACTAAAAAGATTCAAAGGTAGGCTATATCTGTCCCTTTTATCAACTTCTCCTTTTCTTCCTCTTCTTAAAATACCCCTCCGCAGGCCCTTGGAGTCAGACTATGTCACTGGGATTTGTCTGTACAAGAAAAAGAGAGCCTTTCAAACACACATAAAACTCATAAACTCCATTACATGTCTGTCAAAAAGCTCAAAGCTCAGTGATGTGCAGCTCAACATGCTTCAAGATGGATTTCCATAAAGCCATAAAGTTTTAATTTTTATATTTGTATTATATAGTCCATATTTTTATCACAATAATGATATTTGTGAGCAGTTGTTTTCCTTTTTATTTTATTACAAGTTGACATGTAAAAGAGGCACAGTTCAATTTTATATATTTATTTTATTTGCCACAGCTCCTCTCTTTTATAAATATGTTCTGTTCATGTTCGTTTTTTCTACAGTATATTTGTGGCTGTAAAGTTCAATAAGAATGCACAAGTAAATAAAAGTTCATAACCAAAGGAATAATCATGATTATGAATCGTGATTAACATTTTGAGCAAAATAATCATGATAATCATAATTCTTTCTGTTATTGTGCAGTCCTAATATTTATGTTTTATTGCCATATCAGCAGCATTGGCTCTATTCATGGCCACATTGGCAATAAATATTCATTCATTCATTTTCTTTTCGGCTTAGTCCCTTTATTAATCTGGGGTCGCCACAGCGGAATGAACCACCAACTTATCCAGCACATGTTTTATACAGCGGATGCCCTTCCAGCTGCAACCCATCACTGGGAAACACCCATACACTCCCATTCACACACATACACTATGTCCAATTTTAACTTACCCAATTCACCTATACAGCATGTCTTTGGACTTGTGGGGGAAACCAGAGCAGCAATAAATATGCAATATATAATTATATATATAAATAATAACTGTTTCTTAACAAACATCCATTAAACAAAAAAAAAAAACATAGATGAACAACAACACTGATAATAAGATCTTTCAATTCGATCAATAATAAATATTCTAAGATTCTTCCAGAGGGCACTTTTTTTTTAATTCCCTCAAGATATTTCCTGAACGAAAACGTTCGCTAATATCATTTAAAAATATATATATTAAAATATGTTTTATAGTGGAAAATATTCTTACAAAAGTCACAAACACCCTTTCAATAAATATGTGTGCGTAAGTCTTGAGTGGCCAATTCTACATCTTCAGAACAAAATAACACAGATTTAAGCCCACTCAGTAGATACATCACCAAGTCCTGCTGTACAGCCAAGTGGCTTTGCAATGGTTGAAGACCCTCTGAGTAGAATTATATACTGATGACCACCAAGAGGGGAACATTATCATCTGTGAAAATGCAAAGCACTAAAGCCTAAACAAAAACACTAGGGCTAAACATGACTGTAAACAGCTTAACAGCCACACACAAAGCTGATGTGCTCATAGAGAACTAGGACTGGATGTTTTTGAAGAGCCTGCAGTAAAGCGGCCTCATCCTTCTGAACGCCTGCCAAGTTTCACTGAGCTTTTCCTTATCCAGCGAAATTCACAAATAAGAAATAGCATGCGCTGCTGAAGACACTCCAAAGCCAAACGTTCCCCTTTCTTCACTATAGAAAATAAATGTATGTATAAAGACCATTGGCAATCATGATTCTTACCGTTTAGACAGACCCCAAGGACTGTCTGCATTAGCATAAGGCCCCATTGTATACATAATGTATGTATTGTACTCAAAAGTTGCCCAGAATCAAATGGCTCAGCAGACCAAGATAAAACTGATTAACCTCTGAAGCTTAGCTTTGACATGCCAGACAAAAAAAAGTGTGCAGAACATGATCTAATATGCACTACATGGCGTTTCTGCGAGGCTGAGATTAAAGAGATACGAGTAAGAGAAAAGAATTGGGGATGAAAGGGTGGGAGGGAAAGGTGGGTTTATTCAGAGAACAATCTTCAGAGATTCTGAGAAATGCTTATTTATCACTGATTTGGCAGCTGTAGACTCTAGCAGCCCCCTCCGATAGAGCATAACAGTGACCACCCACTTTTACAGTGATCTTGGTTGCGCAAGTATAGCCTACAGTTCATTCATAGTTCCCAAGAACAATTTTGATCAAAGTTCTAACCAAGTCATTATCTAAAACAACTAGCTTCAACATTACGAACATTCTGAAGACTTTTAACAGACCTTTTTAAGCTCGGAAGCATTGCAAAACATATAATGAATATTTTTAATGCAAAAAAAACCCATAAAATACAGATCACTCAAATAATGGTCTTGTTTACTTGCATTTAGACTTCAAATACAAGTATTTCGCCTTCCGAAAGCAAACATACGGCACCGTGTCATCCATATGAGCTCATGTAATATTGAAGTGACAGCTGCCGAAGTATACCAGAGCATGTTTAAACAGATACCCGTCTGGTTATCTGATGGAAGTTTATCTTATCTCATGCCTCACACTCGCACGAGCCAACAAAGGGCTGCTTGCAGTAGTGGGAGGGAAGTCGTGGGAACCTGTTTATTTACAGCTGGTATTAAGATGCGCTTACATCAATCTAATCACAAGTGGACGATGCTAAATACAGAAGTGAAGCAAAATGTTTTGAGTTTGTTCACTTTTGACCACTTCCAGAGTAAACACACATTAACTGGATTACTTTCACTGTTAACACTCATGTGGACAAATGTGTTCAAACAGCCAAGAACAGCTACTCTCTGACCAAACACATGATCGTTATATGGGACATATTATGAGAGAGCACATTTCATACTCCACTGTTGTTTCAAAACGACACTGTACGATCTATATTTCACAGTTGTTATCCACATCTTTTTCATTCATAGATATACTAGATGTCGCCTGGCCTGTTGTTGTCTATTGGAAGGAATGCGTCAATAGAGCCGCCATTTTAGTACAGGGTAGCACTCCTTTGAAATGAATGCGGGACCAAGGTGCAGTGGAGGACTGTGGCCATCCAGAGCCAGAGATATACACATATATACATATATCTAGGATCGGGAATTTTCCCCCGTGGTCAGTACGCAAAAAATAAAAAAAAACAAAATTTAATTACGAAAATTATAATTTTACATCACTTTTCTACATCGATGGATGAGTGACCGCACAGGCATTGCCGATAAAGAGTGTGTTTGTGTGCATGATAATGTATTACCCTCCCTCCGTGTTAAATTTGATCTAATCCGTGTCCTGAATCACACTCCCTCTCCTGCTTTCACTTCTCATTCTAACGGAGGGAGCGATTCGTTTGTGAATGAGTCTCCGTTATGAACGACTCGTTCACTTAGCCGACAATAATACAAGTTTCTAGCAGCGCAGCATCTTGTTGTCATATTTCTTTTTCATTGTTTGCTTATTTTATTCAACAAACTAGCATAAGCCTAGAATTCTGTGCAAGTTGATGCTACTTTGCCTTGATCAGTGCAGTAAGAGACTGTATTATCATCAATAACGTTACTTGTTGAGCACAAAAGTTTGTAACATGTAAAAAACGAAATCTTACCTATGAAATGTTCTGCCTTTGTGCTTTGTTTTCTTTGTTTGCTCGTTACTACACCCGTAAGCAGCGCTAAAGTCCAACATCTTCACATTGGCACACTGTCTCGACTAGTGCGGTTGAACGATGTTTGTCCTGGGAGCACTGTACAAATGTGGCGGCGCTATTGACGCATGCTGAGGGTCCGTATGCGATATCTAGTGTATATATCTATGTTTTTCATTCACTTGCTTTCCTGCATGCTCGTGAGTCACATAACATGGTTTAGGCATTTAATAGTTTTTGTGCATCACACTGAGTGATCCTTTGAAAGTGATGTAGCATGACGAAACAACAGGGGTCACAAGGGATGCATCTGAAATCCTGTTGATATCAGGTGGAAACATCTTGAAGATTCTTGGAAATTTTTCATTTGTGATCTGACCACTGAAAATGCATGTTAATAGCAGTTTGAAAAAGGGCCTTTGATTTGTTTTATGAAAAATAAAAATAAAATAATCCAAAATGTTTATTAGTAAGGCTGTTATTGTAATTTTATGTGACCCAATTCAGATGAACAGAGCACTGATTCTATTAATAAAAACAAAATCTATTCGACATAAATCTAATTAGATTTAAACAATATAAATATGTATTTAGGTCTATAAACACAATTAATGAGATTTCAATGATTAAAATCCGCCCATGTATTATGTTGATAAAATTCCACACAAATCGCTCGGATAGATTCAGTCCGTTTTATGAATCGGTTCACACGATTCATTGAACATTCCAACTCAAAAAGAACGATTTGTTGGGAAAGTGAGATGAAGCCTGATTCAGTTTAGTGAGAGTCCACTGAGTTCATTATGAAATTAACGTGACCAGCTTCTCCATTATCAGTTAAATGCTACTCGCACAGTGCAATAATGTATAAAACACAGTCCATATATTTACACTTAGAATTCAGATATTTTAAAAATATCATGAAATCAGTTAAAAACTGCATTCGGATGGAGCACATATAACTCATGAACAAGATCACATGCACAATGAAATGAAACACAAAACAAATGACAAGTGTTCAACCGCAACTATGCCTTAAAACTATCATTTGAGAAAGATCTCCAGCAAACCTACGTTTTAAAACACCACAGTGAACTGTAATATCCAAATTTAAGCACGCTTCAGTGTCAAGCAAAACAGCACGTAACGTTACTCACCGCTCGAGAGAGAAAACTTATTCCCAGTGAATGTTATTTATTCGAGTTGTGCACTTCCATCCGTGCGAGCGAAATATCACTTCTCCTTTGTGAAGCCAGTGTGCTTTACAGCTAAAATGACCACAAAACGAGCTAAATGACAACACCACAGACTTTCACTCACCGAGTGAAACCATCCGGTACGACAGCAACGGATCAAAAATCATATGTAGTACACTCGTTGAGATTTGTAGCGCTCCCTCACAGCTCCTACTGGCCAATCAGCAGGCAGCGCTGGGCCAGTGGGCGGGGCCTGTCTGTTAAGTCACCACAGGACATAATATTCACCCTTGACTGACTCAAGGCTCGTCTAAAAACACATTGTAGTGTGGCACATCAGGGGCTGGCATTAACAGGGTATGTGCTCAGCTGTCAGTGTGAATCTTAAGCTGCTTAAAATACGTGTCTTGCATATTTAAAATAGCTCAGTGTGCCTGTAGGTTACATGAAACTGCACACTATGGAAACAGTGCAATGTATATGCTGGAATACCAATGCTAAAGTCTTAATAACGGAAATTAATATTAGTGTTAGGTTGAGCTTGAAGGTATTGGATAGAGAGTTTGTTAAAATGATTATGACTATGCTCATATATAGCTTAGCTTTCTTTTTGTAATGTTATAATAAATCTCACTTGAATTTAACATGGAGAAAAATAAGGTTGCATAATGAGGTTAAATATGTGCTCATATTATTTAAGAATAGGTTAGTTTCTTTGCTGATTATACACTCTCTGAAATAAAGGCACAAAAGCAATCATAGGGGCGGTACCTTTTCAAAAAGGTACTCATTTGTACCTAAAGGCTTCATAAAGTATTATTACCTTAAGTGCTCTTAAAAATTACAAACGTGTACCTTTTGAAAAGCTACCACCTCAATATTTGTGCTTTTTATTCTGAGATTTTAGAAGTTTTTAGAATTGAGAGGGGTTTAGAAGTGAAATACTGCAGAAGTGAGAGGATGGAAAAATTGCTAATGAAACATTCATTCATTCATTCATTTCCCTTCAGCTTATTCCCTTTATTCATCAGGGGTATACAGCGGATGCCCTTCCAGCTGCAACCCAGTACTGGGAAACATCTATACTCACTCATTCACACACATACACTACGGCCATTCATTCATTCATTTTCTTTTTCGGTTTAGTCCCTTTATTCATCAGGGGTCACCACAGCGGAATGAACCGCCAACTTATTCAGCATATGTTTTACACAGCGGATGCCCTTCCAGCTGCAACCCAGTAGTGTGAAACTGTGAACATCCATACACACTCATTCACACACATACACTACGGACAATTTAGTTTATTCAATTTTCCCATAGCGCATGTCTTTGGACTGTGGGGGAAACCAGAGCACCCGGAGGAAACCCACGCAAACACGGGGAGAACATGCAAACTTCACACAGAAATGCCAAATGACCCAGCCGGGACTCGAACCAGCGACCTTCTTGCTGTAAGGCGACAGTGCTAACCACTGAGCCACTGTGTCGTCCCTCTAATGAAACATAATATATTGAATATCTGACAAATCAAAGTAAAAAAACAAAAAATCTGTTAATTAACAGTTGACTATAGCTCATAATTCCTAGAATTCAAATAGAATCTCTGCTGTATTATCTTTTGAGGTAAAAAGTTAAACTGAAGTTTAACGAAATGACATCTATTTACATTTTTAGAAGTTTGAAAAAATTTGTATAAGAAATAACATATAATAAACATTTTGGATGGCCTGGGGATGAGTAAATTAACAGTAAATTTTCATTTTTCTCACAAGTTGCTATCTTTTTTTAGACAAGATAACCAGATAAGACATCAATTAGAAGAATTAATTATGCACGAAAATCTTTTTATCTGCAAAACACGCGTATATATCCACCAGCCTAAAGTCTTTTCTGTAGATAGAAATAAAAAGTGATTGGCAGATGCTGTTCTTTATAGCAGAATCAGCATGACCGCATTAAAATTTGAGCACCTGATTTAAGCACAGTTACTGTGAAGGCCACTTTGCATCATGTCTCGTTCTATAAATCCAGTCTTCCTGCTGAGCTCATTGTGGTTAAAGCAGACCTTGGTGGTGCATCACTCTCTCTGGTGCGATGTGTTGTATAATGGCTGGACGGAGAGGCTGAGCGCATCCAGACAAGCTTGGACAGTGCAGCTCAGACACCTCCACATGTATCCTCTCTCTCAGCTGCTGCTCGGCTCATCCTGTAATTATGGCTGTCATCAGCAGCCCCCGTCGAGAAGCTATATTTACTGGAGCCCTGTACAAACAGTTCTCAGGCTTAGAGGAGCCTGCTACAGAAGCTAAAAAATCTCTCCATTCACTTGCTACTTGTCTGAGACTGGTTAGCTGGTAAAATACAAATGAAGAGATATGCAATGAAGGAATGTGACAGTGCTCACAGAGACAGCTCGTTATGATCATTAATAGCACTATTGATATATTTTCTGACACGTGTTTGTACAATTCTGTTTTACAAATATAAAGTAAGACAAACAGAAATAAGTTACGACATGCCACTGAGGTCAGAGGTTAGGAGAAGCATTCAGACAAGTGCAGTTGAAAATCGGTATGTGTGAAGCTGTTGATGGAATGATCACTTTAACAAGACAGAAATGCTGAATTACTACCTCTCATGAAAAAAAAAATACAAATAAATGAAAAAAAAATCTCCTTAGCCACCCAGCAGAAACATCCGAAAGAAGATCTCAGGATTTGTATTGTAATCATACACTTTAAAAAAAAAAGTTGGGTCAAATATGGACAAGCACAATGCTGTTTTAATATTTTTAATTACATTTAAATGACACAGATGAGTTTGTTCATTATTTGACCCAACATTGCGTTACAACAACCCAGCATTTTAGAGTATATAATTATTTTTTGTTCCATGTTGGTCACAAGACAATAAATTATATAAATGTTGTTAAAATTTTAAAATTTTAATACACACAATAGGCAAAATATGATTTATTTTTCTTCATAAAAATGGATAAAATCCACTAGAACAGTGTTTTATGTTTTGCTGGCTCATGTACTTACATTATAACAAATGTTTCAATGAATGTTCAAATCCAGAGAAATAAGCTATTTTAATTAATATCGTGGACTGTGTCCTGTTTTGTCATGCTAATGATGTCAAACACCTATTATATTTATAATATTTAAAAATAAAAATAAATAATGAAATATTATGCCAGCCAACTGATAAGGTTTTCTATTCAAAAACTGTCTTTCAATTACTTTATGTTTTATTATATCACACTACGTTCATTTATTCATTCATTTTCCTTCGGCTTAGTCCCTTATTTATCAGGGGTCGCCACAGCAGGCTTGAACCGCCAACTCATACAGCATATGTTTTATGCAGCGGATGCCTTCCAGCTGCAACCCAGTGCTGAGAAACACCCATACACTCTCACATTCACACATGAACTGAACTAAACTGAACTTCTAAACTGTGAAAACTGGACTGGAGCAGTTTCAATTTACTAGAACTTTATCTATGTTAAGCTGCTTTGACACAATTGTAAAAGCGCTATAGAAATAAAGATGAATAGAACTGAACAAGTCAATAAAAAAAACTAGGGCTTACATGGAAAACTTCAAAATAAGCTATGCAGTAACTGTCTTAGCATAGAGCACACTATTGTGAGATTTGCATGGTTAGGATCCACTCACAATTTCATGTAAAATACATAAATTTACTTCTAAGTAAATTGCGAGGTGGCTGAACATTTCCTTGGAAATTGCAGCACAGTGAAAATGCATCCTCCTAGAGTTTGAAGGCAGTCAGTAAGCCTAAATTTTCAGATTACAGACTGCAGTGCCCTGTGGCTAATCTCCTGCCTTTGGTGCTAATGACAGGCTCTGATGCAGGTAGCAGCTCCCGGTGCCAACACACACACACATCTGTCTGTGGACAGCCGGCCTTCAGGTGTTTCTCTAAGCCGCCATCAGCATAATAGGTTTACGGTAAGATTGAGATCAGTTCTGACGCGGTAAACCACACAGAAAAGGATCATTAGTGGTCCCAGATCAGTGGATCAGCTGTATAGCACAAACCAGGAAATGCACTTGCTCATCTATCATTGTTTCACTTCTTTATATTATGTGTTTTCACCAGAAGAATACAGTCATAGCCTCATGTTTGTTGAAGCTTTGCTTGTTTGGTCTAAAGTAGGTCAATGGAGGCCTCCGTCATGTGGTTGTGTTGAAGAAAAAAATATAATGCGCAACCCCCCACATAACAATTATTGTGCACATGATACTTGAATCTCCCATCGAGTTGTCTTTTAAAAAGCACCACTGTGGCGGCTCATAAAAGAGAACAGCGATCACATGTTCTTCCCTCTCACCCCGAGGCTGCTCAGTTTGTTCTGTGCGCTTGAGGGCATGTGTCCTGAGTTCGCTATGACCAGGTCATGCTTGCCTCTTTCTGACACATTTGCCCTGAGCATTACATGCTAGTATATGGATGGATAAACCTCATGCATGCATGTTGCAGTGCAGAGGGAGTAAAGCCTCAAATATGAATCATTCAAGCTATTCACAATATAAACAAGGAAATATTAGCAAGTATTTATATATTATAAGGGGGAAAATGTTAAAATATTGAGAAAAATAGTTTAAAAGGGCAATAGTGATTTTCATCTAACAATTCTGACCTTTTTTTTACAATCACAATTTTGAGTTTATTTCATGAAATTCGGAGAAAAAAGACCAAGCTACAAGATAACAACTTGCAATTTTGACTCTGTTTGTTATCAGATATCTGAGTTTGAAACTTGCGATTTAAACTATTTTCATGCTCACTATTTTTTAGCAATTTATTTTTAACTAAATAGCATGACATATAGTCTTAATTCAGTGAAACATATCTGAGTTATGATGATAACTCACAATGACAAGTTTATGACTTGTATTTACAATATTTAAACTCACAATTCAGAGAAGAAAAGTGAGAACAGCGATATATATTCTGACCTTTCTTCTTCCAACTTTCTTCTCGCTGTTTCAAATCTCACAATTCTGCCTTTTTACTTTATTTCTCCTAGTTGCAAAATACAAAGTCACATTTTTGAGAAAAAGTAAGATCTTTCATGTCAGTTGATACACTGTAAAAAATGCTGGGTTGCACACAATCAATATGTATTGGCACAACATGAAGGAATTAAGTTAAGTTTTTACAAATTGAAATGGATTGAACATTAAACATTTAAGTTGTCCCAAAAAAAACTCAAGAACTGTTTTAAATTTAAATAAGTAGTTTGAACAAGCAGCAAACGTCATTTTTCAAGTGTATAAACCTGCAAAATGTAAACTTTATAATACATTTTATTTAATCTTAACTTATCTAGCTGACTACATTCTCTTTAAATGCAGGTGATTTATAGATATAAACGTGGCATGTCAATAAAATGTGAAAAAAACTTCGGAATCAGACAGACCCAGAGTTTTATAAACAGTTGTTTAATATGTGCTAACTACTTAAAAGTGTCTTTATGCAGAGAGGGTCAAACAGCTGTGTGATCGGATTTTAAAAACGATAAGCCATCAGTTGATGGATGGATGGCCATCATATACAGCCATTAAAGCTGCAATTGTCCTGCTTTGCTGACATAGACACTGACATCATAGTTATTCACTGGCAACCTTGGACATGTAATGCAGGGTGCTGATGACTGTGCGCATTGTGTTGAGACCACTGTGCCAGCTCTGATCCACAGACCTGCAGATAACATCTCAACCAACGGCTAGACTACACCGTAAATCTGTAATCTCCACAATCCTCCATGAATCAATACACGGGGCAGCTCAGGGTTGAAATCAAATACCACCATACTGAGCTTTGCTGAAGCCCCTGAGGGGATATGATTTCCCCAGTCTGAGTGTTATAGATCAGGGGGTTTACAAATGACTTGAAATCTGACACTTTTTTCCTCATCAAAATCTTGTTGCAGAACTATAATATGAGCATTTGGCCAATCGTAAAGTTGAAAAAACCTTCAATTAATGTTGTCTAAGCATAAAAAAAGATTTGCAAAGATACAAAGCAAAAAATCGACTCTAAAGGCTGTTATTCTCTATATTAAACAACGTTTCTGCAATCCCTTAAACCAGTTGTAGTCCTGCATTAGTTTTCTTCCTCTTAATTTAATTCTCACACAACATGCTGACAAAAACTGCATATCAGTTTATTGCATAAAGCTGGTTCAAGTTTTTATTTAGGTAAATTCATGGTTAAGTTTGAGCAAACTCTGTTTTCAGGCTCAATATTGGTTAGTTTTGATCCTTTTCCCCATCACGGTAACTTACGTTACATTGCTACCCTGTTCCAATGCAAGTTTTATTCTGGGTTAGAGATCGCAAACCCAAATTGGACCAATCAGAGTTATGTATCTGATGCAATAAAGCCACTCCCACGAAAACTGTCCTTTTGTTGCTATTTATATTGTATTTGAATCTTATATCGTTTAAAATTGTCAATTAATATTAGTAATAGCTTTAAATAAAAATGTAAATATTTACATCTAAATTTGCTTTAATATATAACACTTTTAAAATGGCTGCCTTTTGAGCTGTTTGTGAACCTATGTTATTAAATTCAATTGATTTGCACTTACTTTAAGCTGCCTTCCTAAACTTTTCTGTATCAGCAGTGTTCATTTCTGCTTTGTAAATGCATTTAAATTCAATGTATTTCTCTTAAAGATATCTCTGAATCTTCAACAGAGAAGTGAATTGCACTGACTCTCTATAGAGAAATGACTCAGACTGACCCTCTCACGTGTCGTGTGATTGGCTGTTTGCTGCACGTGTCACACATTCATGTGCATGCAGCCCACAGTTAATCACAAATTCTGGGTTAAATCCTGAGTTAACAGAGAATGTTTAAATCAAGCTTGGTGAACCTAATATTAACCAGTTCAGATTTGTTTGGTTTTTGTCAACCTGAAATAATCTCTGCAACCCAGAGTTTGTTCAACTCATTTTGTGCAACGGGCCTCAGGAGTTTAAAATGGCAAGGTTTTAATATAGCTGTTTTGTTTGTTGTTGAGCACAAGCTGTAAAGGCCCCGCCCTTTTCTGGAAAAGTAGGAACTGATTGGCTCATTATCAGTTGCTGTGATTTGAGTGACAGGTTTTCCCACCCTCGTGCCAGTAAACACTCTTTTTCTACAGTTATTTTGATTATAGATTGTGAGTTCACATGCATTCTAAAAACAATTATGATGTGGGCAGATAAATTGGTTATTTTAAGTACTGCATTCACCTTGGTTGATCATTTGAATAGGCTGACGAACTTGGGAGTATTGTACATGATTTTTATTTACCGAGACTTCAGCTGTCACCATGACCATGGGCTTTTTTGTTATTCTCAGCAGTGCTTATACTTCGCTGCTTCAGGATCAGAGAACAGAGTTCACTTTCTACTCAAGGAGCTGCAGGCAACCACATGAAAACCCTCTTTGAATAACTCATGAAGCACACGCAAAATAACACAAGTGTGTATTTTGTTTCTATAAATCTGCCCTTACTCAGATAGTTTTGTGACTGAATTAGGTTAAAGATAAAAAAAAATAGCAATAGCTGAAGTTTTCAGTGTAATTTTATATTTGTTTGGATGCTGGGCCAGCCTTAGTTTATCATAATGGAAAAGAGGTGAAGAACTGAACATCTGGATTGTGGTTAAATATTGAACAATTCGCTCCATCTGATTTTTACTCCTTAGATTTGGAACTTCCAACAGTAAAACAAAACATAAATGACATAATTTTGCATTAATATTTATATTTATGTACAACATCTCAATTTGGTCAGTAAAATCAAGTCACATTTTGCTTATGTCATTTAATTTTAAATAATGATTTTTTAGATTATACAACATATTATCAATATTTAAAAATGACAATGAAAGCTATTGAAACTGTCAAATTCAGTCCAAATTTTTATTTTATTATTATTTCAGTTCAGTTGGTTTAGGTCAGATTTGAACATCGGCTCCCTTGAATGCTGAACAATAGTTGCAGCTTTTAGACTAACAATTCACTAACAATAGTCTAAATACCCTTCTTTGGTCATGTTTGATCTTGCCTAGGACACCAAGTTAGGAATGTCCCATAAAAAAGACACCTGACACCCACTTAAATGACATACTATAAATCTTTCGGTGCTGAAATACTTCCTAAAACACAATATTGCACAATAGTGATGCCACTCACAGGCCAATGTATTAGGTACACCTGTTACACTGGTTGCAATGCAAATACCTATCCAGCCAATCCCATGACAGCAGCTTAATGCGTTGAAATGCCAAAAATTTTAATCTAAATTTTAAAGATATCTATTAACTAGTGTGCTCCAAATCAGTGACAAAATTCACGTTTAGAAAGCATAAAACTTATATAAACATCCAAAGCTTGCAGTTTGTCACTTCCGCCTAAATGGATCAACATTTTTTTTCAAGTCACCTCATACTTCATATTCTCATCAAATCTTCTGACCAATCAAATGCTCTCTAGTATCTGACATGCCCCGCCTCATTTGCTTTTCATTTGATGTGCTTGATCTCTACCACTCTCACTGGCAGAGCGGTAATAAAAACAAAACGCTATTGCCTGTTACTTTTAAGGGGAGGAGCTACACTTTGTCCCACCCTCTCTTCATTTTTTAGTTGAGATTACGTCAAACTTCGAATAAAAAATGCACATTTCAAAGCACTTCATGGGACCTTTAAGGATAAGGACTTGATTAAGACAGCAGCCAAGTTTCCATCCTAATGCAAAGTGAATCATTTAAAATGTGAATTAGGTGCATTTCCATCAAGTTGTTAGAGCAGCTGGCTGTAGTATTGGTAAACTAGCAACCAACTGTAAACAAGGCAAGCATAATAAAGTCAGCTGATTAGTCACGTGAGTGTAATGTTCGCTGCTTCAGAGTATTATTATTTCCATTAAATGTTTTTCCCACAAGTCCAAAACCACTTGAAGCGAGCATAAAAACTCTTTTGCAAATTAAGGGATTTTTATTCGAAGTTTTGTGTTTCTATCACCGATTTCTCATGCATACTTCAAATTGACTTTAAAATTACTTTTTTACAGGTTTACAAAAAATGGTCCAAAAAGAGAAAATATCAAGCGAGCAACAGTTTTATAAAATTCCTATATATGGGAATATACTCCATATATGATATATGGCCATATGTAAACATATATACTGTATATAGCTAAAATATTTTAACATATATTGTATGTAGCCTACACATTTGTAATTCCAGTGGTTGAATGATAGGCCATATTGCTATATTTTAAAATATAGGTTGCATTTATGACAATTTTTATATGTGAAATCCAAACATGATCTTGTACGCCATGTGTAATTTGCACATATTGCTATATATCATATTTCTATATTGGTGACTTGTTGATGTCACAAAGCTCAAATCATCTTGAATAATTTCTTGGTCATCATAGTGAGATCACTAAACTCAAATGACCCCCACATTCACCAGATCTCAGGTCAATAGAGGACATTTGGCATGTGCTGGAATGCGAGATTTGCATCATGGATGTTCAGTTGAAAAATCTACAGCAACTGTATGATGCTCTCATATCAATATGGACAAAATCTGTAGAGTATTTCCAGCATTTTGTTGATTCAATGCCACAAACTGGTGAGTGTATCTATGAATATTATCTTTGGAAATCTATATATTGCTTATGAATGCTTCTGCTTTGACACACACTTCTACATCTGATAAACACTGATCTCTAACTGCCAGTGTGTGTGTGAAAGTGATGGATAATGTCCACCGCATTCACACATTCACAGTCTATAAATAGATACATAGCAACACATTTGCACTCAATTCAAATTCATCCAAGCTGTTTCTACAGTTCAAATGCTTCTGGGAAAAGACATATACTTCAGCTATGATTTGCAGTCAGGGATTGAGTGAAATAACTCTCTTTCTATTCTCATGCACAGATGTTTCTGCTCTTCCTCATACTAGATGCAGCATGTTAAAATGTTTCTGTTGTAATATAGAAACAGCAGTTAAACCTGAACATTCAGTTATTCAGTCTAGATAACATGTCATAGAAACAGGCTTTAGATGGATAATTAGTAATGATTTTATGGGATATTCAATGAGGTAACAAGTCAGAGATTTCAAAGCCCTTGATGCCATTATAAACTCCCTAAACAAAGAATGAGCCTCAAAATTCTCCAAAAAATGGGAATAGGATTAATGTTTTATTTATACAAAATGCCTTTAATGTCCTTAATAAATTGCAGAAAATACAACTGGGGGTTTAATTGAATAATTTAGCCTAGTAATTCTCTCAAATGTTTGGGAGCAGTAAGATTATTAGAAGAAAATTTACATTTTAATTAAACAAGAGTTGCATTTACCTTTTTAAAAAATGTCCTTTTCAACTTTCTAAATATCTAGGAATTCTGTACCATGGTTTGCACAAAAATAAGAATAAATGTCTCTTGAACAATAAGTCACATTATAATAATTTCCGAAGGATCACGTGACACTAAAGACTGGGATGTAACCCAATATACAGTAGGCCGGTAAGGTGTTAAAATGGTTTCAGGCTTTTTAAACAAAGTTTTAGTGTTTCCATTGTCCAGCACAATTCGTCCCCACACCAACTTTCTTGTGAGGTACCACAGGACTCAGTTCTTGGCCCAGTTTTATTCTCTATATTTATGCTACCATACCAAATATGGATAAAGCAGAATATTTTTGTGTTAATTGAGAACAAAACCGAAATCATGTTTTTTAGTTTAAAGTCATGAAGACTATGCATTTCCATCTGCCCATTTACCTTCCTACCTTGCTAAAAATCTTAAATTTTAAATCTAGCTTCCACTTAAGGTGTTTATCAAAAATCAAATCCTTACTCTCTGTAAAACTATTTGAACAAAATATTCACTATTTTTATTCTTGTTAAGATTAGTTGAAAAATGTTGGAAACCGGCAACCATTGACATCCATATGGAAAAACAATATACTATGAAAGTCAGTGTTTACCGGTTTTCAACATTTTTCAAAATATCTTCTTTTGTGTTCAACAATACAAAAAAAATGTAAACTGGTTTGGAACAAGTCAAGGTTGTGTATGGTGACAGCATTTTCACTTTTGGGCGAACTATATCTTTAAAATAGCAAACAGTTATTTTAAAATGTAATAATAAGTAAAAATATTTCTGATCAAATAATTGCAGCCCTGATGGGGAAAAGTGTCTTCTTTCTAAAACATAAAATTTTTATCAACTCTTAACGCTTTAATGGATATGCAGCATGCTTCCCTTTTGGCTTGAGCACAAATTCCTCTTGGCAACATTTCTAATGACACTAGGAGAAATTCGCATTCATTTGATGAAAGCCTTAATATAAAAAAGATGTAAAGTCATTATTACATCTCTGCTTGTGCTGCTCTAAAAAGCAATTTAGGAATAACCATACAGAAAAAAAGATCTTCAGAATATTTAGAGCATACATAACATTCGTAAACCATGTTAATTTATGCAAATAAAAAAAGAAAACATGAAATTTCTGCCTTCCAGAACATCGACCAGCATCCTGTTCATCCACTTAGGCATATCAAGCACATATTATTTGAAACATGTTGGATCATGCACTACCTTAAAAAAAATAATAACACCAAACGGCTGCAATCTTTCACTTTTACAAGCAAAGCATTACATCAACATGCTCAAATCGAGTTATCAAACAGATCTACTAATGCACTTCAACACAACCAGGTGTTACACAAGAACACCCACACAACACAGTCTGCATTATATTGAAATCTGACACACACAAAAAAACAGGATCAGCTCCAAACCACGGCCTAAACTTCCCACCCCGTCCCAACATGACCCTACCGTCATCATCAAAAACATCCTCTGCCTCCTCACGCATCAGTTCATTTAGGTCATCCTCTGTGATGTCAGGAAAGGCCATCCCGTCTTATCCACTCTTGCGTTTTCTGAGCAGTTATTATACTGTAAAATCAAATCAACGTTCGGACTGAAGCCTGAGCAGAGAGGCAAGAGGCAGTGAACGCTCTGAGCTTCTACTCACTGCAACAAAGCGAGTTTGTGTGTGTGTGTGTGTGTGTGTGTGTGTGTGTGTGTGTGTGTGTGTGTGTGTGTGTGTGTGGGAGCCCACACCATCCAGGCCAATTTCATCAACAGGATGATTTCATAATCTCCTGTGTGAGTGTCAGAATGAGAGAGATAGCGAGTGTGTGTTTGTGTGGTAAATATGCTAAGCATGGTGTGTCAAGCGAAGGTCAAGTGGAAGCATCTTGACAGCCAAACTCTTGATGATTAAGGTGATAAATTGGCAAAATGTAACGCAGTGTTTGTGTTCACAGGTTTCGTCATCAACATATAGCTGTAAAAGTGCATGTTTAAGAAATACTTAAAAGGAGAGTTCAGCCATAAATTATATTTAGTTGTTCATTTACTCAGCCTCAGGCTAAAGACGCAAGTTACCTTTTATCTTTAGTAGAACATTACGATTTTTGTCTGAAACCGTGGTCTTTGGTGATTTAAAAATGCAAATCAACAGCTGCTTTTAGAGTAAATTAAAACATATACAGGCAAAACTAAATTAATACATGTGTCTTGCATAATGCATTGAGGTCTTATCAAGTAGACAGATTAGATAGCATGTCATATTTGATACACTACACTTTAATAACATAGTATTATGAAGAAGAATGTGGAGTTCACATTTAAGGAGGATAATCAGAGGCTCAAACTAAGCAAAATATGCAATTTGGTTCATTTGTTAATATTTGTATGAAAAAAATGACATTTTGAGCTTGTAATGTAAAGCAGTGCTATCTTTTTCACAATAAGCCTATTTCCACATACGAAATAAAAAAATGTAAATGCAGTTGCAACTTTTTTTCCACAATTGTGGGGTTTTATCTTGCATTTTTGACTTTTTTTCTTAGAATTGTGTGTTAAAACTTTAAAACCTTTTATGATAACATTTTTAAAAACTTTTTCTTTCTTGAAACTGCAAGATATAAACTTGCAATTGATTGCTAAAAATTTTTATCTCATTAGACAAGCTTGTAATTCTGACTTTATTAAAATTTTCATAATTGCAAGATATAAACTAACAATTGGGAAGCTTTATAGAGTTTAAGTGCATAAGCCGATTCACCAAGCCTGATCTCTCGAGGAAACCTAACTATTTTACATTTTCTCAGTTTACTGAAGTGAAGTGAAGTGAAGTGAAGTGTAGTGTGGCCAAGTATGGTGTCCCATACTTGGAATTTGTGCTCTGCATTTAACCCATCCAAGTGCACACACACAGTTAGTGAACACACACATACCGTGAACACACACCCGGAGCAGTGGGCAGCCATGCTGCGGCGCCCGGGGAGCAGTTGGGGGGAACGGTGCCTTGCTCAAGGGACTCACCTCAGTCGTGGTATTGAGGGTGGTGGAGAGTGCTGGTCATTCACTCCCCTCACCCCCAATTCCCGCTGGTACCGAGTATCGAACCAGCAACCTTCGGATCACGAGTCCAACACTCTAACCACCAGGCCACGACTGCCCCTACTTACTGCCCCTTTACTGGCTAATTCATACAAATTCATACGAGTTCAGTCATACAAAAATGTAATATTTTTAAAAGGAGGCGTAGCACCAAATGCCACCCCTAAACCCAACCATCATTGGCAGATGAACAAATCATACTAAAATGTACGAATGAAATCGGACAAATTCATACAAATTATAGCCACTAAATCAAAAAGTTACAAATTGACATGAGATAGCATTGATTCACCTTATTTAGTAACACAGAAAGCTTCTAACAGCCCAATCTGGTGTGTGTTTAAAAGTTCCTCTAAAGTCTTTCTGAAATTGTAACTAGGCTGCAGTAGTTTGAAGCCTTTCTCTTTAATTTTAGTGTACCTCCTGTGAAAGCTCTGTGGAATAGACCTAATGACAATCTCATTAACGAAAGGGTCAGCTCACACACTCACAGTCATATAATAGCAATTATTCACTTCAGGACTCCTTTAAAAACACGTCCTAAATAGAGTCTATCTATAACCATAATCTATAACCAAAATAGATCCACCCACACTTGTCACGTTTCCAGGAAACATTTTGATGCGATTGCTCCATCCTTTTACATTTAATGGTGTTTAATGCAAAAATCACCATTATTATTACGCAGATGTAGAGTTTAGGATTCAAACTTAAAGTACTGAACTGTGACATAAAACTTATCCTGAGCTATGCTTTGGGCATGAAAGATAAAATATTGCTTTTCCAGACAACTAGATTTACACTTCTTGATGGGCAACAAGGCAGGGCTCATTCTTTAGGTATTAGTTCCCTTTTAAAAGATACTGATTCTTATTTGTTAGATATTGTTTATTAGATTTTTACTATATTTACTAGTTAATGATTATATTTGCCTATTAAATTAATACTAGTACTGTAAAATATAACTACTAGTATCTAATGATTAAGTACTATCTGATAAAAGGTATTAAAATAATAATAGTACATTAAAAATTATGTACTAGTCATATTTTGAATACTTGTCATAAGTGAATAATTGATAACTCAATGACAGATTATTAATGATATGTTAATTATTGTTAAACCTTTTAAACCACTAACAGAGTTGATGATATCAGAGTTGACATTTCCCATCATTGTGTGCTTTAGCTCAGGATTCTAACTTCAAACCAGAGGCCACATGCCATGTCTAAAACTGAATTTTATGTTTTAAGTGAATGGGAAATTCACTAAAATATCCCAGTAACAGAGTTGACATAATTGATCTACACCAAAAAGATTTAATAACTGAAATGACAATTTACATAGAAGATTGATGTTTCAAGCAAATGTTCATTTAACTTTGTAGAGTATGAAATGAAAAATAGACTTAATTACTTTATGATAATTAAAGCCACACTGTAAAAAGTGATTAGTTACTTTATTTTAAAAACGTTAAGTAAACGTTGGGTAAACCCGTTGCCTTAAAAACAACAAGTCGACTTTACTTTAAAAAGTGAGTAAATCTGTTGTAACTTGGGACGGTTAAGTTGACTTAATTTTTATAATTTTGCACATTATTCATTTACTTATTCATTTTAAGGCAATGAGTTTACTCACTTTTTTAAGTAAAGTCAACTAATCTCTTTAAAAGCAA
>CAIGQV010016734.1:7612184-7664287 GCA_903798115.1 Danio jaintianensis
CAACTAATCTCTTTAAAAGCAATAGGTTTACTCACTTTTTTTAAGTACAGCAAACTAATCGCTTTTTACAGTGTAGTAGCTAATGAATAAGTAACACCTTGTCATACACACTCACGTTTTTCTCACAGTTCCTGCTATTACTCACAAATCTGTGAGCAAATGGTAAAGTACACTCTTTGTTAATGCTTTGAAATCAGTAAATTAAAAAAAATCACTGTATAAGTCCTGCAAAATGGTTTTGTGTAACAATTCTACTTAAAATGGGTCAGGTCTACTTTTCTTCACACTGTAAAAGTATATCATCACAGCTTCAAACCTGAGGCTAGCTGAACACCAGCATCTGATTTTCCCACAAGTATCTCTCATTCAGCAGCTATGCAGGGAAAACCTGCTAATATTATGTAAAGATGTGTGTTTTGTGTTCGGTTTGAGATAGACTGACTCTGGCCTACAGTCTCCTGGTGGTGCCTTTCAGGTCTGCGTGCATGAATAATGAAGAACAAGAGAGTAATAAGACCCCTGAGGTAGACGAGGGGAAGCATTCTCTACAGAGACCACACGCAATAGGACTGAATAAAACGAATGTCTGTGCGGACCTCAAATATGTATCCCTGTGCGGGCCTTTAGAGCATATTGTACATAAAGGCAGAATCCACAATAGAACAATTCTCTTCAATTTTTTATGATCTTGTGTTTATTTTCCTTGTGTGTCTTATAGATATTCAAATGATATAATAGTGGTAATACAGACTCATCAACAGTCTGCCCTAATGTAATTATGTTAGTCATACAACTGAGAATGAGCAGCTCTCATACTGACACACACACGCACACACGCACGCACGCACGCACGCACGCACACACACACACACACACACACACACCTGCTGTTATCAGCACATCCCACACACCACAGGCTGCCGTAGGTAAAAACAAAAAACACACTGTATGAAAAATATCAAACAAAAGCCTTTGGAAAGGACAATAAAATGCAGCAGAGCTCCATAAATATTGATCATTTATTCCTGGAGAAACGGAAATCTATTTCTGCTGCATTTACCTAATGGGAAGTCTTAAACTTTAATGATTTTTGAACTGTAATATGAACTGTATTTTACTGCAGGACAGTTATTCAGTATGTTGCTGTATTTTAAAGTTGCATTGTGAAATTTACTGTATATTTTACAGTAAAGATATACAATACTGTAAATACATATGGTGCAGTAAATGTAAATACAGTATTTTTGCTGTAATTAATTTACAATAAGTTACTATAGATTCTACAGGAAATTGTTAACAGTGTACATTGCCAGTAAAGCAACAATTCACCCATAAATGAAAATGTGCTGGTAATTTACTGTTTGTTATCCAATATTGGGTGACTTTTTCTTCAGTAGAACATAAACAAACTTTTTTTTTAAATCAAAGTCAATGGCACTTTAAGAATCAAAAATCAATTACAGGAAGACAAAATGGATGTTTGCAAAGACTGTGAATTCAAGGTAACAATGTTGTAAATAATGTTCAGTTTCTTGTATAGATCGATCGATTCGTAACACCTTATTTGTGTTAATATTGTTTTCCATGTTTTTTGACTCTCAAATTATAAATATAGCCATTGATTGCGTTTTATGAATCACCAAGGATCTTTAATGTTCAACTGAAGAATAATTTCACCATACATCAACGATCTACAATGTACTATTCCTTTAAGAGTGCATTTTATTGCTGAAACTTAAAGTATTTAAATCACATTTAGCTTCATTAGCACAACTCTAATATCTCTTCTTATGAGTTCACCCATATGTCTCCTAAGTAAGTCAGATAAAAGGATCTTGCGTCTTTTCCATGAGTGCCAAGAACTGCTATGAATAATCTTAACTCATGCCAGTCAGTGCGTTTTATGCAAGACCATATAAACTCTTTTAGATAGCGCAGGTTGTGCTAAGACTTATAGAGATGGTAAAACATGTAAAGATGTTGAAGTAAGCTGAGAAAGTTCACTTTTTAATTTTGATTTCCACAAAAATGCCAACATCATAATATCAGCATTGACTAAAAACTGCTGCTGACATATGACTGTGATAAAAGACAATCAATAAATGGAGCACATTTTAATATACATAAACATAATGGTATTCTTACAGTGACACATTTTGCTAATGCTGATCCTTACAGTATTATATACACATCATTTCTTGGGCCAAAAGTCTTTACAAAGCTCTCCTAACCAACATTCAGCATTTCATATTCATAAATGCTCTAAAAATTACTGTATACATGTTTCAAATCAAGTAACTTATTGAAAATAGAAAGTCAGATATAAAATTGCTGTAAATTTTACAGTATTACCGGCAAATTTGATTGACAGTAATACTGTAAAATTTACAAGTGCACTGTTAATTAACAATTACAACTGTGCTGTAGTTTTACAGCAAAATCGTAATTGTTAATTTACAGTGTGCTTGTAAATTTTACAGTATTACTGACAATTTTTACAATATTACTGGTCAAATTTACAAGCGCACTGTAAATTAACAATTGCAACTGTGCTGTAGTTTTACAGCACAATTTTAATTATTAATTTACAGTGCACTTGTAAATTTTACAGTATTACTGGCAAATTTGATTTCCAGTAATACTGTAAATTTTACAGCATTTATTTACAGTGTGGATTCTAAATGGCTGTCAATGTTTTTATCTTTCATCAGCTGAAAAAAACCCTGGCCTTTAATCAATTTCATATTATGTGAACGATTTGTTTGTCTAAAATAACAGATGACTCTTTTGCTTCCGAAACTCTCGTCAAGACTGTTATATCAGGCCAGACCATGGTCACCAGTGCATTTATTAGGAGAGGAGTGCTGTTTTTTTATTTCTGATTTTAAACTCTCATTGACCCATAGCCACTTTGCAAACCCCCATTGCTTACTGAAAAAGCATGGGAACGAGGGCACAGCCGATGTGACAAACAGTTTTACTGAACCACACCCTGTGCCACTTTCAGTTTAACTTCTGTTTTTCACAACTAAACTATTTTTCATATCCCCAAAGGGTTTTTAAATGCAAAGACTATGAGTCAAAAGGTGCTTCATTTTATGAATCTGAATGCATCATTTTTTTTATTTTATCTTGCTGTTTGCTATGATTCTCAATGACTTCCACAGTACACATAAAATGGCTCCATTAGTTGATATTGAGTAATTATGACAATTTTTACATTATTATTTTTTTAGCTGGGCGACGCGGTGGCGCAGTGGGTAGCACGATCGCCTCACAGCAAGAAGGTCGCTGGTTCGAGCCTCGGCTGGGTCGGTTGGCATTTCTGTGTGGAGTTTGCATGTTCTCCCCGTGTTCGCGTGGGTTTCCTCCGGGTGCTCTAAAAAATTCAGGGTTCCACACAATTCATTCATGTTATCCCAATACAAATCGATTAAGCTAACTTAACAAATGTACTATAAGTGGATTGAACTTAAAACAATTAAGTTGTCCCAAAAAATCTCAAGAATTGTGTTGTTTCAACTCATTTTAAATAAATAGTTTGAATAAACAGAAAAATATTTTTTTGGAGTTATATAATATTCATTCATTCACTTTCCTTCTGCTTAGTCCCTTTATTCATCAGGGGTCGCCACAGCGGAATGAACCGCCAGCTTATCCAGCATATGTTTTACACAGTGGATGCCCTTCCAGCTGCAACCCAGTACTGGGAAACATCCATATACACTCACTCACACACATACACTACGGTCAATTTAGTTTATTCAATTTACCAATACCACATGTCTTTGGACTGTGGGGGAAACCGGAGCACCCGGAGGAAACCCACGCCAACACAGGGAGAACATGCAAACTCCACACAGAAATGCCAACTGACCCAGCCAGGACTCGAACCAGCGAGCTTCTTGCTGTGAGGTGACAGTGCTAACCATTGAGCCGCCGTGTCGCCCAGTGATATTTTTTTCTAAATAATCAAGCTTTAAAAAGCCACTATTGCAAGATATTTATCCATAGATGCAAGTCATACCACATTCTTACACTAGAAAAAAGTGATTAGTTAACTTTACTTAATTCGGTTGCCTTAAAATTATAAAGAAAACAAACTATGTGCATATTTATAAAAAAAAAAGTTAACTTCACAGTTCCAAGTTACAATGGACTTAATCACTTTTAACACAAGGCAACAAGATTACTCACGTTTTTAAAGTAAACACTATTACCAACATTACTTACCACAAACATTATGGTAAGTGCCTAATTAAAGAGACTTTTTAAACAACAATACAACACTATCCTTACAAGCAGGACAGGCTCTGGGTGGAGAAAGTTCTGTGGTTTTCATCACATCCGTTCCCACAAAAACAGGTGACCAGAGAGAAGGGATGTGTTTGCAACAGGGGGCGAAGAGAGAGAAAGAAAGACAGAAGAAAAAGGGAAGGAAAAGAGCCACACCTTCAAGATACATTATGCTGATGTTGGTTAAGAGAAATACTGGGCATGCTTTAGTTGCGCACATTTTTTTTTTCTCCACTTCCTACAAACAAGCAATAAAGGGACAACCCAACAAATGGTAAAAGTGTGGTAAAATTACAGCGAAATTATTGAGGTCAGACCAATGAGATCTATAATAAATATAGTAGCACACGATCTGTTGATGTCTACTCATTTCCCTTGACAAATGTGGACAGTGCAAGCGGGTTTTTGTGGCTGATGATATGATTAGTTGCTTTTTGTTTTTGCAGGGGACAGAGAGAATGAGAGGGAGAAAAGAAAGGGGAGGGATGGAGGGGAAATTTGTGAATGGGGATTTTCTATTGAATAAACTAAGGAGGACATTTGAAAAGCATCTGAATTAACTGTTGTTTTTTTAAAATTTTTATTTGTATTTTAATTATTTAATTGTATTGTATTAAATAAATAAATAAACATGTTATATTAAACAATTTTATATTCGATTATTTAAATATGCACAATTTTTTTAATATGAAATGTAGTTACTATTTAATTTCATTTTAAAATAAATAAATAAAAGTAAATTATTTTGATATTACTTAAATATAATATAATATTTTTATGTTCATTTAAGTTATTATAATATTATAAGTTATTATGTATTTATATATCTATTATTTAAATGTAATAAAATGCTACATTTTTATATAAAAATGCAGACTTGTAAATGTAGTTATTTCAATTATAATATCATTACTTTAATATACAAAACAAAAACACAAATATTTTTATTTAAAATAATATCGTCTTTTTATTTTAGTTAAATATTTTATGTAATTTATATTGAAAAACATAATAAATGCTTTATATGATTTTTAATTAAAAAACAAACAATTAAATAATTAAGTAACCCCCCCCCCATGTATTTATATAATTCATATGGAAAATAAATCACATTAAATTAAAAATGGTAAACGTTGCACCCCTAAACATGCTGAGAACAGTCTGGCTGCTCCAGGACTCTTAGTTTTCTATCCTAGTACTGCGTGTGAGATTCCCATATGGAGTTCCAGGACTCCGGACAAGGAGCTCATTTCCAGTTTATCTGCATGAGAATGTTCTTTCCCAGTGTGCCTGGCGAGGCTGTCACCCTCTGCTCATTCAGCCCAGCCAACCCAGGCATCTTGGCATTCCTCAGCGGGCCCACATCCTGTTTTAAAAACAACGATGAGCCATGGAAACACCCCAGAATCCATCAAAACCCCAGGCCTCGCAGACTAGAGAGCTCTCGAAAACACTGGGACCCTCATTTAGGATTGCACAATCGTCTGGTGCTGTAATGCGTACCTGTTGGGAAGTTACATTTGTAATAAAATGCTATATTAATTGGGACATATCATAACTTTTAATGTTTGTGAGTTTTAAATCAAAATGTCAATGTTTATTAAGCTATCGATCAAAGTCTGTCCATTTATTTCCACATTTGGAGTAACAGTCCTTCTCTGTTGATGTCAGTTTGACGGCTTCAACCACAATATTCCTAACCACGGCCATCTTACTGTTTGTTTGCTATGAGGGAATGATGCGCAAAAAGAAGGCTTTCTACTCAATATTTTACCCCCTACTCAGTTGTAGGTACTGAAATAAAAGTTTCAGCAACCTCCGGTTCAAACAAACTATCAAAAATCGGGTCCCTGGTGCATCTACCAACACGGAAATTGTGAAAAAGGACAAACAAGTAGCATTGTTTTGGTAAACCTTCACTCAAAAAAAAACATTTTTGCTGCTTGTTCAAACTACTTATTTAAAATAAGCTGAAACAACACAATTCTTAAGATTCTTTTTTGGGACAACTTAATTGTTTTATGTTCAATCAACTTAAATTTGTAAAAACGATTAAGTGAACTTGATTGATTTGTTTTGGGACAACATAAAGGAATTGTGTGTAACCCAGCATTTTTTACAGTGTTACTCCCTTTTTTATGTTTTCTGTAAAGCTAAGAGAATTGTATGAACAGGGCAGCAAATCAGAACATATAGAGTGACATGTTAAGTCGATAAGTGACTCGACAACAATAAACTACATAAATGTATTCACTAACCATTCAGAATCATCCTGGTGCATCTAGAACCTCTTGCTTTCCGTCACTGACAGACTCAGTTTGAACATATAAGGCTTTAACCCACTACTTTTATTTATGGAGCTTTTTTGAAACCGTAATTTTACAAACTGGGTATCTGCAGTCAAGGATTATTTTCAATAATTCAGAACAAAAAAAATTGTAGTTTAAAAATAAATGTCTATAAAAGAATTTGCCTTAAAAATTAGTTGTCTTAGTTTTCAAATGTTCAGGTAAAAACTAAAATCTAATGCAACACAAATTTACACAATTCAAATTTAAATGTTTTGTCATATCATTAGCTTTATACTTACTTCTAACATTCATTCATTTATTTTCTTTTCGGCTTAGTCCCTTTATTAATCAGGGGTCGCCACAGCGGAATGAACCACCAACTTATCCAGCATATGTTTTATGCAGCGGATGCCCTTCCAGCCGCAATCCATCACTGGGAAACATCCATACACACTCATTCACACACATACACTACGGACAATTTAGCTTACCCAATTCACCTATACCACATGTCTTTGGACTTGTGGGGGAAACCGGAGCACCCGGAGGAAACCCACGCCAACACGGGGAGAACATGCAAACTCCACACAGAAACGCCAACTGACCCAGCCGAGGCTCGAACCAGCGACCTTCTTGCTGTGAGGCAATCGTGCTACCCACTGCGCCACCGTGCAGCCCCTACTTCTAACATTTCTAACTTATTTCTAACAACTCTGCATGAGAGTCTCTTGTTTTGCTGTTTCTGGAGTGTCAGTATTGCATGTAAAGGCTCTTCTGGAGCAGCTCATTTGCATTTAAAGAGACACACAAAAATTGCATATTTTTTCTCACACCCAAATTTGACAAACTATAACAAATGATCTGTGGGTTATTTTGAGATGAAATTTCACAGATAGATTCTGGGGACAACAGATATTTATTTTACACCTTATGAAAAGGAGCATAATATGTCCCCCTTAAATGAGGCATCAGCAACCTATTGGTGTGTGATTTATGGGCTTCAGAGTTGTTTTGCAATCATTCCTGCGGGCTGCTGCTGGTTTCTTTAGGACAGGATTTATTGGAATGACTCATTTGTGACTGTCAGCTTTTTGGAGACAAAATGAAACTGGTGAAGACACAGCATTCTGCCATCTGTTGTCTGGCTAATAAGGTTAGCACTGATAAATATTCAGACATCAGACATGCCTTCAGAATTTGAGAAAAACGTACTGTTACATTTAAAAAAATTATTAAATTAAGTTATAGATGGTAACAATTATGCTGTGGCTAATGTTAATATTGTTATTAATAACTAAAATATCTAAAAAGTCCACACATTTTATTTCAACGATTCTGCATTTTGTTACTATGTTTTATAGTATTTTAGAGGAGGAAATTCTCTAGAGTAGTGATATTTTTAGTAGGATCTGTGTTAACAAGAATCATTTGCCAATGTTGACAAAGTTCTGGTTGTAAAACATTTAAAAAACTAAAAGGAAAACCTTTTTACTAGAAGTACTACATGGTCATGTCAATTGACTTCCCTGTATATTGTTTACAAGCACTCTGCAGAATGATATCTGATGTTTCATTTCTTTCCCTTACAACTTGCGACATTAGCATCTATTATGCTGAGTAAAACAGGTTATGAACACAATGAATCATTTTAAAGATGCTTGTGAAATTATCAATAAATTAAACATACACAAATATCACTCTCTAATAGGGCTGCACAATACTGGGAAAATGGGTGATATGCAATATTGTTGTTGAATATAGCAATAACAATATTTCCTAAGATTTAACATTTTATTTTATTAAACACTATTATTAGCTATTTTTAAAAATCTATTTTGTAATGATCACACTAAAATAAACAAACATATTTTTCTGATCTAATTAAATCTAATTCAGGTTTTTTTTTTTAAAGTCAAGGTGCGAACATTTAGACTTAACAGTTACACTAAAGAATAAGTGCACTATGAATGAGTGAAAACATCGGCAGATATTCTGATTCTGACTGGCTGTTGTCCTTTTCCTTTCTTGTCTTGACTTACTCCATTAGTACTTATTTTCAGCTATAGGCCCATCTTTGGGTTGCTCTAGCCAATAGCACCTGTGGAGTTGGGTATAAAGATAAAGCCTCATCTAATGAGTCACATTATGATAATAAACCTATACATAAACACAACACACAAATAAATTAAAATAAAATAAATTACATTTATCGCACCTTTCTGCATTACAAATATTGCATATACTAATATAGCAATAAAGATCATTTTTCAGTATATCGTGCCACCCTACTCTCCAACAATAAATGGATAGTTCACCCAAAAATAAAAATGTGCTTACCATTTTATTTACCTTCAAAGTGCTCTAAAACATGTATAAGTTTTCTGCTGAACACAAAATGTTGCTAATCAAGTAGTTGATGCTCTGAATTCCTTAGTAGGTAAAAAAAAATTATTTTGGAAGTCAATGGGGAACAACAAAACTTTGGTTACCCATGTTCTTCAAAAGATTTCCTTTTGTGCTTATCAGAAACTCTACTAAAACAACTACTGAGTAAATAATGATAACATTTTCCATTTTGGGTGAACTATCCCTTTAAGCAAACACAGTGAACAAGGTGAATGTTGAACCTGGAGCGCTCATGCTGTAAGCAGGCACATAAATTCCTTTCCACCAGGGGCCATTCAGGATTACTGACATTGTGATCAAAGACTGTGTGTTTGTAAAATCTGAGAGGGCCGCTATTATTGCTGCACGGTGCCCACTGTTACTATGTTCAAGTGCCCTTAATTGCATCAGTGTGCTTCAATGGACTCCCCTCTTTTATATTATCAAGGCCATGTTGTCATCAAGGTCTTGGGTAACAGTCAGTTACATCACTAATACCCCCTGTAATATTTGTTCTCTGTAAAACACCAACTTGGAGATGGAGAAAATGAAGGGAAGGAAATGAAAGAGTAAGATGAGTGCGAGTGATTCACGTCTCTGTAACCTAAAACTCTCCGAGGTGCTGAACCTCCAGATTAAGGATCCTCTATTAGCTCCAGAGAGGCGTGTTGCCATGGAGTGGGAAGATGCCGCTCTGCCTCTAAAGCTGAAAGTAAAGTGATAAATGTTGAGAAAAGAAAGGAAGACAAATGCACAAAACAAGGCTCGGTACTCAAAACAAAGAGACTTCGCACTGCAAAAAATAACCATCTAAATGAGAAATAAATGAGTAATTTAAGAAGATACAGACTAGGAACAAATCAAAATATCTGCCAGTGCAATTAGGTTGCCTATTCTGCACAAGTTCAAACTGATTAATCTCGAGTGGAAAATTTGTATGATGCTAAAAACATCCCACGACTAATCTAGAATGAGTGATGCGACCCACGTGTCACATTTGGTGGGAAACCAGCATAAGAAACAATTATTGGAAATAGGGCTGCAAGTAACCACATCATTGCTGACATTCATACGTGCATAAATCTTTTGACATGTTTTGGTATCTATTGGATAAACTACCAACAACTGAGGTCTTTGCTCCTGATCATGTCTACTTAAAGGGACAGTTCACCCAAAAACTGAAAACTCTGTTATGAATCTCTTAAAAGAGTGATTCAATGACTTTTTCATAAAGGTCATAAACACTTTGTGATGCAAATAGTGAAAAGTAATAATGTTGTTGTTGAATTTTATATAGTCTCTCTTAGAAAGTTGCTCAGCCAACTGAATTGATGTACTGGAATCTGTTGTATAACACTATTTACCGATTTCGTTTCATCATACTCATACTTACTCATCAAAAACATCCTCTTTACAGAAAAAAGAAAGAAGGAAGCTTTTGTTCATTTCCTCCATAAACTCAGAGTCAGATATACAGCTAGAGGCAAAATTATTAGTCCTTGTATTTCTTCCCCTAAATATTTCCCACATGATAATTAACAAAGCAACAACATTTTCAGTATTTATTCTAATATATATTTTAAAATGTCTTATTTTTTAATCCTTGTATTTTTTGTTTGGGTAGAATAAAAAAATCTATATTTAAAAATAATATTAATTAAAAACGGTTAAGGTTGATATTATGAGCCCCTGTAATAATTTTTTTCTCTCAATTGAATACAGAACAAAGCAATGTTGTCCAATGGCTTGCCTGAAAACTTGTATAGTTAAGCTAATTATCTTAATTACTTACTTTAAATTGTGCTTTAAGCTGACAAATATTATCTTGCAAAATAACTAGAACTAAATATTATGTACTGTCATCATGACAAATGCAAAATAACTCTTTAAAACTTTAAAAGTGTGTTAAAAAAAATCTTCCCTCCGTACTTGGGAAATATTTGAAAAATAAAACTAACATTTCACAGGAGGGCTAATTTTGTCTTCAACTGTAAGTGCAATGCTAACTGTGTGGAGACTGAACAAATCCAACCTGACGTTTAGATTATTGATAGGAAAACAATGACACTTAGCAACACCACAGACGCCATTGCAGTATGTTTAATGTTCACCGCCCTCTCTCTAGGGGGTTCTTGCGCCTTATTGTCAGGCCTCTCAGATGGCAATATTAAGTAACAGTCATTGTTGGCGAGCTCGTGTTAAACAGTCGGCTGCCGTGTGGCTGTATGCTAAATGCCTGAATGAACGTCTCTGAAATAGCTGGATGTACATGCATCTGTGGTTACAAAATTATTAGGACCATTTTGTACCAGGTTTTATCATTTTGCCAATGATTTTGATCTCATTAATCCATGAACAATACTAAATATAAATGTAAACAGGGTCTAAAATATTGTGAAGAGGTATTCATAAATGCATTATATGTGATTGCTTTCATGGTGTAAATACTTGTGTTGTTGAACGCATTTAAACAGTATTTCACTTGCTTTCCTGTTTGCTTGTAAAGCCAAGCTTACACTGTGCAATTTTTTTTAACATAATCCTTTAAGATTGTAGTTTGTGAGATTGTCTCATTTGTCATAATGTATGAAAATGGACACGCAAGAAGAGTCATCCTGAGATTTGATGTCTTCTATCTTACGTTCAGTAATCCATGTTCTGGATTGGTACCTGAGAGGAAACAATATGTAGCATTAATGTTGCTCATAACATCCCTTGTTAAACACAAAAAAGACATTTCTCCATGGTGGATTGAAGTTGTTGTGGTTCTCAGGCCTCCTGGTTCGGCACACTTGTTGGTTCTTGATTTGACAGCTGGTCGTCGTAGGCCCTGACCCAAATGGCACACTTCATATGGACTTCATTCATTTTCCTTCGGCTTAGACTCTATTTCAGAGGTCGCCACAGCGGAATGAACCGCCAACTATTCCAGCAGTTTTACGCAGCGGATGCCCTTCCAGCCACAACCCAGTACTGGGAAACACCCATACACACTCATTCACACACACACTCATACACTACGGCCAATTTTAGTTTATTCAATTCACCTATAGCGCATGTCTTTGGACTGTGGGGGAAACTGGAGCACCCGGAGGAAACCCACGTGAACACAGGAAGAACACGCAAACTCCAGACAGAAATGCCAACTGGCCCAGCCAGGACTTGAACCAGCAACCTTCTTTCTGTGAGGCAACAGTGCTAACCACTGAGCCACCGTACCGTCCCACATATGGACTTCATGTGGCCTTAAAGGTGCAGTTTGTAAAATTGACACCAGTGGTTGAACTAGGTATTGCAGTTCAAAATCATAACACTTTTTCACCCGGCCCCTCCTCTGATGACGACACCAACATGAGCAAGTGTGCCTTGACTACACCTTAACTACATTCAATAACACGCAATAAAAGGAATCTATTCCATGTTAAAGGAAAATAGTTCAAACCATCACAATTTCAATTTTAGAAAAGGTTTCTATTTCTCATGGTTGAACAACTGCATAAATGATGACAACGATCATCTCAGATACTGAGTATGTGCTTTTTTCAGTGTTAAATGATACTGCAAATGCATTCACATGACATTACATGAATCTTGTCGCATTGCGTGTTGATAGGACATGGTGTTGCAATGTATGCTACTCAGCTAATATTTATATTTGTAATATTTATATTATTTGCTTATTAAAAAAAACCTAATGTGTATTTTTATAACTCTGAATCTGTGTGTTATTTCGGAGGCTGCTGATGTCCTCCAGAGGTCACGTTTTCGGCTGCACCCACATACATCGAAGCAGCCTTCAAGACTGAATGAAATACGGTGTGTTTTCCACAAGGGCAACGCAGCGTGCTGAAATATAATTGGCTAAACTGGCAGTGGGCAGGTTATAGAGACCAAAACAAAGACATACATTATGACACAGAAACGCACATATTCAAAGAAGAATAACTGACTTAGATAAATAACTTTTTAGATAAATTTCACCCTTTGAACTGCTGCAGGCTCCACACAACTTAAGGCCAGGACACACAAAGCCGATGATCGGCCATTGGGCAGCGTTTTACTATCGGTCAGTGTTGGTCTGGCCAGTGGGTTTGGTCCGTTCCACATGTCGTCTCTCATTAGGTCAACGTTTAATCAAGTTGGCTTGATCGAGCATGTAGAATTGGTGTCGGGCATCGGCTGAAGTGAGCACTCTGATTGGTTATTCAGCAACAAATGAAAGCACGAGAACAAAAACCGAAGTGACGTAACCAAGTAAACAATTCAAGAAAAGAGGGAACACAAAGAAACCAGCTGTAATTTCACTATATTTCTCAAATATTTGCAAATGATACGGATTATTAGATTATCAGACATATTTGCACGAGAGAAGCCCTCTGTGGTGAGTGACAATATGATTAGGGTACTAAACGCTCCTTTGTTTACACTTTGTGTGCATTTCATCTTCCGGTTTACCTTCGTGGAAAGAGAAAACAGATCACTGCTCTCGTTTCAGTAGGCTGCCATCCGTTTGGTGTGTTCATGTGCAGCTTTTTCGTCCAGACATGAGCCGACAACACAATTGGTTTTTGTCAGCGCTAGTTGTTTGGTGTCGGTTTGGTGTGTCTTTGCAAGAGGAGTTCACATTATTGATGAGCAAACGTGTCGGAGAAGAAAGTATTAGTGTGATATGCAGTGTGTATTAGGGTTGACAAAAGTGTAGACTTCAGTACCAATCAATACTGAACTTTTAAAAATGTCAATTTCCCACTTATATTTTAGCACTGTTGAGCACATTCTTTAAACACAGCTGATTGGTCATTGTGTTCACGGGCTCAACAGATATGACTGCGATTTCCTCTGAAGGTATTGCTATTGTATTCACTGCTGTTCACTGCAGAAGGACACAGATTTCAAATGCTACAGTGTCTGTGTATTTGTGTTTGCGCTTTGTGAAGAGTGCTGAAACATTGACCACACCTCTTCCTGACAATCAAGTACAGTACGTCCCAAAATACGACTCAAGTGCACCCTCGTGGTCTCTCATCAAGGGCCCCTAAGGTCTGCCCTACATGATATCATCAAAGTGTGGACTCAAGTCAAGAGTGTGCCATTTGGGACAAGGCCCTAAGAGAAGTCACACTGCAAGAAAGTGTTTAAAATATTCAGATACTGCCAGAATTTCAAAAATTGATCACAACAGCCATTAGTTTTCCAACGATCAAAGACCACAGATTTTAGCCTAGGCATATAGGGATCATTTTGGATTTTCAAAATTTGTTTCACACAATCAAATCATGGCCAAAATTACAGTGTGAGCTGGACTTAAGCCATATAACATGTTAATATATTTAGCAATTACACTGTGAATTTCAATTTTAGTCAGAAACAAATATCTAACACAACCTCTCCTCAAAACATGGCTGAGACCTAAACGCACAAAGCATTAGCAAAACATAATTCTTCTTCAGCAGTTACGGACGTAGTATAAGGATAATCAACTGAAACCGTGTCCACTGTAATGTAACCATGGTTTGAGCTCCAGTGGGTGGACACACTGCCGTCTCTGGAGTGTTTTTGTGGGTGGAAATGCTCTTCAGGCACGGATCAGAGCGCTAAGCTGTCTGATTGTATACAGACAGATGTGCCAAACAGGACTCTAAGAATAACGTGCTCTGTTTCAGACTCCTCAGAAGGGAACCGGGTTATCAAAGGAGAAAGAGGACTATTTTTGGCATCTAACTATCTTCAGCGATTTGTCATGGCCTCTCTGATGAAACAGATGTCACTGCTGAAAGAATCAGCTAAAGCAGAGAGTTCATATGAAAACAGTAATAAAAACAATACCTATTTGTCAATGTGAATTTTTTCAGGGTTAAATACTAGTTACCACAGAAAACGTTGACAACTGAGCTCACACTTATTACGAATCACTAGTGTTTATGACCTTGATCTGGAAATTTTGACTTTACAGTTTAACCAAGTGATTTTTATTGACATTTTTATTAAACAATATATTGTATAAACAGATAAATGAGTAAAATAAGAAACTACTGGCAACTCATAATCCATTTTTGAACTGTAATTTACATGACCAACCCAGACTACATATCCTTTCAAACTACTAAAAATGTAAATTAAAGTAACTTTTCAACATTAAAAGTTAAAAGCTGGATCTCATACTTCATTTTGAAAGCATAAAAAATGTCACATCTTCTGGATCCAAACCCTTTATCAGATGCCAAAAGTGAACATCAAATGTTACTAATATATCCTCACAAGTGATGATCATCTGTTTATATACATGCCTAACCTAAGATGGTCAGACAGTGAATCATCTTTAAATAAATCAATAATATATTGTTGTCTGGGACGCATTAAAGGTGCTGTATGTAAGTTTTTGACTCTTCTAAAGCATAAAAATACCATAATATGTTTGCAGATATGTAAGAAACATGCCAAGTGAACATTCTTGTTTTTCTGAAAAACAATGCTGAAGTCAGATATTCTGCTTTGAAAATGTTTGTTACGTGCCGGAACACTGTCTTTGTTTTGGTCTCTTTAACTGTTTGGCTGTTTGCACGAGACGAAACATGACAAAAATTTAAATATAGCCATTCAGAAGCACAGAATATGCACTCACTCACCAAATGGTAAGGTTTATAATCTAATTAATACATATTAAACCTCTTTAACATTATTAAATGTAAATGCTGAATCCCTCATATGTGTTGGTTTTGAGTCACAGTTCTAAAGTTTAATTTTATATGGTTTATTTTATTTTCAAGATCTGAGGTCAACTATCTGCTGCTGCTTTCAGTAGTATGGCAATAAATGTCATGTAAAATGACATTCAAGGAACGCAATACCTAGTTCAACCACTGGGTGTCAAACTTACATACTGCACCTTTAAGTTAGAGACTGTAATGTACACCACTTTTTCAAAAGTCTTTTTTTCAACAACTGTCACTGAATTTTGTTGTTTCATTCATTCATTCATTCAATTTCCTTCAGCTTAGTCCCTTATTTATCAGGGGTCGCCACAGCGGAATGAACCGCCAACTATTCTGGCATATGTTTTACGCATCAGATGGCCTTTCAGCTGCAACCCTTTACTGGGAAACACCTATTCACTTTCACATTTACACACATACATTACGGCCAATTTAGTCCATCCAATTCACTTATAGTGCATGTCTTTGGACTGTGGGGGAAACCGGAGCACCCGGAGGAAACCCACGCAAATACGGGGAGAACATGCAAACTCCACACAGAAATGCCAACTGGCCCAGCCAGGACTCGAACTGCTGTGAGGCAACAGTGCTAACCACTGAGCCACCGTGCTGCCCTATTTTGTTGTTTCATAATGAGGATTGTTGTCCACTTATTTTCCATTATTTATTTTACTTTAATGGCATGTTATAAACATACATCTACAGTATATACAGTATAGTGTTTTGGATAACCAACACTCGAAAGACTAATAGACTGACACAGATTTTTTTTTTTTCACCAGCAAGAATCCCTCAGTGTTGTTCATAATGAGGATTTGGATGTTAGACATTTAATGTTATGTTTTTTTTTTTTTTTTTTCTTCATTAGTATGTAACATGTACATCTACAAGGGCTGCACGGTGGCGCAGTGGTTAGCACGTTCGCCTCACAGCAAGAAGGTCGCTGGTTCGAGCCTCGGCTGGGTCAGTTGGCGTTTCTGTGTGGAGTTTGCATGTTCTCCCCGTGTTTGCGTGGGTTTCCTCCGGGTGCTCCGGTTTCCCCCACAAGTCCAAAGACATGCACTATAGGTGAATTGGGAAGGCTAAATTGTCCGTAGTGTATGTATGTGAATGAGTGTGTGTATGGATGTTTCCCAGTGATGGTTGCAGCTGGAAGGGCATCCGCTGTGAAAAACATATGCTGGATAAGTTGGCGGTTCATTCCGCTGTGGCGACCCCAGATTAATAAAGGGACTAAGCCGAAAAGAAAATGAATGAATGAATGTACATCTACAGTCTATGTAGTTTTTTGGATAACCACCTAAGATACTGACACTAGAGGAGGTCTTTACGAATCACGTCAATCTTACTTATCTTAAAGACTGATCAAGACCTTGAAAAAGTCTCTAGGGTCAACTGGGGTGAAAATCCATGTTGAGCAGATCTAATACATCACCACAATCAGGCATCCCTTTGAGGATGTACGCAGTCTCTCTTGTCAGAAGGCTTTACTCTTTACAAAGGCCTGTCTTTTCCTCAAGCGTGAATCAATACCGCACCTTTATCCAAATCTTCAACAAGAGCCTTGGAGGAAATTGAAGCGAGCCAGCCTGCATTTTAACTCCAGCAACAATGGATTCCATATAGTCAGACTCTCTGCTGGTGTTTCACCCATTATCCTTTTTCAGTTTCTGGTGCGCTCTATTTTTTGTTCTCTTCAAAGGCCATCTCTGCAGGTGAAGTCAGACAGCAGACAGCTCTTGTCCCCAAAGACACCACAGGCTGTGATACAGTGGGGTCTTTTGCCATCCCTCAGACACCTTCAAGCCCCTCATGTGGAGAGGATCGAGTCCTGCCGCCTTTTGTCTTGCTGGTACAAACACCTCTTCAACATGTCTACATGTGAGGCCAGAAATAATAGCCCAGACTACCCAGATCTACTCTTCACAGAGATGAAAGGAGTCTTTGAAATGAAATAAGGCCCCCCAAAGCTGTGTGTGTGTGTGTATGTGTGTGTTTCATCTTTAAGAAATGGTGAGGCGTTCCTAACAATTAGTTTAAATACGGGTGGAGTGGGGTTCAATTCACACAGATTATCTTTTTATCTACACTGCACAGCTAGCGTTCAGTCTCTTCATAAACACAAAAGAGATGCAGAAACACCACAGTGAAGGACAGTGGCATTATTTTAAGATGCAACCAAAACACAACCCAAAAATGGAGACAATCCTTTCTATCAGTTTCAGACAAGTCCTTCAATGTCACCAAACACTTTAGGCTGATCAAATAGTTTACTGAAGTGTTTGAAAGCAATCGCTACACAAACTAATTGTGTTAAATGTGTTATTGTACTTCACAAAAAAGAAAACCAGCCAATAAGAGATGATTTCTGACTCTTTTTGTGTGCAAATCTTGGATTGCCAACAAATTAGGTTTGCTGACATCTCTTTGGGATATGGGATTTGGAGACAGTATAGTGAAACAAATTAAATGAAACTGCATCAAAATGTGAGACCACATATAGGTATTGTAGCATCTGCATACATGCTTAGACATATTGGAATGTAAAGGTATGCAAAGACATATTGGAATAATGTTTCGTTTGATTTATGCATGATGCAAAGCTCAAAGTATACTCTATATACTGTACACCTAATGTATATGAACTGTGAACTCTGAGAAATATGACTTGCACCATTTAACCGCTGTTCAAACACCTAAAAAAATTCTAAATCCAACAACATGAACAGCTCTAGATAAAATGTTTTTAACCTTGAAATTACAGCAATTACTACATTTACAGTACCATGGATTTAATGCAGAATTCAAACTACGTGCTTTCAGCCAAGTTTTCCCCCCATCTATTTAACATAGGGTACTGTGGGGAATCGTAAACAACAATGGGTGTATAATACTCATTGTTGATCATTTTTATCTCATATGGTGTGTCACACTGTACTACACCCAATACTGCATTTGTTACGCTTCTTGATGTTCCAACAGATACACTAGCACTCTTTTTTTTCTAACTGCATCTGTTTAGAAGATGCCTAAAATAACACTTTATAACATCTTGAAACAGCGAACGTACAACATCTGTGAAATAGGCAGACAAATGCTACGTAGCATGTCTGAGATAAATAGCATAGCACAGATCAGACTCTCCCTAAATGAGAAGCAGATGGAAATTAATAATCTAGGAGTGACAGAGGCAGAATTCATAGCACATGGTCAACATTCCCAGAGAATGTTTCAGTTTGTAGGCGAATGATTTGCACCTTTGCTGCTAAGCTAAAACATGTCTGTCCTTAATTAGCTATGCAGAGGCATTCTGAGGTCATGGGTTCCCGCTGTTGTCATGGGGCATTCGGCTGATGAGCCTGAACTAAATCTTTTCTGTCACATGTAAAAAAGGATATCATCTCTCTGTTTCTATCTCTCTCTCTCTCTGCTTTCCTTGGCAGTATTAAAAAAAGGGTTAGCGCTGTACTAATTCTGACATGGGGGAGGCGAGATCCAGACAAAAGTACCAGCGAATCAGCATCATGTCCTATTTAATAAACATCTGATTAATTTCACAGGATTATGCTCATCTGAGCCGAACCATCATTGCTTGAGTACAAGCAGACTAAGCTGTGGCTAACCAAATAGCGTCCCCTGCAGTTAAATCACAGTGAAACATACAGTAATTATGTCATAATTACCATCCTTAAGCTTAAATGTCACAATAAAATGCATTAAGATGTTTCTAAGTTGGCCATATTTGCATATTTTGTACTTGGCTGTGTAGACAAACACTTACAGTAACTTACGGTTATTAAGGGCAAAGTAAACCTCATCATTTACTGCTCCTTTCAAACCCTCTGTCAGTCCACTCAGGCTAATGCACACATGTGCTACAGTGCCTGCCTATCTTTAGCTATCACATGTCTTCTGCTCTCTCTCTCTCTCTCTCTCAGCCACAAACACACAAGACTGCAGAGGAAGACAACTCTGACACAAAGTTAGAAAAATGTCATTTTTTTCTTAAGGAACTTGAACATGCTTGCAACCAAACATTAATTCATTCATTTGCTGTTCGGCTTAGTCCCTTTATTAATCTGAGGTCGCCACAGCGGAACGAACTGCCAACTTATCCAGCATATGTTTTACGCAGCGGATCCACCCACAACCCATCACTGGGAAACACCCATACTCTCTCATTCACACACATACACTACGGACAATTTTAGCTTACTCAATTCACCTATAGCGCATGTCTTTGGACTTGTGGGGGAAACCGGAGCACCCAGAGGAAACCCACGCCAACACAGGGAGAACATGCAAACTCCACACAGAAATGCCAACTGACCCAGCTGAGGCTCGAACCAGCGACCTTCTTGCTGTGAGGCGACAGCGCTACCCACTGCGCCGCCTGCAACCAAACACTATCCATCAAATGATATATGATAAAAATACAATATGTGGCTTTGAAATTTTCCAAACTTACATTTACATTTTATGATACATTTTTACATTTAGACAAAATTGGAGCAGAAAAGTAATTAGGTAAAATAAGTAAAAGACTGAATGTAGATTATAGGTTTGGGACAGCCTGTCATTGATTGAATATTGTTAAATATTAATATGCTGATAAAAATATTTGAAAACGTGCAGCTTTGTGTTATCTACATTTGAATATTCTGGAAGAAATAACTTACGAGAGGGCCGTCGACTGTGTTATTTTATATAGTCCATTTGAATGTGTTTTTGCAACTGTTTGTTACTTTAACATGTTTTAGTAAGTAATACATTTTCAACTTTAAGTTATTGATGTTTTTAGTCAGTGTAATTAATTTAAGTTCAAATGACTTGAAAAGTCAACTTCATTCAACTTTCATATTTAAAGCAGTAACAAATTTTTACAGTGTAGCCAGCCAAAACTTGGACCCTTTAAGGTCAAAGATCTTTGAGCAATTGTGGCATTTTGATTTTGATGGTCATTGATTAGTGTTGTGGGCGTCACGGTGGCGCAGTGGGTAGCACGTTCGCCTCACAGCAAGAAGGTCACTGGTTCGAGCCTCGGCTGGGTCAGTTGGCGTTTCTGTGTGGAGTTTGCATGTTCTCCCCGTGTTCGCGTGGGTTTCCTCCGGGTGCTCCGGTTTCCCCCACAAGTCCAAAGACATGCGGTACAGGTGAATTGGGTAGGCTAAATTGTCCGTAGTGTATGTGTGTGAATAAGTGTGTATGGATGTTTCCCAGTGATGGGTTGCGGCTGGAAGGGCATCCGCTGCGTAAAACATATGCTGGATAAGTTGGCGGTTCATTCCGCTGTGGCGACCCCAGATTAATAAAGGGACTAAGCCGAAAAGAAAGAAAATGAATGAATGAATGAATGAATGATTAGTGTTGTAGGTCAACACTTTATGTTAGGACCATTAATCTGAAAAAGAAAAAAAAAGAAAAAAACCTTCACCGATCAGCAGTGCTGGCCTTCAGCCAATCAGGGCACGCAGTGTGAGTCAAAGCATGACCAACACCCGATCCCAAACACCCATGGTGTTTACCTCAGAGCTAGAAGAGGAGCCAATGTGGATGATATATGCCTTCACACTGCCTTCATGCTTTCCCCACTTTTCTTCACACACAAATGTGAACACAGACCCAAATGCAAATGTAGGGGGGGGAAATCTAATTTGAATGTTTTATCAAAGCATTAAATGGATACCATAGAGCATTGTATATTAGAACATTTCCATTTCAGCAGACTTTTACACTTTATTAAAAATAAAATATTAAAAGGAGGTCACAGAAGCTTCCACAGCGAACTTTTCAGTTAACAATTTTTCTAACAAGTTCATTTTATCTTTACACAACCTTTTGTGAAATGCAAAGATGTTTTTCATGGACCCACCTGGCCAATAAATCTTCATTAAAAAAAAAAAAAATGTATAGACTATTTACACTGAGCTAACCCTTCCAGCATGTTCTTTCACACACATACATGAACATATCACACTCACTGTTGAACTTCCTGTGACGGGCCCGAGCCCTCCAGGGCCGCTCGCGGATCCATTGGAGCTTTCGTGACAGTTCCATGGCTGTGGGCCAGACTGAGTCCACAGGACGTCATCGACCAGCGTCAGCCCAATCTTCTCCACTTGTTGCCCAACCATGAGTTCATATCCAAAGCAAACACTGGACCCTTTGAGGGTCTTTGTCCAGTTTTCAAAGTAGACGGTCTGTCTGGCTGCGTATCCGTCGTCTCAACAAGGCTGTTTGCGTTGCCTGAGATCTATATTTTATGCATGAGTCAGGGGAACCCAACTCCCTCTGCCTCTCTGACACATAGACGCTACTCAGCTTTTCTTGATCATAGGAGCACCACCTATCCATGGACACAGACAGACAGACACACGTCGAACTGAAACGTGACTCTAGTCGTCTCCTGGACAAAAGAAGAGATTGGATAGCAGACAAGGAACATGCATTATGTGTTTGTGTACCTGAAAGGTGCATTTTGCTAATGTATTTCATGATTGTCTGTGTGAACTTATGCATATCCTCTCCCTAAGTGTTTGCTCACACTCAATCAGTGTGTTATCATCATCAGATCCTAAATGATTAATAGCGATTCACTATAAAGAACGAGCCCATGGATTGTCTATGAAAGCCAGAATGCTTTTTATTATTATTTGAAGGGACGTTTTTGCCTGACTTATAAAACCAGACATATGCGTACACGAATTATGCCACGCTACGCTAATAACAAGTCTACATATCACTTTAAAAATATGACAATTAGGAATTTATAGACCATTAAAGTATTATTTTTTTTCTTCAAAAAATGCAAAGAGCACATGAGCAGCCATTTAATGTAAAGCTCACTAATCCAAATCCAGTGTAATTCGATTCAATCCGATGTAAAATGCACTTTAAACCCATTTATTTCTTCTGACCGCTTGATGCTGAAGGAATCACTGTAGTCTTATGACGCCCTCTGGTGGTCTTCTCTAATCCATCATCACTTTGTGTTTTTGATTCAAAAGTCAGCAATACAGTCCTAAGCGGTCGTCAGGCTCTTGCCATGTAGATTCTGAAGTGTTCTAAAGGTTTTTTAACGAGTTTTTGTTTGTTAAGTGACTGTTTTCAATTCCATTTCCAATTCTAAGTGTAGCTAATCATACAGAAAACTAGCAACATGAGCTGTCACAAACATACCGTACTGTAAAGCTGTACCACAAACATACTGGATAATTTACACCCCAAAGTTTAGACTAAACCTGCAATCCTAAATTAGTGATTGTTAGAGTGAAATTTGCAAAAAACTGTAAGGAAATTGACCAAAGGATTTTTATTGTCATTTATTTAGTGTACAACTCTGCATCTATGGAATAAATAAAAGAAACCAATGAAAAGTAACACAAAGCCTCACATGAACATACAAAACATAATGGAATACAGTGGAAAAACATTTAGCAGAGCACATATTTATGACATTGACTCCCAGAAGACTACATATAGAAAATTTGATTGTTTTGTACCAAATATTGATCATCTGGCCATAGATCTCACAATTATTTAAAGGCACATACAATAACCATATACATTATGACACTATGGATGGTATATCTCACTTAAAAATGAAGACGATCAACATTTAAACGTTCTCATTTTGGTGACTAACAAACAACTCTTTGCAAAACTATTTGAGGTTCTAGGTCAAAATATTAAGTAATGAATAATAAGGGCAAGATTTATTCTGGATGGATTAAAACATGACTTTGGTGACAGTATTGGACAGACGGATGAACTGTTCAATGGATCAAGTGCTACAGTACAATATAAAAGATCAATGGCGAGATGTACTGTTATTTAGCAGCTTTAAAACACATTAAAGCTCTGCTACCATTAACATGATAAGGCTGGTTTTTCTATTATAGATTCTTTGGTGTATTATTCTAATGAGCCCATCTGATGAGGAACCGATGAACTCTGTAGAAGTCCTGGAAAATGTCAACTCTTGTCAGCATATAAAGTGATATCTGTGCATGTCAAAAATTAAACAAAGTGGAAAAATGAAGAAACATCTCATTTTGATACTGATCAAAATCGATGAACATATATTAAAAAAAGGTTAGTCCACCCCAAAATGAAAATTCTGTTGTCATTTACTCACCTTCATGTCGCTTCAAACCCATAAGACCTTCATTTGTCTTTGGAACACAAACTAAAAATTGTCCCTCCATTTAAAGTCCATTCACCCAAAACCATGATTCTTAAAAATGTCCATAAAGAGGTAAAACAAAATTATAATTATAAATCCACATGATTTGAACACTTTAATCCAATTTATCTAAAGAGACACAATCACTTTTTCATTTTAGTTTTTTTACACATATAGATGATTTAAGAATGTGTACAGCATTCAAATTTCATTACAGAATCTCAATCATGCTTGCTTGACTTGTGACAATCAATGAGATTTCTCTTGGAAGTAATGTGTATGATTGAGATTTGCTTATCATCGTTTATATATGCATAAAAGCCTAACTCTGTGGATCATATAAAGCAGTCATATGTTTTTGGAAGTCTTGGATTAAACCACTTAAAGTCATATATATTTATTTTTTAATCCATATACAAATGTTTTGGGTGTATAGACTTTCTATGGATCTCTCAGATATTGTACAAAACATTTTTAAGATAAGTTGACAAACAGTTGACAGTTAAAGAAATAGTTCACCCAAAAATTTAAATTATATTATTATTTACTCACCCTCATGTTGTTTTAGCCCCTTAAAAGAGAAAAGCACAAATAAAAATAAAAAACACAAAAGAAGATATTTTGAAAAATGTTGGAAACCTTTAACCACTGACTTCCATATTATTTTTCCCACACTCAAAAACAAATGACATTTGCTGTTTGTTCAAACTACTTATTCTTGAGTTTTTTGAGGGGACAACTTAACTGATTTATGTTCAATCCACTTAAATTTGTAAAAACTAATGAGTTAACCTAAGTTCTTTATGTTGTCTTAACACAAATCGATTGTGTGGAACCCAGCATTTTTAACAGTGTACTATGGAAGTCAATGGTTACAGATTTCCAACATTCTTTAAAATATCTTCTTTAGTGTTCAACAGAACAAATAATACTTAAAAAAAAAATACCAAAACCGTTTTGGATCATATCATGGGTCAGTAAATGATGGAAGGATTTTTTTTTTTGGGTGAACTATCAACACAACATGAGGGCAAGTAAATAATAATAATAACAAAAATTTTATTTTGGGATTAAGTAACTCTTCGCCCACTCCTGTAAACCCAAAAGCTGCTGTTTTACACCATTACTGGCCTTGTACTGTAAACTCGACACATTTCTAATGTAGTACCTGCACATATTGACAGTGCTTATCAAAGCATCATTGCCATTACAAATAAATGTAATTTTTGGGCCAAAGGGAAAAAAATAAAATCACCCATTATATAACGGAATTTAAATGAGAACCGAAAGACAATATATAATACACTAATAATAAAGGCTAGTTCGAAAAACCAACACATCTACTAAAAAAACAAAAACAAAAAAAAAAAAGCACACTTTTAGTGCTTGATGGTACCAAGAAATCTCTATATTACTGAATAGCTGTAGTAAGTCATTTTCCCAATAGGTGTAAAGAAAAAGAAGAAAAAAAAAAGATATGGCTATCAAGTTTGAAGTACTAAAGCAACAATCCTTCATCTCAGTAAACAATTCATAATCCAGCCAATGCATCTTCAATGGTTCATCTACAGACATTTCTGCTAGCAGGCCTAACAAAAGGTGACCATCTCCATTAAGGAGCTTCATATATGCAAGACTGATAAACACAATAAGCTAAAAAGGAGAAATTATCTAACTATTATTCCATAAAACTATTTGACAGACAACACCACATTACCGTCACATTCACAAATGGTTTAAACTGAAAGCTCCACTACACTGTCGCAGTCCGAGGGATCAGAGGCACAGGGTGTTTATGTGATCAGTTGTTTACTCGGTTGAACATTTCAAGCCTAATCTCCATCTGCATCCATTGCCCCATTCCCTGCATGCTCAGCCTGGAAGGTGCAGACGTGCGATTCCAGTTTGAGTTTTGGCTTATTCTCAAGAAAAGTCTGGCTAATCCGACTTAATCCCTGGTTTAGCTTACTTTAGAGCTGGTGTTTATTCTTTTTTGTGATCTTCAGGCGGATTGTCCAAGTCCAAACCGGGTTCTGCCACACAGCAGTAACAAAGCTTCTGTGTTTGCAATGAAAACGTATCTGAAAAAAGGAGGGAAAAAATTTAAATCATGTAGAACATTAAATAAATCTGGTGCAAGAGTACAAAACGGTATTTAATTCTGGAGTGTTTTTGTTTTTAATAAATGACTAGCTTTTTGAAATAGAAGTGCCAATTCAAACCACCAACCTTTCTGAAAACAATTGGTGACAGTTTTCCATGTTGTACATAATTCATATAACTAATATCGGAGTCAATTTAACACGTTATTATGACTGCTATGCTCCAAGGGAAAAGTTTTGTTTTCTTTTTTTAAAGCATCAAAACAATAAAAGTGTAATACAGTTTATCTTTGTAGATTATGCGACCTGTTACATTTTCTAAACAAGATATGATTTAGCATAATTTACAAAAAGGCACCCAGTAAAATGTTATTCAGTTTAAAAACTGTTTACATAAACACACACACACACACATTTTTCATTAACAGCTAAATATTTATATTTAATATTTATGAGTTGGATTATGCATTCATTTTCTTGCGAATGCAGTATGCTTGTTGACGAAGCCCACCCACACTTCCCTCTGATTGGCTGAGATTTTTACTCATCTTATGTCTTACCTCGAGTCTGGTGTGAACAGACAAATTGCTTGCAACTGGAATCTCATCTAATAACCTCAACGCCAACCATGACTGACATCCTATATTTTCCCTGTAATGCACTCCAGAATCATGGAAGCCTAGTTTCAAAGCATCAGTCTCAAATAAACAAACAGTAAAGTCATCGTTTACAGTGCAGCAATTTGCCCTACATATAGATCATTATCGTCAGCTCTGCCTTAAATTCATTAAATATTACCACATTTATGCATTAATGCACAACAGAAACCCCCAGGAGGCAAAAAAGGAGCCTGGGTGTGGCACATATGAGAATGTGTCAATCTAATAAACGCTTCCTACAGCCTGCAGCAGCAAGCAGAGCAGTGCAGGTGTTGCCGGAGTCAGAAAATAGAAATAACACAAGAGAACTGAGAGGTTTATGAGTGTGTGTGTGTGTGCTCACTCACCAAGCATTTGTCCCAAAAAGGCAGGTCTCGAGCTGGGTGGGAGATGCACACATATATAATAGACCGGTGCCCCGGAGAGAGCAACGGCGATTCCCACTAGAGAGTTTATGGTGTCGCTGTAGAGTGGGACAACCACCAGAAACACACTGCACAGACAGTACACTATGGGGAAGAACAGACTCAGCTGCATGGAAACAGACACACACAAAAGACAGAGAGTTAGTTAAGCAGATTATAAACAAGGGCGATAAGAACTAATATAACTGTCAGCTGGGTCGCAAGTATTAGATTTATGACATTAGGTGTTATCAAGTAATCAAGAGTTTCCACCTTGTATCAACATGCATTCAACGGCGTCTCTTGTGATCACTTTGTACTTGTGCTCATATTTCTCTATTCTTGTGTCATGCCATTTTTTGTGAAGAGTTTTGTAGAAAAAAAATAAACTCTGCAGATTTATAATAATAGCAGAAATAATAGCAATAAGAATAACAGCAGAAACTTGATATATTTGAAACTTGAAAATAATTGATCAAATTACTTTCTAACTTTTAATAAAGGCTTAGAATGCAAGTGCAATCAGAACCAGGCTCAGATAATACATCTACTAAATGACAGAAAATATTACTTTACAAATTGTTGCACACATTATATAAAAAATAAATAATAGTATTATTAAATATTTACATTCCATACATACATAGGCGATACGTGGCTCAGTGGTTAGCACTGTCGCCTCACAGCAAGAAGGTCGCTGGTTCAAGTCCCGGCTGGGTCAGTTGGCATTTCTGTGTGAAGTTTGCATGTTCTCCCCGTGTTGGCGTGGGTTTCCTCCGGGTGCTCCAGTTTCCCCCCCACAGTCCAAAGACATGCGCTATAGGTGAATTGAACAAAATAAATTGGCCATAGTGTATGTGTGTGAATGAGTGTATGGGTGTTTCCCAGTACTGGGTTGCAGCTGGAAGGGCATCTGCTGTGTAAAACATATGCTGGATAAGTTGGCCGTTCATTCCACTGTGACGACCCCTGACGAATAAAGGGACTAAGCCGAAGGAAAATTAATGAATGAATGACCAGGCCAGTTTTTAGTTCTTTTATTGAACCACAATTTGAAAGCAATATCTGATTTTAAATAGTTTTTATCAGCTTCAAGTTATTTCAGTGACCACTGTTTTTCTTTCTTCAATGGAAGGGTACCAACAATTCCACATCTCTGTGTGTGTGTGAAAGATAGACACATACATATTTAACAAACTTTATTCTTTTAAAACCATTATCCCAAGTGCTGTTTAATGGAGATATATTTAATGCTTAATGGAAAATATTGGAAACATTTTTATAGAATTTTTTCCACAGGATGCCTAATAATCATGATCATTTCTGGATATTTACACAACAAAATCAATTCGACTGAAGGCATTTTCATTTACCACTTAAAGCTGACCAAAGTGGATCATCTCTGCACTCACAGAAGGTGTATCTTTAATAGTTTACATTTTATTATCTCCTATGAAATAAAGAAGCATTTTTTTTATTTATAGAGCCTGACAGTTGAACTTATGCAAGTTTTTTCCTAACAAAATTCAAATGCATAAAAAGATCAAATAAGAAATCAAACTCTCAAAACAACTACCCAAATGATAAATTATTAAATGATAAATCAAATGCTCAAAGCGATACTCCTCATTTGCATTTGATTTATCAATCGATTTGGTTTGAGCATTTGATTGATTATTTGCGGTATTGGTTTGAGCATTTGATTTATCATTCGGTTTCTGTTTGCGGTGCTGGTTTAAGCATTTGATTTATTATTTAATTATCACAGGTTTATATTGAGTTGATCATGAAAATTAAATATCAAATACATTTGAGCATTTGATTACTCATTTGACAATGCATTTGATTTATTATTTGATAGTTTGTGCATTTGATTTATCATTTGGGTAGTTGTTTTTAAAAAACTTCCATATGAACTCTCCAACTGTGAGTGCAAGTTCAGTTTCTCCTTTTCACAAAAAAATACTACTCGAACAGGAAGTTACTGCATTTTTAGTCAATACAAAATTGGGCACTGTATGACTGGTGAAGAACACTAAATAGTAGCTAGTATTGTAGCTCTCTAGCTTCTGAAACAGAGCTTCTGACTTACCTTTATAGGACGAGGCATGTCAGGTGCTTTAAAACGCAGGTAAATCTGACTGCCTATGGAAAGGCCAATGAAGAGCCAGTAGTTAAAGCTGAAGTAATTAATCAGCTGAAACACATCTTTTACGCAGAGGAATATGAGCGACATGCCACCCTATGGCAGAAAAAAAAAAAGATGATGCAGATTGTTAAACATCCAAACTTTGCAGTGCAGAATCTGGATTTTCAACATAGTACAGACATGTCTGAGCCTGTTTGCTCACATTGAACAGCAGGGCTGGGATTGGAGTGTAGCGCTTGACGTGTATCATGCAGAGGACGTTGGGTAAATGGCCCTCACGAGAGCCTACGAAGAATAACCTGGAAACAGAAATAGGATTTGGATGGGAATCTGAATTCCTGCCATCAAGTTATTAAACAATGAGAGACTATCGGGACAAGACTTTTTGTTTTACCTGGAGGCGGCGATGATAGATGAGTTTAAGCCTCCATAACAGGAGATGGCCACAGACAGCGGGATGAGCCAGCTTGCATATCCCAGCACATAGTCAGCAAACGTCTGTATTAAATACAAAAGAAAATGTGCTATTTATTTGACATTACAGCCAATAAACGTATGATTTAAATGAATATAACAAACATTACATTTATACATTTTGAAAGGCATCAACATAACGTAATATAAATGCACTAAAAATGAAATTCACTTTTAAATTTGCTAAAGATTTAATCTATAGTGCTTATATTCATGTTTTAAAATTTTTTACATTTTTGAATAGGTCTGTAACTGTTTGAAACCATTTGCATTTTATACAATAACACTATTAATAATCAATATTTCTCTACTACTATTGAATTAAAAGTGTATTATAAAAACAATAAATACTATTGCAAAATGTCACTGTATAAGGAATATGTAAGAATTAATATGCTTATTATTAATATTATTAATAATATTAATAATATCAATAGTAGTAGTAGTAATAATAATAATAGTAATAATAATAATAATAATAATAATAATAATAACTTAATTGCTTCATTTTCAAAAACCATCAATCTTTTACACTGTTTTGGTGGAAAACTGCAGGGTACTTTTCTTTTCAAAGCTGATTTAAAAAGTGCTTGTCATTAACAAGTTTGATGCATGATTTTCCCACAAAGCTTTACAATCAACCCAAATTTAGAGCACATGAAAATATTGAGCTCCTATGAAACTGCATATAAGGGGAACAGAGCAGTTTTGAGACCAGCAACTCACAATCAGGTGTTTTGACTATGTGCAAACAAACAGTGTGAGCGTATTTGCGATTTATTAAATGCACCAATGAAATGAGTACTGAACATAGCACAATTTTACTTGCAACTTTTCTATATACAGTATCATGCAGCTGCAGTCCTGTCCCAAATACTTCATATTTGTTGAGCTGCTGTTGGTGTGTTGAGATTCTCACACACACAAACAGCAATTCTTTGGAGTAATTTACAGCTGCCTCAAATCAGCAACAAAACAGTGCATCAAAAACAGTAAACATGGTTTGTGGGACATTATAGCCATAAAAACTCTTTCCGAAGCAGCAAACTAGCCTAATTGCAGGCAGCAGAGCATCTGTGGCTCTGGACTAATGTCATGGAGCATCTCTAGAGAGAGCACCTGCCTCGAGCTGCTCTGCTTAACTAGATCAGAGTAACAGGAGATGAAAACATTATCAAATCTGGAGCAAATAAACTAAACAGAGGCAGACAATTAACTTCCACGAGGCATACAGGATCCCGTGGATTAAAAAAAATCAGTTTGGCTATACAGTAGCTAGAGTTATTAAGATGCGATGATGAAAGATTAGCTCCAAGCTAAGTTTTACTCACCACAGCCACTGCTTCACTCTGTAACAGTGTATTCATGTCCAGCACTGCATAATAAGCCACGTTAGTTAGGATGTAGATTATTGTGACAATGGGCATGGAGATTGCTATTGACAATGGCAAATTCCTGTAAAAGAGAAATAGAGATTTTATGTGATCTTTTCGACTCAACAAAAAGGCTAAACAGTCAATTGAGCTCAAGTAATTTCTATGCCACAAGGGATTGCAAATGACTGTTTTCAAACAGGTTTCCAAACACAACTTTTAACAAACTTTTTTAAAAAATGTTCACCTTTGTCTTCTGTTCCACAACAGGTGAGGGAGTGCGTTTACTACAGGCAATACAAGTGTTGCATTGCTCGTAGTAAACGCACACCCTGACTTGACATGGAAGACATTGGCGAACAGTCATTTTTTGTTTTTTTCGCAAACAAAGGTGTTCTTGAAGCTTCATATGATTACACTTAAAGCTCTAAAGTCACAAGGACTGTTTTGACAATGTTTTTGGTTCCTTTTCTGGACTTTGAACATCTCAGGATTGTTGCTGTATATATGGAGGATGAGAGAGCTCCCGGATTTCATCTAAAATATCTTTGTTTGTGTCCTGAAGATGAATGAATGTGTCAGAGGATTGGAATGACATGAGGATCAGTCATTAATAACAGAAGTTTTTTTGGGTGAACTAACCCTTTAAAGGCATAGTTTGTTAAATTTAAAAAAATAATTTACTCACAATTTGCTCAACTGATTCCAAACTGTTATGAGTTTTCATTGTTATTATTAAGTTGAACAAAGTAGAATACATTTTGAAGAATGTACAGTAGGGAAAAGGTATGCAAGACAATGGCAACTGGTTAACAGCATTCTTCAAAATTATTAAAAGAAGAAAAAACTCAAACAGGTTTAGAAGAGCTTGAGGGCAAGTAAACAACTATTTTTCTTTGGGGGGGGGGGGGGGGGTGAACTATCCCTTTAAACAGAGCGACTTTCTGAAAGAGCCACAAAGTTTACATTTTCAGGAGAAGCAACCCTATAAATGGTTTAATCAATTATATTTGCTCCTAAGAAGTGAGTGTGTAGTAAACATTCAATTCAATTATAATTGATCCTTATTAATGAGTGGAACAGATTATTATTATATAAAGCGAAATGTCATGGATATTTGTACCTCTCTGGGTTCTTAATCTCCTCCGTGATGAAGTTCAGGGTGTCCCAGCCTGAGTAAGAGTACAGAGCAGCATACAGAGCCAAAGACATGTTGCCTGGATCCAGTTTAGAATTCTCAAACGAATCCCTAAAGTTGTTTGTTTCTCCTGAAATGCAAATTGCAGTAAAACATCAGAAACAAACTGTAATGACTTACTAAAATATAAGCACTACTAAATATATAGCACTACAGTTTAATCTAGGTTGTATTTATTAGATTTTAAAAAAATTGAATAGTAATACTGTGAAAAAAATATTTCAATAAAAAACTATTTCAAGATGTTTAAATAAAATTATATATTCTCAGTGTCACATGATCCTTCAAAAATCATTCTAATATGCTGATTTAGTGCTCAAGAGACATTAAAAACAGACGTGCCTAATGTTTCTGTCAAAATATGATAAAATTTTTAGGGCTCTTTAATTAATTTAGGTTTTAGTATCACATTTGCTCAATTCAATATGTTGTTGCAGAACAATGAAAATATGAACAGTATATATACTGTATATATACAGTATCAGAAAGAGCTTTATTGCCAAGAGTGCTTGCACACACAAGGAATCTGTCTTAGTGATAGGAGTTTCCAGTACAGAGAGTGCAAAAAGTAAAACATATAGTGCAACAAAGCACAAACATATAGTGCAACAAAGCAGAAAGTACAAACATGGTGCAGACATAAATAGAAAAATAAGAACATGAATTAATATAAAAGTAAACTAGTGTATGTGTGTGTCAGTATGTTCACACCTTGGGCTAGAACAACCATTCCAGCAATGATAATGACTATAAGAGCCAGGACTTTAGCTACAGTAGAGATGACCTGAAGAATGGCCCCCCACTTCACCTTCATGCAGTTCACTATAGTCAGAAGACCTGCAAAAAAACAAAAAAAAAGCAAAGGCAGACATGTCAAAATAGACAGTATACACTAGCTGGTTAGCAACATACTTAAGAGTCTATGACTGGATCTTTATTGTAGTGATTAAAATGTTTCCGGCTTTTTATTTCACAATTTGATACCAATGAATATTGGTTGCCAACCTGAAATGTGGCCATGGTATACATCTGGGATACTGGCATAGCTTTTTTTAAAGAAATAAAAGCTAAAAACTGCAACAGTTAGAGTTTTAAAGAAGTGCTTGGATACATACAACAAATCAGAAACATATTAATCATTTCAAATGTACAGTAGATCTAATCATAGTCTCTTAATTATTATCTTACATAAATCCAAAGAGCAACTTTTTTTGACGATGCAGTTTCTACTATAAAATTGTTGGTTTCAACCATCCTTAAACTGCTGATTGGAACTGGTATTTCTGCAAGTGCCTGATAATTTAGGTAAGAGTTAAATGTTTCATAATTACAGGATAATTGTCAAATTTTCTAAATGTATCAGAAGTTGCCCTTCCAGTATTTTAATTCACTAACCAGTTGTCCTCTATTAAAGGGTTAGTTCACACAGAAATTAAAATTCTGTTATTAATTACCCTTATTTTACCCTCATGTCATTCCAAACCCCTGAAACGTTCATCTTCAAAACACAAATTAAGACCTTTGTTTTTCTTCAGAACACAAATTCAGATCTTTTAGATAAAATTAGAGCTCCCTAATCCTCTGCATAAGACCAGAAAAGGAACCAAAAGCTTTGTCAAAACAGCCCATGTGACTGCAGTGGTTCAACAGTAATCATACAAAGTTTAAAGATCACTTTTGTGTGCATTTTGTGTACTTTGTTCACTTAGATCTTCCATGTCAGATTTGAATGTGCATTTACGGGCAATACAATGCTTGAATGTTGCACTGCTGACTCTAATGGCAATAAGCTGACACAGAAGAGAAGACATTGGGTGCACAAAGTCGTTTTTACAAGTTTTGACTATTACTGGGTTCCTTTTCTGGATTTTGAACATCTCGGCACTGCTGCCGTCAATGGAGGATGAGAGAGCTCCAGGATTTCATCTGAAATTTCCTAATTTGTGTTCTGAAGATAAACTAAGGTCTCAGAAGATTGAAACTACATGAAGGAGAGTAATTATTAACATAATTTTCATTTTTGGGTGAACTAATCCTTTAAGTAGGCACTGTGTGAGTAATTTCTTAACTCAACTCCTGTTTTACTGACTGGTAATTCAAGTTTCTCCATTCACTTGATACTGCAGTGGGCACCTCTGGCATCTAATTTCACCAACAAACTAAGCCTGACAGTAATTCACTACTCGATAATAGTCTCTGGCTCTGAGGTGTTGTTTCTACAGGACTGCAAATGCCATCCCGACTGGACGTCCCGGCGTTGCGATACCCAGGAGATTAATTGAGGTATTTCTGTACCTGATTTAATCACAACCCAAATGTCACCTCATTCTGAAGACATCGTACAGAGACCAAGGCCAAATAAAGTGCTATCTGTCTCAAAAAAAAAAAAAAGAAAATAAACCCTTCAGAATTAAACTGTTATATAAGATTTGTAGATTTGTGATTCTGTTTGTCCAGTATTTGAGTGAGTGTGGACTTTGCCACAGTAATCTGACAAATACCCAAGAACTCCCTGAACTCAATCAAACTGCACAGGTCTGCAAAGGTCTTGTGGAAGTCTTGGCAGGGTTGCGAACTAAAGTCCACATGAAAAGTATTTGGTTGACATAAATAAAACACGGCTGAATAATGCCAATCAACACTTACATGGATGGAGAGAGTAGCCTGGCAGCCGTGGTGAAACTAACAGCTGAACTAACAGAAAGCACATGCTTCAAGGTTTATTGAGACATTACTCACTTCATTTAGACAAAATACATGGACAAAGTACAAGTTTACCAAAAAAAAGCATGAGCAAGTACGTTAACCAAATAAACACCATGACATCATTTGTTCACCCTCGTGTTGAGGCTCATCTGCTGGATTGTGTAATGCCAAATTTGTTTAATTCTAAAATGAAAGAAGCAATGACAGAGTCCACAGAGGGAGTTTACCTAAAAATGAGAGCTTAGAGCTTTTGTTTTTGCAGAAAAGTTTTTTTAGTATGAATAAAATCGAACGTAAATAAAAGAACACACAAATTTGCTTTTTAAAAATGAACTAATAAAAAGGATATTAATATAAAATAACTACACAGAAAGCATGCACATTGAGCACCCTGGGTTTACTGAAGATATTTAAAAGGTTTAAAGAACGTAAACCATTCTAGCATTTGGAACAGTGTTATTTTACTGTTATTACAGTGCTATTTACTATTGTTATTTAGGATATTTTTTTATTAGATTTTACTGTAGGTGTTAGTTTATGTGCTTTTTAAATACTTTTTATTAAGCTTTTATTGGTTTTAGTTCATTTAGCAATAAATTAGTAATTTCAGTTAGTAGCCAAGTCCTTTTCTCAGCAAGGCATTCCATTTTGGAGTCTGCCTCAAAAGAAAAATCTGATTTTATAAAGCATTTTATAATGTAAAGTGTCTAACATTTTAAAACTTTAGTCAAAAAATGTCAACTGATTGACTTAAATTTCATTTTAAGACTAAAAATGACAATAGTTTAAGTTTTAACAATAACACTGGAAGTTAGGGCTTAACGATATTGGACAAAATATAACATTGTGATATTTTGTTATTCTGCAAAATATATTACGATATGAATACAATTTCACCAGATTGCTTGGGATTGTTCTGTAGGGTAGAGCATCTGCATATAATCTAATAAACAATCTACAAGCACAGATCAATACAATAAAGAAAAACATACAATTCAAATAAACAGTGTTTTATCGTTTTACTAGTCTAATAGTATCCAGGTACATCAATTCTAAAAATAAAATTAATTCAATAAAATGAATCATTATTAAAGTTACAAATGAAACAATTTATTATGCCCGAATGCTTTTAAAATCATAAACACCTCAAAAACACATGCATATGATAAATTATAATACAAAGTCAACATTGCATATGCTGCAATGTGACTATTGTGAATGATCACATTGCGATATCGATGCTGAAACGTAGTAGATATATTTATATATTATATATGGTTCGAGCCCCGGCTGGGTCAGTTGGCATTTCTGTGTGGAGTTTGCATGTTCTCCCCGTGTTCGTGTGGGTTTCCTCCGGGTGCTCCGGTTTCCCCCACAGTCCAAAGACATGTGCTATAGGTGAATTGAGTAAGCTAAAGTGTATGCGTGTATGTCCTGGTCCTCCAGGTTGGGTGTTGAGCGTTGGGCTAACAACCCACCTCATAAAAACTAGATGTTACGAAACACCAATATGGTGCGGCTAAATATCAACTTCGATATAAATGGCCCTGGGAGTAAGCAAGTAAGATATATTTAGTGTATTCAAAATCTAATTAGAATATTGAAACCGCAAGACAATCAAATAAAAATATCCAGATCAGCACCATGCCCATTCATGTTGACATGAAGCACTCATTGTAGAGTGATCTCACACACACTAAACTGTGTGAACAGTAAACATAGTGAATCGCAGGGAAAGTTGCCTTTATTGTGCCACTATTTACACTGCTTAAAGTGCTGTTACATGTGTATTTATCAAAGCAATCTATTCATGCATGAATGAGTGGAAAAGCACTTACCAATAATGAGAGCTGCAATGATCCGTACCGCATCATATGGTGCCGGGCAAGTGGGGAAGAACGGTTTCACCAAATAATTAGCAAAAGTAAGAGCAATGACTGCCTGGCAGGCTGGTTCCACAATCATCAGTGAAGTCCACAGACGAATAAAGGCCAAGAAACCCCCAAAGGTCTCTAGGATGTAGGCATAACTGGCTCCTGACTTGCGAATGGTGGTGCCGAGCTCTGCGTAGCACAGAGCACCAAAAACAGAGAAGATCCCTCCGATTGCCCAAACAACTAGTGACAAACCGTAAGATCCAGTTTTTTCAAGAACACCAATCGGGGAAACGAAAATGCCTGAACCAATCATGTTCCCCACGATGAGACAAACGCCATGCAGTAGTGAGATCTCTTGCTTGAGACGCATGGAGCTGGTGGAGCCACTGTCCCCCATGATGAACCTGGGGAAATGGACTTTACTCTGCAAAAGTCAAGAATCAGGATTGTCACGAAGAACCATCAACCGCATGAGGGTCTGTTCACATCAAGTCTGGAGTTTCAGCTTAGTCTCATGTTTTTTTTTCTTTCCACGTCCAATCTAAAAGAGATAAAACACTGTTATGGAATGTTAAGAAATACAGCTACTGTGGCATTTTGCTGACAACACAAAAACATTTCGACTCAATCTAAGCAACATCAACGTTAACAAGCCTTCTTGGAGAACAAGTTTTTAAATTGAGCCTCACACCTGATGCCCAGAATGTCACAGAGCGACTGTAGTGAGATCAGTAGGGAACCATGATAAAAAACCAGGCAACACTTGTTGGGTGCGGTCATCAACAACTGCTTTTGGAGATAAAACACTAGGGACTAGTGTCACTTTTTGACACTAAATCTACATGGGATCAGGTACATTTAAAAAGGCATGGCTATGTTATAATATATACCAAATATGCTATATCCCATATGCATTTGTTATACACCAAAAATGATTTTTGAAAAGCTGAGATACTTTTTTTCCAAAGACATTTATACAATGCATTCTGAAGGCATGTTCCCACTTGTAGTTTGGTTTTCTTGGTTAGGTTGGCAAAAAAAAAAAAAAAAAAAAAAAAAAAAAAAAAAAAAAAAAAAAAAAATAATAATAATAATAATAATAATACATTTTGTCCTCCTTTGCTTTCTGTTCACACTTAACCTCCAAAAATATTTTCACCATTTGGTTTTGCTTGTCTGGTGCTCACCAGGGTTTGCATAGCAACACCTACAATTATTCAAACTAACCCAAAAAACAAAGCATTTGCACCTGAGTTAGTTTCAATCAAACCAAATGTGCCAAATAGGAACACAGCCTGAAAGTTGACTTACTTGAGCTGTTCAGATCTCATAGCCACTTCGAAATGAAAATTGTAATGCGTGATAGAAAAGTGGAAAGCACACCTTGATTTTTTTTTTCAAGCTCAGTTATATAACTTGATGACCAAATTTAAAAAAAAATAAAGAAAATCTTTTTAATTTCCACTGGGGTGTTTTCTATGGGGGTTTTTCTATGGAAGCATACTGGATGGGCAAGTTTGACCATTGGGTTTTTGTTTTGAGGCTTTTTAATTATGTGGCGTTTAAGTTTTTAACTTGATTATGACTACACCTCGAGTTGTTTTTGTTCCAATAGTCTGTGTCTTGCCACATCTGAATCTGGCCACATTATGACTATGTAAACATCATATACAGAATATTAACTGCATCCAAACATTGATTTATCCAACTAAACAACTAGGTAATATGATATAAGGAAGAGGCTATTGAAATAAAAGTTTTAAAGTGAGAAGGCTAATTTAAAAAAAAAACATTTTTCATCTATAAAAAATACATTTCAATGCATAGATATGTAAGAGCCTAATTTATTGCACCCATGTAAGACACTGACAAATGAATAAATAAATAAAGAATTTCTAAAAATTGAGCAAAATAATGCAATTTATTATGCAGCATCTTCAAAATGTTTTTTTTTTTTTAACGCTATCCGCATGCATACATGAATACTACAATCCCTGTGTTGCATTTACACCTCTTATGCAAAAATAAAGTAATAACCATTGAAACGTAGACAAACACATTTTTGGTGCTTAAACAAACCCGGAAGACAAAGTAACTTATTATCGCTTGAAGAAAAAAAAAAACAACACCAAAAACTGAACACAAACTTAATTCCTTTTTATTACTTTAATTGACTTTAATATATATTGTTAATTTTACATTTTAAACTTCCGCGCGCTGTCATACATTGTGCAATAATGTTACATTCCCGGGTTTAAATGTTTGATTCGCGCCAACACAAAACGACCTGCTTGTTTATGTTACCAAACAAACAAAACAGGGAACATTACAAAATAACCTTTAATTACTACTCTTCAACCCAAGTATAGTCGGTAAAACACCTTTCTTTGTCAACGAACGTTATATCCGTCTCCAACATCGTTTACAGCAAGAGGAAGTTACCAACACGTTATTCAGGTTTAGTCTCCAAACACACTGCCAACCACTCTCGCTATTTCCCAAAAGACTTAACCATCTCAGTGTTTTTTGACTTCAGAACTAAGACCAAGCTCTCCGCCATAGGATAAACGAGAAGAAAACATCTGACTCCATCCACAGCTGTTAGCTAGTTGGAGAACTAGCCGTCTCACAAACTGCTCTGCTGCCGACCTCTCGCATCGCTAACATTACCATCAACTGATGCGGATGAAGCAGGAGAGGGAAAGATCAAGTTTAACTCATCTAATCATCAGATCTCACCTGTTCTCAGTGAAGAGAGATGGCCATGTGCATGCATCAGCGGACGTGGAGCTGTGGAAGAGGAGGAGACTCGTGACATCCTCCTACAAGTAATACTACAAGCCTTCCCCTTACATTAGGCCATCCTCCTCCTCTAGCTTCATCTACAAACAGTGCTACTGGTCACTGCCAAATAAATGGAAAGTTTCTGTTTGATGGGGTAGAGGGGATTGCACATCAGTGTGTGTGTGTGTGTGTGTGTGTGTGTGTGTGTGTGTGTGTGTGCGCGTGTGTGTTTGTTGTAAATAAGTATTTATGAGTGGTGTGAGTAAATATTACATATGTTCAAATTAGATTTTTTTTTCTCAGATTCATTCATTCATTTGTTTATTTGTGCAGCTGTTCACAGAGTTCTTTTAAATGTGTCCAATATCAGATTTCTGGTGTGAGTGATCTTAGTCCTAAACTGAAACACATGGGCAAATGAAAAATTACACACAGCTTTTTTAGTTATGTGAAGTTATGTAAAGCAAAAACAAAAAAAAACATTTGCCTGCAGTGTGAACGCAGCCAAATAGTTGCAAATTCAGCTCAGTCAGCGGGGACTGGTCAGTTTAGGACCCGTTATTAGTTTTTACTGGATTTATTTGCATGGGTCTGAGTAAAATGTTAATATTTGTTTCATTCTGTGAAGGTCTGATAAAAGTTTTTATAAAAAAAATAATTTAGAGCTCTTTTTTCCTTAAAGATAGTTGTTCAGAATAACATCTAATTTGTTGTGATTGAAAGCAGGGCAGCACGGTTGTTTCCCCCACAGTCCTGTTTCCCCCAAAGACTGTAAAAGGCTCTATAAATGAATTGAATTAACTAAATTGTCCGTAGTGTGTGTATATGTGTGTGTGCGTGTGCGTGTGCGTGTGTGTGTGTGCGTGTGTGTGTGTGTGAATGAGTGTGTATGGGTGTTCCTAATACTGGGTTGCGACTGGAAAGGCATTCGCTGTGTAAAACATATGCTGGAATAGTTGACAGTTCATTCTGCTGTGGCGACCTTTGAAATAGAGACTAAACCAAAAGAAAATGAATGAATGAATGATTGAAAGTGGGGTGGCATGGTGGCTCAGTGGCCTCAGAGCAAAAAGGTCACTGGTTTGAGTCCCAGCTGAGCCAGGTGACATTCCTGTGTGGAGTGTGCATGTTCTCTGCGTGTTTTCCTCATCCGGATGCTCCGGTTTGTCATGTGGTAATGCAACAGACATGTGTAATAGATATGTGGTCACACTCTAAGAAATGCTGGGTTATCCATTCATTCATTTTCTTTTTGGCTTAGTCCCTTTATTAATCTGGGGTCGCCACAGCGGAATGAACCGCCAACTTATCCAACATATGTTTTACGCAGAGGATGCCCTTCCAGCCGCAACCCATCACTGGGAAACACCCATACACTCCCATTCACAAACATACACTATGGACAATTTAGCTTACCCAATTCACCTATAGCACATGTCTTTGGACTTGTGGGGGAAACCGAAGCACCCGGAGGAAACCCACGCCAACACGGGGAGAACATGCAAACTCCACACAGAAATGCCAACTGACCCAGCCGAGGCTCGAACCAGCGACCTTCTTGCTGTGAGGCGACAACGCTACCCACTGCGCCACCGCGCCACCAATACTGGGATATTTAAACCCAAATTGGGCAAAATATAGACCAACCCAAACATTGGGTTAAAATTGGCCCTATCAATTTAACTTAAAAAAAATATCCAAGCAGTTGGTTTAGTCCGTATTACACACAGAATTGGGTTTAAATAACCTAGCATTTTGTAGAATGCAACAGACATAGGTACAGTATACAAAAATTTGTCAGAGACCCCAAAAAGTGATGAACACAGCTACATCCATTTGTTGTTTGTATGCTGACTCTAAACTGGAAGCAGCTGGGTTTGTCACTTTCTGGGGTCCCTGACAAATTTTTGTTGTGGTCTGCTCTACTTGCAGCATGTTTCTGTATTTTCATGTGTTGTGAGAATTTGCTTGCACATGTATTATCACATTAATGAAGATGCTTTCTCAATTTGTTTTCTATTTGCATATGTTTTCTTAACTTTTAGCACATTTGAGCTTTCTCAGCCACCGTAGGCATCTTATAATTTCTTTGAAATTCACAGCTAATTTATTCGTCTAATTTGTGCTTCTGCTCATTCAGCTGCCCGTTAAGGCAAATAATTTATATTCAGCTGAAGTAGAAATGAGGTGCTGTCAAGTGTAAAGTTTAGTCTAAACTTTTCCAGAACTAGCAGCTGGTTTTGCAAAAGATTTATTTCTTCAAAGCTGTTGCCTTATTTGCATTGTGAATTCAGTGCCCATTGCCATGCTGGAAACATAACAGAGCCCCAATTCTTTTTAGTTAATGAGAAACCACAAACTTTAATGAAACAATTTCTCACAGTTACAAAATTACTCTCACTGCTCTTGCAACTAAACTCCCCAATGGCTATATCTCAAAACTATGCAGTCAAGCATAACTAAAACTCATTTTTAATTCATTAAGGCAACCATTTTGGTTAATAAATGACTTTAGATATCTGGTTCATTGCCTTTGTCCTTTTAATGTTTAAGTAATTCAGCATAATCACTATTCAACATGAGAACAGATTAGTCCTGCACATATGCATCTATTTGTCCTCCGAACATATTGTTTTGTGTTATCTAAAATATTTCTCCAGTTGACAGAACTTGTGAATGAAGCCATGCGCTTGTTTCTGTAATAAAGGATCTAGCGCCACATTGTGGTTTAATATGATATTTCAGTGCGAATCGTTTAGGCGTGACCCAAAATTGACATGTCAAGCATACAGGAATTAAGGTTCCGTTTTCAAGCCATGAATTGATAATAATAATGTATCATTTTAAAAAAGAATCAAGACATTGGAGTTTTGCTTCTGATATGTCCACATGGCCGATGGATTATTTTATTTACTGACCATTTAGATAGTGCATGCATGGTCCTCTGCTTTCTGTTAAGCCAATTCAAGGCATATCCATCATTTACCACTGTGCAATTTCCAACCCACCTTCTTTAGACACCAGAAATTGTATTATTTATCATGCAGACTTTGCTTCTTTCATAATTGATGCTTGCAAAGCTAGCCATGACTAGAGGGAGCTGAACTGAATGTGCGGATATATGGGTGGGATGTAAGTACATGGATAAATATATTATAGACAGTATTTTGTAATCTTGTATTCCTTCCACTTTGTTGCTTGTACAACGTTGGATCCCCTTTTTACTTTAAGAACTTCCCTAATTCTTTTCTTTGTGGCATACATTTACAAGATGTTGGAACATGACAGCATCACGCAGTGGCTGCAGATTTGTTGGATGTGATTTCCCATTCCAACACATCCCAAAGGTGCTCTATTGAACTGAAATCTGGTGACTGTGGAGAACATTTGATTTTAGTGAACTCACTGTCATTTTCAGTTTGAGGTGATTTGAGCTTTGTAAGAGGTGATTTGAGTTTTGTAAAAACATTATTCATATTTTCTGACATTTCAAATAACATATACTGGTACTAAAAATCTATATTCTCTTATTTGATAATTATATTACTACTTAATTAAATGAATTTATTTTTATATGATTTGATTCTTTTAATTATAATAATCATTCACAAATCTGCCAATTATAAAGTAATATATAATTAATATACAGTCATATAATACTAATAATAACAACAACTACAATAACAATATATTCTATAATGGCATTAATTAAATATTTGCGATAGATTAGATGCACAAAAAGGCATGATGCACAAGACAGACATTTATACTCAAGGGGCTCTTGATGATGCTGGGAGGGGCACTTTTGTGTCCCAGTGCTGCGTTGCCGGTGGTGCCACTGCTGCTGTATCTCTCCAAATGCTATACAATACAATTTATGTCAAATTATTTTAAAATATCACGTATTATATTGATAGAGCATAATAAGTATTGATATGTGATTATAAATTATGAATTCAGCTATGAGGGAGGTAAACAGTAATGTGAGAAAACAGCCATCTATTCAGATCCAAAATCCACCATTTATTACTGTAAAAGACCATATATGCAAGTATCAAACGCTTCCACCGTCTTTGATGTGGTCCAACTTAAAAATGGATATAAATCAATGGGAGCTGTGCAGGAACGGACTGCACCACTGCTGTAAAAAGGGGGGGAGACACAATTAGTCACCTTGTAAGCTTGACACCGCTGACAAGCTCCTGTACATTAGACCGGGCGCGAGACAGCCTTTCACTCGGCGCTGCGCGTAAAGGGACAACAGCAGCCAATCTGACTAAACCCACGCCCGCTCCTCATCCCCGAAGCCGCACTCTTTCCCTCAGAGCGCCGTTCTGCTGACTCAGTGCCTTATCAGAACCAACCGGTTCCTCGCCACCGAACAGAGCTGAGACGCACCAGTCACCGACACAACTCCTGCCATGGCCAAAACTGCGATCGGTAAGACAAACCTTCCTTCATCTTGTTCGCCGGTTCGTGTCTTTTTGATGCAGGATGCTGAGAGATTCACCAAACATTGTGATGCTGGAGAAAACGCGTTAGATATATATAAAAAATGATTTGGTTTATTATGAATCTGATTTCTCCATACACCCCATGCTGTGTTATTTTCAAATATGGCTGTGCGTTTTGGGTGCACCCAAGCTGCCTACTCACTTTTGCATAGAAAAGGGGGACTTCATAATAATTAAAAGGTGTTTTTAAACGCACGATATCACTTATGAAATGTACTCCAAATGTTTTAAAAGCCATAAATTGATTTTCTTATGGTGACAGTGCACCTGCTGGCTCAAGCATCTCCAGCATAATGCAGAAGGACCCCACCCAAGATCCTGCTCTGTGTTTCAGCCTTCAGAAAATCCAATAAAGCCTGGCAATTTCTGGCGCACAGCAGTTCAGAGTGATTGATATGATATATTATATTCATTTTTAGAAAATAAGCTTGGTGTGGCTGGTATATTTATTTCAAAACAAAGCCGATATGAAATACGACATGGTTGTTCATAAATCAGCCTTTCTGAAATTGCTTTTATCCACACAAAATTCCTTAACTATTGACATAATTGATTGGATTTGCGTTTTCTGATGAGCTGGTGAGTTTATCAAAGCATTTACCCTTTTTATGTTCTCACACCTTCATGTATTCATCTGAGATACAATCTGACAGCATATGTGTCATCATCAAAATCCAAAAAATAAACTCATCCCCACTCATCACACAAATTTGTAAAAAATTTAATTGTGGATTTGCTTGTGCGTCCTTTCATACACACCATTTCCGAGACTGCAGCATCAGATGATTGATGTTGAAATGGAAGTGTGTCAGGGCTGTAGTTGTCTCGCCGGTAAGCATGTCTCAGTGCTGCTATCATTCTGGATTATGTTGTAGGCAGCCAAACTGGGGCATACATTAGACTAGGTGCATGTCGGCTGTATCACATCACGGTGAGACGCTTCAGGGCAGGGCACTCATGGACTGTGGCTGAACGCCTCTATTCGAGCTGTCATGTCGCTTGAAATGTTCAATGACAACTTGGAGAGACATCTGTTTCATGGTGCAATACCAGTTGTGTGCACTTAAGCCTGCTGTGAAATGCAATTACATGGGGCCGTGTCTTAAGGATATTTCTTTTCATTTCACAGAACACACAAGGAATATCCTGACAAATCCCTGTGGGAATACTTCCGATAATAAGAAAGAACATGCCAGTCAATATAATCAATACTCTTGAAATATTTATGGAGCTTAAAAGACCTTGGTGCATTTGTCAGCCCCTAAAAAAAAAAAAAAAAAAGTAGGTCTTAATCGACACATAATCAGTTGTCTCTATGATTTGGCATTTGAATTAATGTTTGAATAACTCTCCACAATCTTGTTTTCACCTGTCGAAATTGTGTATGATAACTTGTATGTATATAACAGATTTCCTCACATTATCCCCACACGCACGTGTTTAGCATCTAAGATTACTGGATATGCAAAGGCAGAATGACTAATCCAATCAAGCCCCATTAATCAATGACCCAACAGGAAGTTCAAATATACATATTCAGCAGTACCGCTCAGCACCGAGGTAACATAAAGTATGTTTTGGGTTTTAATGTCAACCATATTTCATTCCACAGGCATACATTGGCATAACTTTTCAGTTTCATATGGAAACGAGTCAGTTGTAGTGATTAAAATGAAATGGTTTTAGCGTGAAAAGATGTGGTGAAAAGTCAGACCTTGGTTAGAGGGAGCATTTGGCCATCTGCAGTGGACAGAGCATAACATATATATATATATATATATATGTGTGTGTTTGTGTGTGAAAAAGAGAGGGGTGGGAGGGGCCGTTATTGATTACCAGGGTGGTCATGCTGATGCATTATCAAGCAAACCACACAAAGGACTTCTCACTTGTCTACTGGGCAACAGAACCTGAATGCAAATTCAAAATGCTTCTTCAATTTCTGTATTTATGCTGTGCGCTATGCATAGAAGTGCGATATTAAGAAATAAATATATGAAAAAGTTGCAATTAAAATTATTTACTTGATGTAAATAGTATTTTTATGTGAGAAATGTGTATGTTAGTGTGTATAAATTATATTTATCATATCAAGTTTTTTTTGTTTTACGTGATATAACGGTAATTCACAACGTTTTTTTTGTATGAATTAGTCTCATTTTTACATTTAAGTACGATTTGGCCACGCCCAAGTGATGGGTATGTTTAGGGGTGGGGTCACGTTTAGGGTCACGCCTTGTTTTAAAAAGTTGTACATTTCAGTATGAATGCTGTTACAATTTTGTACAAACCATTTTCATTGTTGTTGATCATGCCCACCTGTTTCTTGGTTGTTTTCTCTTTTAACTCTGTTTCCATTTTTGGTTTAATTCTTTTGCCAATACTTATAGTCATGTAGTGTGGTATGTGTTACTTTTTAGTTGTTGTTGTTGTGTTTTTTAGTGTATCCAGTGCATTCTTTAACATTTTAACTAAATATTAACTAATATAATAAAAGATAGTAAAGATGCTAAATAAAGATAGTTGTTTATTGTAATGTAACACATAAATCTGTATTTATTTTTAATATCCTTGCATTTTTATATTATTACTTTTATACCTTCATACCTTCAAGTCATTTTAATTATCTGAATTTTCATTTAGTAATTATGAATGAAAGTATATTTTAGAATCCGTTTCAGTTAATGTAATATATGCATATATGCAGTGTATGTAAAAAATGGTGAAATAATGATATATTACAGTCAGACAGGTTACAATTCAGTGAATTATTTCATATTATTTAGAGTAAGACAATGTTTGCTACACTTTACTGCCCCATTCCATCAATAATATTTGAGATTTTTGACCAGTGGCCACAATAGCCACAGCTCAAGCCAAGGGTGTGGCTGCTGCTTTTTTTTTTTTTTTCGAATGATATTCCCTGTGATGTTTTCCCGCAGAATCTCTATATCAGATCACTGAATTGAACGCGTACAGATTCAGTGTTCTGTGTGAGATCCTTTTCACCTGCTCACCAGCCGGCTGACCTAAATTACTTGCTTCACCGAGCTGTCTATCGTCCTTATCTCACTCTGACTAGACGGCAGAAGAGAAATGCCCACTGAGGTCCATTGCCACCTCCGCAATTTATCGGAAGAAATGGTTTGCTCCAGTAATTACTAATTAAAACCCCCTACACCAAAAGCAGCCAGCCGGAGGGCTTTTAATCCTATAGCAGGAGTGAATACAGTGATTTCCTCCCCTCGTTTCTCCCATCCCGACGGTTTTATCCATCCATTTGTGAGGGATTAATAAGCTCGTCGGGGAGTGAGAGGGAGTTGATCAGATTTTTCCAGTCTCCTCTGGGTGGAAAGTAGGCTGCTGCTGCTGGAAAGCGCGATATCTGGCTGGAGATACCCAGACGTTACCGGTTTGATAACACCAACACCGCTCTGCTGTCAAGATATTGATTTATAACTCACATGCACCGGCCTTGATAAATGCTGTCATGTGTGTGTGTGTTCAAGGAAAATCAGATGCGTTAATATGCTTCATGTATCATCTGCCCCCTCTTATGTTTGTATGGTTTAAGCTTGTTTGCACTTAAGCATTAAAAGAAAAAGGAAAAGAAAAGTGATTGTGAAGTCAAGGATGAGGAATGATTGCAGTCTGACCAATGGAAATGCATCTTGCCTCGAGTCTTCTCTGGTTTTGTTGACTCACTCCCGCACACACACCCCTCAATAGTCTGAGTAAAAATGGATTCCAATAAATAATGTAGGACTGCTGGTTGGGTGGTGGGGGAAGGGTGGATCTTGTGGTGAACATTGTCTTGTTGGAAAGGAGAGCATGTGAGGACACGGCTGCTGGTTTGTCCTTCGAAAGCACATATGAAAAAAATGAGGGATGCTTTATGGGGAATGTCAAAATTTTTTTGCACTCAGAGATTCAGGCTGTCAATCAAAACAAATCAGGGACCATCTCTCTCTCGCTCTCGCTCTCTCATATATGTACCAGTATGTATATAATTATATAATGAGATTGTTATATAATACATTTAATTTGTTGTATTTATTTATTATAATATTTTGTATTATGATAATAAATTGTATGTATATATATATACATACATACATACATACATACATACATACATACATACATACATACATATATATGTGTATGTATGTGTGTGTGTAAGTATAGATTTCTTTAATATATTTGTGTTATTTTATTCCTTTTAAATAATAATTTTTAAACAGAAACCAGAAAAGCTATAAAGTTTAATAATATTTAAAGAATAATGTATTAATTAAAAAAACTGAAAATTTAGACAAAATATAGACAAACCTTATTGTTGGGTCATATATAAAACTATATATATATATATATATATTAGTTTTATGTCCATCACAGAATTTTGTTTGACTCTAATAACTTTTGTAAATAATAAACTAACAATACAATAACTGGTGATGAAACAATATATGGATTATCTACAAAAGAATAATCGTTCATAAACGGTTTTCTATAAAAATCTGTCAGTCTGTCTATTTGTCTGTCTATTACATCAGCAATAAGCATTACAATATACAGCATATATGTACATAATATGTATGTTTTGATCTGCATAATTGTCTTACTATTTATTCTACATATTTTATATAATTTTACTCCCCTGGCTGAAAACTTCGATGATTTTGATTATTTTCTGCAACATTAGTGATGCAGTTTTGAATAATCATTCCTAAAGAAGCGCGAGAGAATCTGGGTCAATACTTTTGTTTGATGTGTCTCCCCGCAGCATACAAAGAGAAGATGAAGGAGCTTTCCCTCGTCTCCCTCATCTGCTCCTGTCTCTACCCAGAGGCACGCAAGAACATCATGGGCGAGTTTGAAGGTAGGAAATGAAAATGTAATACCAGTAATGAGACGCGGTGGAGGAGGAATTCCCAATAATGTGCTGCGCTTTATAGCTTCTCATTCTGTCTGATCTTCATAATCTTTTTATTGGCCCGTATATGGGCAATACTTCACATTTATTGTCTTAACAGCTAATGTAGGTCAATAAATGTTCCGGATGACTGTTTAACAAAGTTTTACAAGCTCGTTTCATGAGTGAGAGGCATTTTATTGCATGGATACGAAAGCTCAAATTCTACCAGTGTGTAGATCGAGGATATTTTAGTAAACAAAAACTAAGAGTAAAACTATTGGTCAAAAAACATTTTAGTTCACTGAAATAAAATTGAAAAATCACAATAAATGAAATGCTAAAAGTAAATTAGACATTTGCTGAAAAACCAAAATTGCCAAATTTATAACTGTTTTCGGAATTAATAAACACTCATTCTGAAGTCGTTTGTGTAGATGGTGCTTTTACAGGCAAACACAAAAATGTAAATACAAAAAATAGTCGTGTTATAGACTCTATATTATATTTGATATGAAGAAATTTGTCTGAACTGTTCATTATTTGTACTTTTATTCATTTTATTTGCATTTGTATGGTTTTGGGTTCAGGATCTGGATGAACTGTTTTATTTTTATTACTAAGAGGTTTGCACAAAAAGAGTTGACTGTGCAAACACTAAACTTTGCTTTGGTCGACTGTAAACTAGAATAACTAAAACTGAAACTAAATGTATAAAAATCTAAAACTAAAAAACCATTAATAAAACTCTAATTAAACTTCAACTGAAATTTATAGCAAATTTTAAAGTGTTATTGGAATAAAAAGTCATTTAAAAATGCAAAACTCTATTTACCTTGGTGTAGATAAACATTTGCTGCACTGTAAAAACAAACAGTAAAATCAATGAGTTCATTTCACTCAAACTTAATAGAAACAAGTTACGTGAACTCAAAATTTGATTGTATTAAGCCATTCCTAAACTGTCTGAATAGAAGTGGATCACTAACATGAAACTTAATAAAATGAAGTTCTACTAACCAAAATAGGCATTTTATAGACTGTATATTACATTTGAAATGAAGAAGTTTGTCTGAATTGTTAATAATTTTTACTTTTATTCATTTTATTAGCATTTGTATGGTTTTGGGTTCAAGGTCTGGTCTAAAGATTTAATTTTTATTACTAAGAGGTTTGCACAAAACGAATTAATGTAGGCTGTGCAAACACTAAACTTTGCTTCGGTCGACTACGTAAACTAGAATAACTAAAACTGAAACTGAAACTAAATGTATAAAAACTAAATAGAAATGTGTTCTCAAAAAAAAAACTAATCTAAAACTAACAAAACCATTAATGAAACTCTAACTAAACTTAAACTGAAATGTACAGAAAATTTAAAAATAGTATTGAATTAAAAACTAATTTAACAATGCAAAACTATAATTACCTGGGTGTAGATAAATATTGGCTGCACTGTAAAACCAAACAGCAAAATCAATGAATTAATTTCACTCAATTTTCACTCAAACTTAATATAAACAAGTTACGTGAACTCAAAATTTGATTGTAATAAACCTAGTGGATTTCTAGTTTTTCACAAAAATGAAAATTCTACAAAGTTCAAAACGAGTTGGTTTACTTAAATGTCGAGGCAGTAAGTTTCTCCAAATGTTTTGCATAATCTGAATTGATCAGATTTTACAGTATGCCAGGCGAAATGACATCTATATAACGTTGTGTTTTGCATGCTCAGACATGGAGGTTAAGGCCATTAATAAGCGGGCTTCGGGCCAGGCCTTTGAGGTCATCCTGAAGCCTCCTTCTCCAACAACTGAAGGAGGCTACAGCATCACTTCACCTCCAAAGAAGAGGGACATGTCACTGGAGGACATCCAGAAGAAGCTGGAGGCAGCAGAGGACAGGAGGAGAGTGAGTGACCCGTTCATCTCAATTATACACGGCCGGTCAAAAGTTTGGGATCAGGATGTTTAAAACAGTTTTCAAAAAGTCTCGTCAAGGCTGCATTTATTTGATCAAAAATACAATAAAAATATTAATATTGTGTAATTTATGTATGTGATTCAAAACTAAATTTAAATTTTGCTTTAGAATTCATTATTGTATTATATTGACCACAAAACCAGTCATAAGTGTATGTTTTTTTGAAATTGAGACGTATACATAACCTGAAAGCCAAATAGACAAGTTTCCATTGATGTGTGGTTTGTTAGGATAGGACATAACTTAGTCGACATACAACTATTTGAAAATCTGGAATTTGAGAGTTTAAAACAAAATCTAAATTCTGAGAATATTGCCTTTAAAGATGTTCAAATGAAGCTTTTAGCAATTCATATGACTAACCAAAAATTACATTTTGATGTATTTACAGTAGGAAATTTACTTATGTCTTTATGGAGTATGACCGTTCATTTTGACTCGTTCTATTAATTTTTGGCACATAAATAAATACATGCATTAAATACATTTAATAATTTAATAATTGATGAATGTCTCTCCAATTGTAAGTTGCTTTGGACAAAAGCATCTGCTAAATGACTAAATGTAAATCTATATACATTGTAAATACATTATATAAATTGTTTATACATTATAAATGATATACATTCTATATATTTGTATTTTTTTTACTTGTGCTGCAGTGTCACATATGCTAATTTGCTGTTTTGTTGTGGTCAATTATTATTCATTCATTCATTTTTTATTCGGCTTAGTCCCTTTATTATTCTGGGGTCGCCACAGTGGAATGAACCGGCAACTTATCCAGCATATGTTTTACGCAGCAGATGCCCTTCCAGCTGCAACCTAGTACTGGGAAACACCCATACTCTCCTATACACACACATACACTACGGACAATTCAGCTTACCCAATTTACCTATAGCGCATGTCTTTGGACTTGTGGGGGAAACCAGAGCACCCGGAGGAAACCCACGGGGAGAACATGCAAACACAGAAGGTCGAACCAGCGACCTTCTCGCTATGAGGCGACAGCACTACCCACTGTGCCACCGCGCTGCCCATATTATATTATATTATATTATATTATATTATATTATATTATATTATATTATA
>CAIGQV010016734.1:7682038-7700514 GCA_903798115.1 Danio jaintianensis
GTGAATGACCAGCACTCTCCACCACCCTCAATACCACGACTGAGGTGGGTCCCTTGAGCAAGGCACCGTTCCCCCCAACTGCTCCCCGGGCGCCGCAGCATGGCTGCCCACTGCTCCGGGTGTGTGTTCACGGTATGTGTGTGTTCACTAACTGTGTGTGTGCACTTGGATGGGTTAAATGCAGAGCACAAATTCCAAGTATGGGACACCATACTTGGCCACACTACACTTCACTTCACTTCACTATGTCATTTGCGAACGGCTGGATTCAATGCATTCAGTAGCAAATCTTACTGAACGAATCACTGATTCAAATGAATCGGTTAAATAAATGACTCGTTTAGCAAAACAATCACTTGCTGCCACCTGCTGGCATTTTCAGAATATCATTTTGATCTATCATTGACTGATCTGGCATTCCTAAAGCGCAATACCATAGTTTACCAACAGATGGCAATAAAGACTTTAAAATAAGGAGAATCTAGCAACATTATTTATAATAATTCCACATGAAAAAAATACTATAATAATTTATAGTAAAGTCTTTTTGAATCATATTATAGTCAAGTGTATTACATTGTATATTTACATCACTTCGTTGTTACAAGTGTCTCATTTTCAATTTGAGCTTCTACTTAAGAGATGTAATGGATAAAAAAGATTTAATGTTCGTCGCGATTATAACGTCTCCACTGATATGACGACCAGAGAGCTGCTGTTTAATGCAATATCATCATAAAATGCTAAAAAACGCTTTTATAAGGAGCCCAATGACTAAACGTATGCAAACTAACGTGAGTCAAGTGAGGAGAGGAGAAGTAACGACTGAGGTAAAGTGAACGTTTTATTGGTTGAATTAATCTAGAAGAATGATAACAACTTGCTAAGTATCGTGCTTCATCATGCTAGGTCCATGTTAGCATTGTAAATCTCTAATAAATATTGCGCTTTATCATGCTAGGTCCATGTTAGCATTGTAAATCTCTAATAAATATTGTGCTTCATCATGCTAGGTACATGTTAGCGTTGTAAATCTATCCATCTATCTATCTATCTATCTATCTATCTATCTATCTATCTATCTATCTATCTATCTATCTATCTATCTATCTATCTATCTATCTATCTATCGTAAATCTCTAATAAATATTGTGCTTCATCATGCTAGGTACATGTTAGCGTTGTAAATCTATCTATCTATCTATCTATCCATCCATCCATCCATCCATCCATCCATCCACCCACCCACCCATCCATCTATCTTTGAAATTCAGAATTTTGTAAAACTTTAAAACATGGCCTTGGATATTGGTAGCACGTTGCAGTTTTACAGCATAACTTTGTATATTTGTAGTAATGCTGAAAACAAAAATGGTCAAATATAAAAATACATAGTTATAAAATGCATGTTGGGCGACGCAGTGGCGCAGTGGGTAGCACGTTCGCCTCACAGCAAGAAGGTCGCTGGTTCGAGCCTCGGCTGGGTCAGTTGGCATTTCTGTGTGGAGTTTGCATGTTCTCCCTGTGTTCGCGTGGGTTTCCTCCGGGTGCTCCGGTTTCCCCCACAAGTCCAAAGACATGCGGTATAGGTGAATTGGGTAAGCTAAAATTGTCCGTAGTGTATGTGTGTATGAATGTTTCCCAGTGATGGGTTGCAGCTGGAAGGGCATCCGCTGCGTATAACATATGCTGGATAAGTTGGCGGTTCATCCCGCTGTGGCGACCCCAGATTAATAAAGGGACTAAGCCGAAAAGAAAATGAATGAATGAAAATGCATGTTAGTACGGCAACATTATAGCTGCACAACACATTGCCCGCCAATTTTTGGTGAAAACTTTGGTAGTTCGGTTAAAATAATGAGTCAAGAGGTCAATTTGCATGATAAAAAAAAAAAGAAAAGTTACTGGTCCAAAGGATGCTGCATTTTGGGATACAAAATATATACAGCACCTGTAGTGTTGTATATGTAAGTTCTTTAAGAGACTGTAAATAATATGTTTATTTTTCAGTTTTCAATTATCAGTTGCCCATAGCATCAATTTATGCTGAGTTGCATGATGTGGTCTTGATCTCTGCTCCAACAACTTGATGTAATGTAATCATGTAATTCAAAATACAGAGAAAACAGGGAATGAGCTTTAAAATTGCTTCAAAGTACTAAAAAGGTCAATAAAAGTCACCTTTTCAACAGCAGAGTTCAATCAAAGTTCCATAATGCAATTCAAAAGCGTAAATAAACAGAGAAGAGCCATTAATCACAGTCCACAGGCAACCGTCCATTAAAATGCAGGTATTTTATGCATGGATGCGATTTGCATACTCCAAAAATAATATAAATAGTAGGCCGTTCCAAACCCAAAGGCATTACCGATGCACTATCTACTTAATATTCCAATTTGAGCAAAATCCAACCTTCACCTCTGAGGGCAAAACATGCAATAAAAGCCTCTAAAATGGGTTTCAAGGCAGCTAGAGTGCAATAAAGCTGTGTGTTGGCACTGTGTAGGTGGCAATCTGTTTTACAGTTCTGGCTGGCAGTTGTATTACTCGTGGTGGTGGTGGCGTGGGATTGCACTGCACCAGGAGCTCAGTAAACTTCAGTGATTGCTCTGGGACAAAGCTGCACTGTGCAACCCTCTCCTCCTACTTTTCCATCTCTCTCTTCTGGCTCTTTAGCGCTCTCTTTTCTCCGTGTGCAGTGTGGGGCAGCCAGGCTGCCATTGTCCAGGATATCCCTTGGCTGTTAATGGCTTCCTGGATACATAGAGAGGCCACAGAGATGCCCTGGGCCGGGTTTGATATCAGTTCAAAACGCACGCATGCAGGCACTGGTTCAAGCCTATAGAAATTTGCAGTGCGTCATCATGCTGGCATGAAAGGAGCTATTCATGCCCAAAGGCTGTTTTTTATGTATATCCACCTGTGACTGGAACATTTAGAACATATCCGAATGATAAAAACATATGAATACGGTTTACTGTGACCGTTTACGTGTGAAGTTTTGAGACTGTGAAGTTGGGCCTAAAATCGTCATGATTTAGATATAAAACCATGAATATGGTTGGTATGTAAAAAGTATCATTTTTTTTTAGGAAAGCAATACTGTAGCAAGTTCATATTTTTTATTCATGTTATGGCTAATGTTAAAATTTTATCTTAACCCTAAATATATGTCTAAATAAATGTAAATTAAAAAAAAGAATTTAGGCATTACAACATAAAAATAGATAATTATACACCTGTTATAGCAATATTAAATCTATATAAAAATTATATTTAATATTAAATTAACCTAAAACATAAAAAAGAAAACTGAATTTTAAAAAATTAAATGCTGTGACTAAATTTAGAAATTATAATATTATATTGTACAGCATGATAATTTGTTAATATTGAGAATTTTGTAAAAAAAGAAAGAAAAAAAAAATTAAAAAAAAGTAATTCCCGATTGTCCAACATTTTTTTTTGAAGATATATTTTACGTGAGTGATATTCAATTTAATTTTAATAGCTATGTATATATTCATTCATTTATTTTATTTTCGGCTTAGTCCCTTTATTAATCTGGGGTCGCCACAGCGAAATGTACCGCCGCTATGTATATAAATTAAAAATAAAACTGAAAAACTATTAATTAATTAATAACTTTAACAATTTAAAATAGTAAATCAATGAATACTACTTTTAGTCAATGCTCCAATTATAATTGGTATTGTAACATTATAATTTACTGTATGAAGTATCAATATATATATATATATGTATCAATGTATATTAATTTATTCATTCATTCATTTTCTTTTCGGCTTAGTCCTTTTATTAATCTGGGGTCGCCACAGCGGAATGAACCGGCAACTTATCCAGCATATGTTTTATGCAGCGGATGCCCTTCCAGCCGCAACCCATCACTGGGAAACATCCATACACACTCATTCACACTCATACACTACGGACAATTTAGCTTACCCAATTCACCTATACCGCATATCTTTTGACTGTGGGGGAAACTGGAGCACCCGGAGAAAACCCACACCAACACGGGGAGAACATGCAAACTCCACACAGAAATGCCAACTGACCCAGCCGAGGCTCGAACCAGCGACCTTCTTGCTGTGAGGCGAACGTGCTACCCACTGCGCCACTGTGCAGCCCGTATATTTAGAATTTTGTAAAAAAAACCAAAAAAAAGATGTATTTAAATATAGATGTCTCTAAATCATTTAAATAATTTAAAAACTTTAAAAAATTGACTGCTGGTTATTATTTTTGTGTTATTGCAATATTAAAATCATATTATAATGTAGTTGTTAAGGTACTAATATATTTTGCATTCATAAGTTTCTATGACTATTAAAAACAAGAACATGAGCACAAAAATCCAGAGTTGTTAGCTACACATATTTTATTACAGGAAAGTCACACAGGTTAGTGAGGGTCAGGCACAGTACCACATCATCTCTTTCAGTACTATCTATTCCCCTAATCTTATCTGATTTGCCAGTGCAAATTCCCTAAAAAAAATGGTTTTCCAAAACACTCCTCAAGTACAGATAACTGTAAGAGAGAGAGAGAGATGATTTGAGCATAAAGGGCAAACATATGCACATTTTCTCTATTAACAAACCTAATAGTGCCTTCGCTACAATTAAATTAGTGCAGCTCTGAGAGATTGTCTATCTAGATTGTCTCCATAAAGATCCATTCCTGCAAACAGCAAATTCATTACATCTAAAAAAACACACTGCAGGTCACTGACCGTATAATCTTTATAAAAATAAAGTACTCGTCGAGTTCAGCTGAGGAATACATAGGTTGCATAGATTTCACATATATTTGTAAAGGGAAATTTGCAAAACATCAATGTCGTTGCATAGGTTTTTCCAGCAGATTTCAAAACATTCAAAGTCATTTGCGGAGTTAAGATGCTAATTTATGTTGTATGTGGACAAATTGTTCCTGAACCATCTTTATTGTTATAAATTGAGCATCTGGTTTGAGTTTAACATCAATTCAGTGATGCATTTTGCTCCAAATGACCTCTCTCTCTCTGCCTGGGTCTCATTTCATATACTGCGCCCTCAAGTGCTCGCATTTGTTTTATAACAATATAAGTATCTACTCTTCATGAGGAATAACATTCAGTTTTATTATTATGGTTGTTTTCTTAAACAAATCATGCGACCTCTATAGGGCGCAGTATTTGAAAATGTGACATATTTTGTCTAATAGCATACCTTTCTCCACTGAGGGTATGTTTACAGGACACTGTTTTCAGCCCAAAACTGGAAGCTTAATGCATTTTGGATGGTTTAAAACAAGTGTTAAGTTCACTTTACACGACAGCAGTGTTTTGGGGGCATGAAAATGCAAACAATCAAAAATGTGCGCAGTCGCATAGTGTTTATTTACAAAGCAACATCACCAACTACTGGTCTGGCATGTACTGTACAATGCGGCGTATTTTGTTGTTTTTGCAGATCCACATGAAAGGGAATCATTTTGACAACACTGTTGTCTGTATGCCAAATAAAAATAAAAAAATCCCCATTTTTAGTACATCATTTTAGTACGTGATTCACAAGTGTTTTCCGTTTATTTACAGTAGTGAATTGCATTATGGGAGTTTTATCTCTGCTCTGTCGACTTTTGATGTTGAAAATTCAACTCTACAGTTTAACAAAGTGACTTTTATTGACATTTTAGTAGTTTGAAATAATATAAAGTATTAGAAATAATATATAGAGAAATAAGTCTGTAAAATAACAGAAAATATACTGGCAGTTTATTACAAGGTATTTGTACCATAATATATAACACCAACCCAGACAATATATCACTTTAAACTCTTACGAATGTTAATAAAAGTCACTTTTTCAAACATTTTAAGGTTAAAAGCTGTTGGAAGAAAGTTGAAGGTCCCATAATGTAATTCAAAAACATAAATAAAAGGAGAAAATTTCAAAATAAAAACAGGAATCACAAAATATGGAAAACCGCAGATATTTTTTAGAGCGTACCCCAAGGGACAAAAGGACTAAATCAGTTGAGCGAGAACCTGACCATATCCAAAACTCATCATCTGCTGACACAGGACAAACACAGTCGTTCTGGTAAGTACATTGGATCTGTATTCGTGTCTTCCCTTTGTACAAGTCTGCGTTTCTGTGCATCTGTTCAAAATAGTCTGTTACAGAAAAAAGTCATTTCTTAGAGCGTTCGTGTTGAGTTCAGAAGGCCCCTATTTCCATGCTCCAGGGCCTGTAGGGCTTCCCCAGGCTGCTGGAGGGCGTCGCGGGGCCCAGTGAGCTCGGGGACAGCAGAGGAAAAGCACTCAGTGGAAAGGGAAACGCTGACAGGCTTGAAAGTGATGTTAGGAGGGGTGGAGAAAGCTTAGATGCAGTAGGTGGAGTGAGGCCGGGGGGAAGGGAGGTACTGGGTGGCACCCTTAGCGGTCCCGTCTGCCCCGCCTCACTAATCACCGTCCCGCTCAGCCTGGGTTCTGTGGATGGGGCGGATGGAGACGAGGAGGAGGGCGATGATGAGTTTGAGGATGGAGGGCTGCTGGTGCTGCGTGCCAGTGGCGCCCCCTGCTGCTGCTGTTGCAGGAGGAGGTGGTGGGCCAGGTGGCTGGGAGGAGTCCCGAATGCAGAACCCCATGCCAAGTGGCCCAAACCCGAGTGAGCTTCTCTCTGAGAGGCGTAGCTGTTGAGATGTGAAACAAGGCGAATGCGGAGGGGGTCGGTGTTGTCCAGGCCCTCGATGATACTGAGGTAACGTGCCGTCTCTGCTAGACATTCGCGGAAACCCAGTCCACGGTAATCCATGGCCAGAGCGTGAGCATCAAAGTAACCTGTGCGACAGAAAAAGAGAGCGTTGAGTGATCTGATCTGATAATCATTACAGGAAACACACTGTGCAGTTGGTAGATCACAGTGGGAGTGGCTGAGGGCGAAACAGAAATGTCACTAGATAAACAGCAGAGATTAAAAGGCACTTTACACATCTAGTTTGTCCTGTTTGAGTCGTGCAGGAGCTAGTAATTATTTTCACTGTGGGAATTTCCTTGAGCAGATTCCCAAACTTTGGATGATCTCGTAAGGCAAAGGTAAATACTACAATGAACGGTGAGAATTTAAAATTGGTAAGACTTTATAATGACTTTCATTATTCATGGACGATTAGAAAATATTCTCATGCATAAAAGAGTTTTGTATTGAAAGTTTTAAACATCTAAATAGCATATTCTGATTTTATTTGTAATATAAATAAATATTAAATTTAATAAAATATAAAACAACAAAATATTAAAATAAAATATTAAAACATAATATATACAGTGGCAAAACCTCACCTTTTCCTCCTGCAGCATGAAGCATCTTTAAATGATCTACGGTCATCTGCAATATTTCCGCTTTTTCTAGTTTAGCAGAGCCCTGAGAACAAGAATAAATGTTTTAAGTGGTTAAAAGACTATAAATGTCTCAAGTGACTACAACACATATCCTCATTTTGGTTTCATACATTTTGCAAAAACATTTATACTGAACAATTTTCTAATTCAAAATTTCAAATGATAAGTGGTGGACTGATCAAATAAAAAAGCATTTATAAATACTTTTTTGTCTACTAGTAAACTCTCTTTAGAAATTGTAACTTTTGCTTCACTGTTGTTGTTTTTTCAATAGAAATGATAAATAATGCAGGATTAAGCTTAATGACTGGTGCTCATACTGATTTGTTGTGCGATGTGAGTCAGGTGCACTGACTCACACTCTCTCACCTGTTTCTCAAAGGCACTGGGCACCAGCCTGCGCAGCTCAGATAAACTGTTATTTATCCGGTCCCTCCGGCGCTTCTCGATGATCTGTCCAGATAGATTGCAAAACCCTTATTAACGCTCACTTGAGGACATTAAAGTCGTTTATTCGACGTTACAAATGCAAGGCTTCGCAAAGAAAAAAAGGTCTTACCCCTCTGCGACGTTTTCTTGCTTGCACTTGAGAGGTTGTGGATGGAGACATTGATCCGAGTGGAGAATTCACTCCGCTTTAAAAACAAAACATCAGTACGATTAATATAAACGCAGAACCGAGTTTATGAAGTGCAAATTGTAAACAACATCGTTGTTGATCCTGGAACAACATTCAAATCAACCTGTGAGATTTGAGGGAAAGTTGACAGTTTCTGTTAGGTTCAGGATTGCAATCAGGGTTATGCTCTTCTTCACTTATTATTTTCATCTGGTTTTAGAAAAAAAATTAAGTTGGGAGTTTAGAGGTTGGGATTAGCTTTTCATTTTGTTTTTCAGAAAGCAAAAATGTTCCAGGATAAACAAAATTTGAAAATGTTATATTTATGACATTTAGTTTTGACCAGCATATAAGCAAAAAAAAAAAATCTAGTCAATATTTCTCTATTTATTCTGGCAGACGTGAATTACTATTATTAACCTGAACTTTGTGCACGACACACAAATTAATTATCGTCTGTTGTTTATCTTCGCTAAAACTTGAATTTCTCAGAAATAAGCAAGTAGGCGACTGAAAATAAACAAATGACAATTCACTTACGCATTTTCATCCGCACTCTCCTTCTCCACTTCGATATTCTCATCGAGCTCACTGTCCGACGAGCTAAAATCGTGATTTCTCTTCATTTTTCGACAGTTTAACAGCGCGTATCCTCGGTGTGCGTCAGATGAGACAAACGTTCATCCGTATGAACCGACAAGCTTTCCCACGGTATCATTTCAACTCCACAGCTCGCCAAGAGAGGCGTGTCTAAGCGTGCGGATAGCCAATCAGCGAACACATCTGCGTGTGACTGACACGTTCGCTGTCTACGCCCCCTTTTGCCCCCGCCTCCTTTCTGAATACGCTCAACAAACGACCAATGGCGTGCTCGTCCGTGAGTGCGCAGCTCCGCCCGCGGGTTCCGCCGGTGCTCGTGTTGTTTCGCCCGGCTGAAAGGAGTGGCTGGCCGGCTGTCAGCACGCGCTGGCCGTGGGAAAGTTTCTTAGCTGAACGCTGATAACCAATGAGGGGCGACGGCCGTCTCCGGCGCTGGAATGAATGGGGCAATTGGTTGGGGCGACGGGCGGTCTGCGAGTGAGCGTGTGAACCTGTAATCTAATACTAACTCATCCGAAGGAGTGCAGTGTGTACGAGGAAGCCACCAAGTCTAAATGCACTCCGCGAGGCTCAAACATGCACCTTCTTTGACGGCGTTCCAAAAGGTGCTTTGCAATTTAAAGTGAACAGTCAATTCAAATGCACCAAAGGACACGGCGACAAATCTAGGAGTTTCCAATTGCATTATAAGCTCGTCAGAAACATTATATATTTTAAAACTATTTTAATTATTTTGTACATGCATGCATATCTGTACAACACTTTGCACTAAAACATATCAGCATAAAAATTAATAAAACTAAATCTAAATACATAAGCTAATAGCCTAGGCTGTATTTCATCTGGTATTTAATTTTTTTCAACTATTCAGTTATACATTGGTTATATTGTGTTTATATAGGTACAAACTTATTAAATGCATATTGAACTAGACATTTTAACACTTTAAAAGTTACATTATAATATTTAAAACATTCAAATTCTAAAACTTTTTAAAACTGAATTAATAGTGGTACAGTTGTATAAATGTTGATTAAAAAGTATATAGCGCAAAAATAAGACATCCCATTTTAGCATTCAGTTAATTGTACAAAATAATTTTTATACTTATGATATATTAAATGCAAATGAAGTGTTGACTTTTTAAATAATTATTATTATTTAGGGGTTTTCACCTTTATTGGACTGGACAGTGGAGAGTGTAGAAAGAAAGGGGGGAGCAGAGAGAAGTGAAAGATCGGCAAAGGACTTTGAGGCAGGAATCAAACTCAGGTTGCCATGAGCACCACAATGCTACATGTCGACACACTTAACCACTAGGCTATTAGCGCCAACAAAGTGTTGGCTTTAATGTTTTAAATAATATTTGTGAAAAATATGATTGAAGTATGGTCATTCATGACAAAGCTATTTTTGTATAAAAATAAACAATTTATTTTTACTCACCTGTACTTACTGAAATAAAATAGTTGATCATTCTAAATGTTATTATATTTTAAATGATTAAATGTCAACCTAGCAAGTAAATTCATCAAATGATGTGTTCTAGATGCTAATGCTTGACAATTACACTTGTGTTGTTTTGATGCTTGAAAAGCCACTTTTAAATTAAAACACAGATAATCATTTAATACATAACCACTTCATTTGAATGTAATAAACTCTGCAGTAAAATACTTTAAAATTCAGTTCACATCTTCAAGAACTGTAAGCTACGAAATAACATACAGTGAAGCAAACATATTGAGTGCTGCTGCCTGAGGCTGCAAGAGCATTGAGAAGATCTCTTAATCAATAGAGCCGAGTTCTGGTGTGTGCTGTTGACCGATACGCCGCAGCTGGATCCTTATCAGCCCGCGCACATCATGCTTAATTGTCATCGGTTCTGCATACATGAATGAGAGGAAGCTCTTTGGCTGATTTCATGTTGTTATTGCTACCAGCTTCGGCTGGACGGCATGGATGAACTTCCTCCAGAGGGGTGGCAGCGGGGTGGACCACGGGCCGCCACGTTTGTACGTGTATGTGTGTTTTTCTATGTGCTCGGGGATGGGGGGTGGCTCTTTTTTTGTCGCTGTAACTCAAGTTCGCAGAGATTTCCCACGCTGTTATTTTCTACTGACGTTCTTCTTTGTTCTTGTGTCTCATCTCACGTTGTGATTAGTGCTCCCTTTTGAAGGTGTGGGCCCACAACACAACAGTATTTCCCCCCACAAAGCATGCCAGAGCCTCTTCTCATTCCAAGCTTGAGGTTTTTGCTCCTCCAAGTGGGTCTCCATGTCGCCATGTTTTCATTTCAGACTCTTTATGTCCATGCCAAGAAGCTAGTCTACACACAAGGAGGGCAGATGATGGTTTAAAACGGACATGCTGCTTTCTTTCTAGTTATGTCTCTGTCTGAAGCCCATTTGGATGAGCTCATTTATCAGGCACCGATATTTCTCCTACATCGCAAAACAAGCTTGTATTTCTTCTTGCAGATAAGTCACTGCATTCGAGTGCAACTGTTCACATCACTGCAGACTGTCTGCCTCACGCTGGGCCGTGGCGTCATGTATTCTGCGCAGACAGATGTTCAGCTCTCTGAAACAATGTGTGAAACAATCCTGCGCTCCTCAGGAGGAGCAACAGGGCGACATGTTATTGTTTATAAATAGCAATGCATTGAGTCCACACAGAAGAGGAAGAGTGGCTTTGTTTCTCTCACTGAGAGAGGAAGCACAGCTTAATTCTCTGAGATACATGTGACACCTTGCATTGTGTCATTTGTGGAAGTGTGTCTGTGTGTATTTGTACACACAGAGAGACAGATTATATTCTCATCCGAGTGGCAAAGATGCTTTTGAAGTCATCCAACTTTGACCCCTGAGCATTGAGTGAACTTTCTGTACATCATTATGCATCTGTGTGAAGAGCAGTGCTACTTTTTGTGTGGTTTTGCAGAGGAGGAAGTGTTGTAATGATGATCTGTAGGATGCCGCCTCTCATATTTGTGTCCTTTTCTCCAATGGCCTTGCTGCATTATCTCAGATACACCCTGACACAGTGTCAGTGTCTGTGTATCCAGGGGCCTCATTTATAAAACTTTCTTACGCTTGTTCGTACGATCAAATCCACGTCAAAGTACAGATTTATAAAAACCGTCTTTGACGTGGAAAAGTACTTATCTCCACGTCAGATTCCAGCTTGGCGTACGACCCTTTCCTTGTGGTAATGCCTGGTATGCAGATAGTTCAACGCACGGGCAAGGAATTTCAGATCAGCCCATTTTTTCTTCACCTCTGGCAGGGTCCTTTGTTTTCCCCCAACCTCATTTACAGCCTGGGTAACCGCTTGCCAGGCCACATACTTTGACTTGGTAGTGACGCCACCAGACAAACTTCCAAATAACACCTTTCCCCGCATCTGTAGCTCCATCAACAAAACGTCAATTTCAGCCTCACTATAATTTGATTTCTTGCGCTCCTTTTTACTTGCCATTGTCACAGAGTTTTTGCTTTAGGAATGACCTCATTTTATATGTTAATTAATTAAGCAGGGGCGTTTCGATGGCGGAACATTCAGCTGCACACAATTCCACGATCATTTGTGATTTATAACCGAATGACTGGCGTACGCATGGATTTCGTGCTTACGTTCGTTTTCTCTGAATCGCTCTTACGATCAAATCAGAAAAGTTCTTAGATAAAATCAAGGATGGTTTCTACGCAAGTATTTATAAATGAGGCCCCAGAGCTTACTAAAAATAAAGATGTATATGTGGGTTTTCACAGTGATAACAGAAAGAACTATTTTTGCCTCCCCTAAAAAACCTTTCACAAAAAAGGTTCTTTTATTGCATTGCTGCAAAAACACACTTCTCAAATCTTTATTTTTTAGATTATAAAACCTTGAGTGAACTGAATATTTTACACCATGTTAGAGGTTTTCCATAGAATCATATGCCATTAAATAGCCTTTATTTAAAAAAGGTCAACTTTAATATTACTGTAAAAAACAATTAGTTGACTAAAAAAAGTGAGTTGCTTTTAAAGCAATTACTTGACTTCAAATGCAAAAGTGAGTAAACCCCTTGCCTTGTATTATGCTAGTGTACATTCATTCATTAATTTTCCTTCGGCTTAGTCCCTTTATTCATCAGGGGTCGCCACAGTGGAATGAACCGCCAAATAATCCAGCATATGTTTTACACAGCGGATGCCCTTCCAGCTGCAACCCAGTACTGGGAAAGCTAGTGTACATTGTTAGTCTACGCTCGGCTCACACTGTGTGAGTTTTAATAATCTTAAATGATTGTAGCATGTCAGACTGCACGAACATGACTCCCATGTCACACCTTAAGATCTCAGCCATCATAATGTCAAACTGAACGAACACTGAAGAACACTCACCTGGAGTTTGAGGTCATTCATCCGTGACACTTTCACTATCCCACGTTCTGAAATGATTCCTCATAGCAAACATAAACAATCTGTAGCTGCAATTTTGCACACAGCATGCCTCAATAATAAAACCAGGAAGAAAAAAACATTTCGACATTTCCCCGCAGTGTTTTGAAGATGTCGCGTGGATTTTGTCATCAGATTCGTTGCACGTATTGGTTCTTGGATTGATGCTCATCACAGCTAAATCACACTGCAGGAAAAGGTCTTTTTTTGACAGAGCCAGAACTTCATCAGAGGTAAAAATCTGATCACAACAGCCATTAAGCGGCTGTCTATGAACATGTCAAACACCAATATTAGCCTAGGATTTCAGGAATTTCTTAGGATTTCCCAAATTTGTCTTAGACGATCAAATCATGGCTGAAATCCCACAGTGTGAGCAGGACTTTAAGGTGAACAATAAATCTGTGCAAGTTAATTCACTGAAAAAAAAGTTTGTTTTGGTAATCTTTAATCAAAGTTTGGCCATTTGCTTGGTTGGTCCTTCTCTGTTAACGTAAGTTTGACCCTTCAGCCACAATATTCATAATCACACCCTTCTTACCATTGGTTTGCTACAAGGGAATGATGCGTAAAAAAAGCCCTATCCACTACTCAATAATTAGTTTCAGTTGGAAGTCTGCATACTGAAATAAAAGTCTCAGCAACTTCTAGTTTACACAGACTTTAAATAAATAAAATGTGTTTAATTATAAAAACATTTTTAAATCAACTTAACAGTTCCAAGTTACAATAGGATCACTCACTTTTTAAGTGAAACCAACTTGTTGCTTTTAAGGCAACAGGTTTAACTAAGTAATGTAACTAATCACTTTTTACAGTGGACGTGCACAATTATGTACCTATCATTTAAAACTTCTGTCAGTTCCTTTGCAAAGAACTTTTTTTGTCAACATTTCTGCAATTACTGTGACTTTTCGAATACCCATCTCGGTACTGCATCTTCTCCTTGTGTTTGCGTGGGTTTCCCAAATTTAACCCACAAGCTGAAAAATGAGTAAGAAACAGATGTCTTTGGAAAGTTTCTTTGCTAAAGGACTCGCGAACTGCCAAGGAATAGATCCTCAACCCATTTGTCAACAAATCAGGTGAATCCACCATGTCTGTGCAAGAAGATCAACTGCTGGAGATCGCAAATGACGTTCGCATTGTTATTGCACCGCTTATCGCTCTTGCACCTTCCAGACGCACCCAGCTGAATGAATGCCGAGAGCGCACCGCGAGTCATGTGACAAGAACTGACCGATCAGCTTCAGCTTGTATGGAATATACACATTTCGGTAGACTAATTATCTCAGAGAAACACAGAACACCCAAACACTGCAGTGCTTTGTCATTTTCTCCACAAATAAAACTTTAATCAGAGTGAAAGCAATGTTTTGTCAGCTTGTCAAATTGTCACAGAGAAAACGGTTGATGATCGCCTAGCAACCTACGAACCACCAACACCCCCGCCCCCCTCCTAGTCTGCGGTAAAATTGTCAAGCGTTGACTGATCCACAGTGACAAAAAGGTTGGGGTCCACTGGAGTAAAACCTATGCTATTGACGGTTCATTCTGCTGTGGTGACCCCTGATAAATAAAGGGACTAAGCTGAATGAAAATGAATGAATGAATGAATGAACTATTACTTAATGCCTGAAAAAATAATATATACATGTATAAATGTTAATTTGAATAGTTTAAAAATCATTTACTTATGCATTCTGAATGATCTTTAAAAAATACCAACTATTCTTAAATCACTGGTTTGTAAATAATGCAATACTTAATTTAGTATAATGAAGAATTAATCATTAACAAAGTATGAAAACAATCATGAGGCGCATTATACACGTGCTTAGAAGTCAAGAATACAGCATTTGTAGCTGTAGTTCTAAACTGCTTACTAACTTCTATTAATGTAGAGTTAATGCTTAACAAACAAGGAATTAACTATTTGCTAATGCTTAATAAATGATTCATAGTGTGTAGTTATTATAAAGATCTCTGTTCTTGAACGCCAGCAATAAACATTTGACATCCATTCATTTTCAGAAGACCTTTATTTGGCAAAAAGTTCCATTGGGATCTATAGTTTTGCGTCATTGTGTCATACATTTGATGACACTCAATGTGAAAGTGCCTGAGTATTCAACATCAAGCAGTTTCACCTTTATTGTCTTCCCAAAGAATTGAAACAAAGCTGCTTTGATGGCTTCGCTGTTTTGCTAGGCTGAGACTTTGAGTTATAAATGGCTGTTCAATCTTGATAGAATGGCTTTTATTGAACTGTGGCAATTTTAGGTGTGTGGTGACAGATTTTTGAGGGATTCTTTGGTATGAGGTTGATGGTGGCCGGAGTTGGTATAAGACGCAGTTGTTGGTAATTAGCTGTTTTAAGTGGTGGAGTGACTCGAGGTGGGTGGTCATCCATATGAGCACATCAGCAACAGGACTGTGGGCAGGGAGGAAAAGGGTCTCTGAACTCTCATGCTTTCATCTTCTCCTGCCTGCATATTTGGTGGTGTGTGTGGGGACTCTGTGTGTGTGTGTGTGTGTGTCTGCAAGTAAGAAATAGAAATAGCAAAGCTTTGACAGGCGGATCGTAAAATGCACCAGAGAAAGTTTACAATATGATTCAAAGGGTTGGTTTCAGTGAGTTAAAAAAAGTAATCATTTTATTAAACATTTATACATTTAATTGTAACAAAAAAAACATGTTTATGATGTTATAAAACATTAAAATTTCCCCAAAAAATATCCGTTTTTTTTAATTCATTAAAGAATCTTGAAAACAAAGGTTTTTTACAAATATATATTAAAAATGTTTAGCATTTAGTATTAGCAAGTCTTCAGCATTTATAATAGTAACAATAATAAGAAACAATAAAAATATTTCTTGAGCAGCAAATCAGCACAATTTCTGAACAAGTAATGATGCTAAAAATCCAACTTTAAATCACTGTAATAAATTAAATAAAAGAAAAAATAAAATTCTAAATTTATTATATAATAATAATAATAATAATAATAATACAATAATCAAATAGGGCGACACAGTGGCTCAGTGGTTAGTGCTGTTGCCTCACAGCAAGAAGGTCGCTGGTTCGAGTCCCGGCTGTGCTAGTTGATATTTCTGTGTGGAGTGGAGTTTGCATGTTCTCCCCGTGTTTGCGTGGGTTTCCTCCGGGTGCTCCGGTTTCCCCCACAGTCCAAAGACATGCGCTATAGGTGAATTGAATAGACTAAATTGGCCATAGTGTATGAGTGTGAATGTGAGAGTGTATGGGTGTTTCCCAGTACTGGGTTGCATCTGGAAGGGCATCCGCTGTGTAAAACATATGCTGGATAAGTTGGCGGTTCATTCCGCTGTGGTGACCCCTGATGAATGAAGGGACTAAGCCGAAGGAAAATGAATGAATGAATGAATAATCAAATAAAAAAATACATTTTAATAAAAAATTATAGAAAACTGTTATTTAAAATTGTAATAATATTTCACAAAGTGAAGTTTATTTATAAACTAATTTCGAGAGGATCACGTGCTTATGATTGAACACACCTGGTCCTGCATTAGCCATTCATGATTCACCAATCAGACGATTCCTAAGACACTGTAAATACCCTAAGTTCCATACCTCAGCCATCTTCGTCTTGAAGAATCCCCCCTCCCACCCCTACTCCTCCTCCTTTCCTAGATGGGTGGCACGGTGGCTCAGTGGTTAGCACTGTTGCCTCACAGCAAGAACGTCACTGGTTCTAGTCCTTACCAAGCCAGGTGGCATTTCTGTGCGGAATTTGCGCTTTCTCCCCGTGCTTACGTTGGTTTTCCCCGGGTCCCCTTGTTTCCTCCCACCGTCCAAAAACATGCAACGTAAGTTAATTGATTAATCCAATCGGCACCATAGACATGCTCCTAGTTAATAGTTACCTCTTCATAGCAATCCCTATTTTTTCATTAGCCACAACAGCAGGGGAGTTCTCGAGATCTACCTGAGCTCAAACTCCCCTCTTGCACTGCAACGGGAGGGAGCCCTGGGCTCGAGGATCTTATGAGCTCAGGGCTCTCTCCTGGGACAGCATGCCAAACTCGCTTTATAATCAATCATCAGCTAAGTGTGAACTCTTGAAATTATGTTGATTAAATACATTGAGACTAGGTAAGCATGACTTTCAAAAACAATAACATAACATATAACAACTAAAACAACATATGCATTTTATGTATGTATAAATGAATTAATGGATAGATGGATCAATGAATGAAACATAACACCATTGAATTTCTTCTTAATAAAGAAAAAACACTTTTGGTATACTTAAAAATAAATAAAAACATACTTAAAACATCTTTCAATATAAAAAACTACCCCCATACCCCTTTAAAATATAAAAAAATGAACCAGTCAGGGCTTCTGAAGTAACCGACATCTTAGATTTAAACTAGTAAAATGCTACTAAAACTCATTATTGTATGATTTCAAAATCAATATCTAACTTTAACATAATATTCAAAGACCAATCATGTGTACTTTGCCATTTGCATTGATTTTATAACTCTATATTCCAACTGTATACAGAAACATCAAAGCTTCTCCATCAGCGTTACTGAGGAACGCTGAAAAAAGAAAAAGAAAAACATTTGGGAACATTACTTTAGTTGTCAAGTCCCAGCAGACACACTCAGACACATGTATCCGTGCACACACACACACACACACACACACACACGCACACACACACACACGCACACACACACACACACACACACACGCACGCACGCACACACGCACACACACAAAAACAATACTTCTCACTTATGTACTTTCTAATTTGATAAAGTTTCTTGTGATCAAAACATGCGAGTAGTTGACCTTTGACTTGACAAAATGGCAGCATATTGGGCTTTGTGCGGGCAGCCTGGGAGAGCGTCGCCCCATGACCTGCGTAATGCAGAGGGTCAGAGATCAGCCTGTTTGACAGCAGTGCGAGCTGGGATCTCGAGGGTCCGCCTGATCCGTGAAATCAATCTCTCAGGGCCAGCAGCAGGGCAGCAGACGCAACCGGAAAAAGCCCCATGCAGCGGGACGGCCCAACACCCGTCTCTGTCTGTCTGGAGCTACAGAGAGAGTGAAACCTGACAGGGGGAAAGCATTATGGGGGGAGAATTCGCAGACGGGACTGGTACTAGCAACAACACTGAAACTGCTTTTGCTTAAAGGAGGGTACTTTTAGAACTAGTGAGTATACAGTATTAACTTTATTACAATCAGTCATACAATTAAAAAATAATTATGTGAAAATAAATTAGGAATAAAAATATGTTTTGTTGCTAATAATTTCCACAATTACACATAATAATCATAATAACACAAATGACAATATGCTGTACATTTTTCCAGTAAACAAAACCTGAAA
>CAIGQV010016734.1:7706671-7725743 GCA_903798115.1 Danio jaintianensis
GGTATGACTGTCTTTATGTCATCAGTCCCATTCAGTGTGTGTCTGTGCAACTGTGCATTTATTGGCTTGTACGTGCATATTGAGTAGTGTGTGTGAATATATAATAAAGCTAGTATCTCTATTGGGGTTTTGAGGGATAGTTCACCCAAAATAATAATTCTGTTTTTTACAGCAGTAGGTGGGGTTGTAAATGTGTGGGAAACAGCCTTCTCCAGGAGAAGCGCCATATGACGTATCACATCTTTACATTGTTTTCTATTTGCCACAGACAGACAAACTCATTAGTTTGCAAACTCATAGAAAGGATGTGGTGTTATGAGGTGGGCTTCTTATTTGGTGTGCGACCCCCCCCCCCCTCTGAATCTTTAAATCTCTCCGCGAGCCATCGTACAGGTGCAGATACATTGGTACTAGGGTAGGGTTGCACCAGCTGACCTTAAGTTCTTTCTTAAACTGGAATGTAAAGTTCACACTAGGGGCTTAGTAACTACTAGCTAATTTGTAACTAAATTTGTGCTTACTTCGGTTGCACCACATGTTCTTAAGCAAACCGTAGTTAGTAGGTCGTAAGCTCTCTGTAAAGTCATGCGTAGTCGCATTGAATGATGTAATATCCAATAAAAAGCATTTAAATCGTTAAACTGCTTTAAAATTCTGCAACGAATGCGTCTATATATCTGTCCTATGGAAATGAAATTATAAATGACATTTTTATAGCACATTAAATTACAGTAAGTCACTAATAACAGATGACGTACACACCTGCATTGCGAGCTCTGTCATGAACTCTGTCATGAAGAAATTCTCATTTTAATTGATGGACACAATTAACACAAAACACTCCTTGAAAGAAAATTAAACTCTTCTTTCACAAACCGAATAAATGATTTGGGAGGAAATTATGTCTCTTAGTAGAGGGAGATCATTCTTCATTATCATCGCGAGCTCCTCAATGTAAACTATTCTCGCCATCATCTCTTTTCTACCGTTATACATGGGGAGGCTGCCGTAAATATTTAGTTGGAACGTAGCGTTACGTTTAAACTAAGTTCAGTGGTGCAACACAAAAATATTTAGTAATTTGTAAGTTGTAACTTAGTGTCCCTTTAAGTCACAACTGGGCTACGTTTTAACTTATGCACTGCAACCGGCCCCAGCTATCCTGCTCAAATCACCAGTGTACTGAAGTGGCTAGTGTTGCTGTTTTGAATGTTGTTCTTCTGTCTGACACTCGTGAAATGAGAATCAAATCGTGTCAAAGAAGGTGGAGTTCCGTAAATCGCGTAAATTCCCCCGCACCAATGGTAGCTCTAAGGTGTTCAGAGCCAAAACGAACTGCTCGAATGTTTGCAAGCATTCATTCATTCAATTTCCTTCAGCTTAGTCCCTTATTTATCAAGGGTCACCACAGCAGAATGAACCACCAACTATTCTGGCATATGTTTTATGCAGCGGATGCCCTTCCAGCCGCAACCAAGTACTGGGAAACACCTATACACTCTCACATTCACAAACACACACACACTCATACACTACAGCCAATTTGCTTCATTCAGTTCACTTATACCCCATTTCTTTGGGGGAAACCCACGCGAACACGGGGAGAACATGCAAACTCCACACAGCTTGAACCAGCGACCTTCTTGCTGTGAGGCGACAGTGCTAACCACTGAGCCACTGTACTGCGACAAAACCATCTACATCTTGGTATAATTATTTATCATCATTTGTGTGATGTTTAGCACAAGCAGGTAAAAACTAACAAACTAAATACTTTGCACAAACTATGATTTTAGCTTCATGCTAAAAACCACCCACAATGCTCTGTGCAGCAATAACATTGAAATGTTTAACACAAGGAGGCACATCTAAAGTTCAAACTAGTAGTTTCTTAGTACACAACTGAAGTCAGAAGATTTAATATAAGGAGCTCTTCTACATGTGTCACCCGTGGTTTGCTGCTAGAAGCAGAAGTGCTGTGCTGCCCCAACAGGAAGTGGGCAGCTGCCTCTCCGGTGACCCTTCGACAAGGCTGAGAACAAGAACCAAGCCTAAGCTGACTGGGCTTAAGTAATTATAGTCTTTTACTTTTTTTCTCTCCAAGAAATGTATGTTCAAGTAAAAAGAACAAAGCAAACATTTTTCTTTCAGAGACGTTATTTTCACTGCATTGTGTGCTTATTTATGGAAGCGGGCTGCTTCGTAATGCCATGTCAAAACAGCTTACACAGTTCCTGCACATTCCCTGACTTTGTTTAACCTGCACAGTGTGCCGTTTATTTTCTTGAGCTAAGGAAAGGACAAGGAAGCACAGTTTCCCTGGCAGAGAGAAACCTGTCAACGCTGGAGTTTAGTGAGTCTTATCATCAGCAGGACTCTACCAACAGTCTGGAGTGGTTTTGGTTGGAGCATCTCTCCATTACAAATGAAAAACAGTGATGCTAGGGCAACACGGAGGCTCAATGGTTAGCACTGTCGCCTCACAGCTAGAAGGTCGCTGGTTCGAGTCCCGGCTGGATCAGTTGGCATTTCTTTGTGGAGTTTGCATGTTCTCCCCGTGTTGGCGTGGGTTTCCTCTGGGTGCTCCGGTTTCCCCAACAGTCCAAAGACATGCGCTATAGGTGAATTGAATAAACTAAATTGGCCGTAGTGTATGTTCATATTAACCCCTGTTGAATAAAGGGACTAAGCCGAAGGAAACTGAATGAATGAATGAACAGTGATGCTATAAGATTATATTAGAGGGGATGTAGCATGCTCACTTTGCCCAATCCCATTAATCTTCAGTATCTATAGAGTAGTATTTCATCCATTTTGTCTCTGTATAGTCATTAGTTTTTAATACTTTTAAGACCAAGTTAAAGCTAGTTAAAGGTGTGGGTAGGTCTACATAGCCAATAGTGTGCAAGTGTGGCAGCTTCCCGTTAGTAGTTGAATATATCCTGTGATAGATGTAAATAAAACAGGGGAGCAATGTTGTAATCATAACCCTTTGATACATAGAATTATATGAGAGTTGGCTGGTCCCTGGAGCGCACAATCACACTGGTGTGATTAGAAAATTCAGTATATCATTGATCAATTGCTAAATTCAAATCTCTCCTGCAATGGATGGCACCAAGCATGGTGCTTGTTAACTGCGTGACTGTTTGGCTACAGCATGTCATGTCATAAACCAGATGCATCGCCATGGAAATATTAAAGTGATGCGTTCTAAGGAGTGTCAGCTGAAGTATTTAAAACATACGTGAAAGGGTTAAATTAACTAGGATTAATAAAGAGCTTTCCCTCACATCCCTTTGCACTGTCGCAGGGTTATTGCGCTATCACCAGTCACGTACACGCTTTTCCGGGGTTCACAATCAGCAACTATAACTTGCAAAAATAACGTATAACAGCTACAAATGCAGTGCAAGTACAGACCATCGGATCACTTCCTTAATGTGGTCTGTCCGCTACTGTGGGCTACTTTTACAGAGCCTGAAGGACTATCCCACACTGTCACTGGGTTAGACTACTGGAACCTGTTTAGATTTGGTGTGGGCTGCATGGCAGTAAAAAAAAAAAAAAACACATACATGTTTGCTGGAAGGTAACAACACTGGTAACAACTATTTGTGCTAGAAACATACCAACAAAATGCTAACTTGTTTTAGAAACATATTTATTCATAGTAACATTTTGTTAACATGCTAGAAATATATTAGTGCATGCTAACATGCTAATTCGTCTTGCTTTGTCAAGCCAACATCAGAGTTTGTCATCGAACTTCACTCGTCTATTATTTCATGCCTTTAAATATCAAAACACACCTTGGATGGGGTCCCCAAGGAGAAGTCACATTCCTCCTCTCAAAACTCTCCCAAATAAAAAGAGGCCATGTTTCAATACCCACGTTAATTTGGTTGTTGGTTTAGTGCTTAATCCTGTGGTGTGTGGTTGTCGGCTGGTGGATGCTGCCACTGTTGGTGGTGAAGAGAGACCCCCCCCTCACACAATAGGAAAAGCTCTTTGGGTGTATGGCCATACATAATAAATGCACATTACATTAAATGACACTTTAGTCATTTATGGCATTCTGCAACCAAATTAACTTCTGAAAAAGGCCCTGGTGCTTTAGTTCAAATTGATTGATGAACCTAATGAATCTTTGGTACATGAAATATTAATATAGACAAAATTTGCAAATACCAAACATGTCAGATGCCAGAAATGGTTACAACAGTGACAAATATTGTAATTTCAAGAGTGTTCTGTATACACTAATGATAATTCAGGGCATTCAATCCTGTATTTAAATATGGTTGTCACTCCTGAAACCTTTGGCCAGAAGACAAATATGTACAAGAAACATATTATAGAAAGCAAACACCAATAATTTTTTAAAGTTTACTGTTCCTATCCTGTTGGCAGGTTTTTATGTAAAACCTAAATACATTTTTTATTTGATTTATACTTTTCTTTGCTTTTTTGACTTTTGGACAGTTTTTTTCCGAAAAATAAATGTATCTTGTTTTAAGTTTGGAGTTTTCAACAGAAACTAAAGGCCGATTAAACATTAAAAAGGGTTTTGCAGCGAAAACTAACTACAGCTCTATCTTTACAGCAACGGTGTTATTGTAAAGTGGTGTGTTTACTTTACAAATACACATAAGCGCTTTCAACACAAACTCATTCTGTGGCTCTCTCACTCACACACGCACACAAACACATATATAGACACACATACACACGCTTCCTTTGTCCCATGAGGAGCCAATTCCCAGGCAGTTTTGGGGCGGATTGGTTTCTGTCTCACCCAGCCACACTACACTGTAGGTAACGACTCATTGTTCTCCAGCTGGGTCCCGACTGGGGAAGGGTTACAGGAAAGAGGGTGGTGAGAGAGGGAGAAGCTGGCCTGGTAAGGACCTGAATGGAGTTTTGTCTAGGCTGTGTGCTGCGGCAATCCGATCTGGTGGGAAACCTTTGAGACGACCACGGAGTCACAAATAGAACAACAGGAACTAGGGACAATCACAGACTGGCCCATAAAAGAAGCACTATCCCCGAGTGGGATAGTCAGCCAGGTCCTTGCTTCCTCTCACACATGTGCTGGTCCGTCTCATGTGCTCTATATTAAATATGATGTAATCATACAAAGTAGCTCTAAAACGTATATTGGCAATAAACAATAAATATAGTTGTAATAACAACATCAAAATGTGACTATAAATTAGAAAGTACAGCCTAGCCGACAAACACACACCAGGAGTGTAACTTCTCCTTGGGGACCCCATCTAAGGCATGTTTTGGTATTTAAATGTGTGGCGACCCCTGATTAATAAAGGGACTAAGCTGAAAAGAAAATGAATGAATGAATGAATGAATGAATATATAAATATATAGCCTAGAGAGTGTCAACGTATATTGACAATTAGAGAACAAATAAAGTTGTAAGAAAAAAAATCAAGTGGCATTTTCTCAGTTCTCAGGCTCAGCAAATGTGCTTTATATTAGAAATTATGTAACAATATATACAGAAATACAATTAAACAGTAAATAAAGGGACATGCACCTGCAAATAAAGTTTTTTATTGACTAATTATTAGAAAAATACTCATGATCCGAAACATTGATGAGGAAATTATTATAAAAAGCCACTAAACGTAACTGTAGTTGAACAACCGCCAATCTACACTTACTTAAGAGGAGGATCTTTATACTTGAAAATATAGAAAACATAAAATGTATCATTTTAATCAGAGATGTAAAATTATAGGCTACAAAGGGAAACTCCCTAATTTACATAATGCTAATTTAAAAAAGCCAGTACATGCGGACTCTACAACAGATTCAAATTGTTGAATTGATTGTACAAGGCAATTAAATAGAAGATTCAAGATGATTCAATAGAACGATTCAACATTTATTCGGAATTAAATGATTCACGAGAATAAAATGGACATCCCTAGAATTGCAGTAGGCCTACGCCACACAGGAAAGAAAAGCCCATTTAGGATGAACCGGCTGACTTAAAACAATCTGACTGTTCTACTTTTTTAGACAGGTGTGGAGCTGAGCATGTTTGATTCTTTATCTCAGTTCAGACACTGAGACATTTGTGCACAGAGAAGCATCACTGAAAGAAAAATAGCTGAATTAGGCTACTGTTAGCCTTTTGAAAAATTGTTAGACTGCAAATAACCCTGGTCCCAATGTCATTTTAGTGTATTAATGCAGTTACTTTAGTTCTTACCTTTATAATAAAATAAAAACATGCTAATATATACTAAGGCGGCACGGTGGCTCAGTGGTTAGCACTGTCGCATCACAGCAAGAAGGTCGCTGGTTTTAGTCCCGGCTTGGCCAGTTGGCATGTCTGTGTGGAGTTTGCATGTTCTCCCCATGTGGGCAAGGGTTTCCTCCGGGTGCTCCGGTTTCCCCCACAGTCCAAAGACATGTGGTACAGGTGAATTGAATAAACTAAATTGTACGTAGTGTGTGTGTGTGTGTGTGTGTGACTGAGTGTGTATGGGTGTTTCCCAATACTGGGTTGCGGCTGGAAGGGCATCCGCTGTGTAAAACATATGCCGGAATAGTTGGCGGTTCATTCCACTGTAGCGACCTCTGAAATAGAGACTAAGAAGAAGGAAAATGAACGAATGAATAATAAATACTATTCTAAAGGTAATCCTCAGTTACTCATTGAGAGGAAAAGCCAGTGCTTCTTTTAGCATATTTTTGACGACTGTTTGCTTTATTACCTCTCTTGAGCATATCTACTAACGTCATTACTAGATGTGAAACGCACCATATTTTTCCAAATGCATATGTTCTTGGATTAATTACATCCTCTGAAGCTACAACTGCTGCGTGCGTTTGGAGCTCAGTTGAACAAAAATCACAGCCCTGATGTGTCCCAAAGGTCGGCTGTTGTAATTTCGTCTCCTTTATTGTTGTCTTGGGCTACTGATGTCACTTCCCTCTGCCATAATAAAAGAGCGCAGCCATTGGCCACAGCAGGATCCAGCTGTTCTAGCACATGGTTAAGCTGTGCGGTAATACTCACAAGACACAAGAAAAACAAGGAGGAGATCGCTGGAGTTCAGCTCATACAGTCTGTCACTGTGTGTCTATAGTAAGGAGATCTGTAATCATTCAGACTGTCAAGAATTCAAATATCAGCTCAGACATTAGAAAATTTAGCAGATCATCTTACATATAGACAATCAACCCAAAATATGCTTCTGAATTTCGTCAAACATGTCTGACAGTGATAGCAAACTAGTTGAGACACCTTTGGATGCTATATTTGAAACATACACAAACTTAAATGTGAATTAAAGCTGATTGGATGATGATGAATTAATCAACAGCCTATTCAAACCATTAAATGTTCATTTTCAGAAGTCACTTGGTATGGGAAAGCCAGATGCAGGGCCGTCCCGCCCTCTTACGTGTAGAGAAGATGAATCCATCCAGCTTTTGGTAGTCAACATATCCATGCAGATGTTCTTCTTGGCATCTCATCATGACCGGGTGAGTCTCAAAACCCTGGTGAGAACTTCCTCTGTGGGCCACTGCAGTGAGAGAGCTGGGAAAGGAGACTGTAGAACGTGTGAACAAGCCAGGATAGATAAAAACTGAAATTCTGTACCAATACCAGGTTGGCATGATGGTCTTTGACCTCAAAGTTCAATTGTTTTAGAAGATTGGTATCTAGTTGCTGTGGTGTTGTTGGTCCACACAAATCCACTGTGGATTTAAGTTCAATCTTTAGGGGTCCAATTACAGAAAAAAATGTTTTACTTGAAGGGGGTATGGGCGACACGGTGGCTCAATGGTTAGCACTGTCACCTCACAGCAAGGAGGTCGCTGGTTCGAGTCCCGGCTTGGCCAGTTGGCATTTCTGTGTGGAGTTTGCATGTTCTCCCTGTGTTCGTGTGGGTTTCCTCCGGGTGCTCCGGCTTCCCCCACAGTCCAAAGATATGTGGTATTCACCTTATTCTTCGAGTACGAGCGGACGCAGCCATTTGAATCTTTTTGGTTTGAGACTTCCGGTCTCATTCACTTCCATTCATTTTTAGATGGTAAAAACAGCTCGTTCTGCTGCTTGATGTTGCAAACTGATATTTTCTTATTATATGATTCTGCTTTGTCTGTATAATCATGCAAACACTTGTTTGTAGAGCAAGTAGTTTGACCGTTTTCTGTGGTTTATTATTCCTGGTCTTTTCCCCCATAGGCAGCTGAATTGGAAGTTCTAAAACAATCGCAAAAACGAGCACACTTCTGCATTGAAGAATAAGGTCAATAGGTGAATTGAATAAACTAAATTGGCCGTAGTGTATGTGTGTGAATGCGTGTGTATGGATGTTTCCCAGTATTGGGTTGCAGCTGGAATGGCATCCACTGTGTAAAACATATGCTGGATAAGTTGGCGGTTCATTCTGCTGTGGCGACCCCAGATGAATAAGGTCATTATAATTGTGTCATGAATTTTATAACATCATTAATATTTTTCTTGACCTAAACAGTGGTACAAATTGAATTTGTCATTAAAATGTCATTAAATGTGATTAAATATTAATGACACTGTATTGAGTATTGAGACTTTTAGTGAGACATTTTAATGACAATTTCAGTTTGTTTCACACAAAAAAAGATCAGAAAAATATTAATTAAACAGTTATAATGACCTCATGACATTCATGTTGCAGTTTTTGACTATTCGTGATAAATTATGTTGTCTTGGTAATGTCAAGTGACAAAGACAGAGACAGATTGTGATATATTGGTTTATGTCAAGTTGCCATAACAAAGACATCTTAAACAATATCACATTTGTATTTAAAATGACATAACTGACTGAATGACACTTAATGACAGTTATCATAAAATCTCCTTCATATTCATTATGTAAAGTCAAGATTATAAAGTTGTCATGACAGTCTTATGAACACCCCTTAAAGTATTACCAACATTGAAAGGTTTCATATATAGATGATAACTTTCCATTCACAGACCTATGAATAGGATTAAAATGCTGTATTATACATGTCAAGCCAATAAATAAAAGTCACTTTGTAAAGAAATACTACACAAATGCACACTCACTATCCCTTAGTTCATTATTATTGTTTCCCTTACTCGCTCATATCTACACTGTAAAAAATATCTGTAAATTGTCAGTTTTCCATATTTTGTGATTCGTGTTTTTTTTTTACACTTATTTGGGATTTTGAATTGCATTGAATTGCATCGATCTTTCATTCAAAAGCTATTGATGTTGAAAAGTTTGAAAAATGGAATTTTATTGACATTTTTATTAGTTTGAAGTGATAAATTGTCTAGGTCGGTGTTATATGCTGCATTAAATAGAAACTTAGTTCTCTATATATTATTTCTTAAACAATATCTTGTCTCAAATTACTAAGATGTCAATAAAAGTCACTTTGTGAAACTGTAAAGTTGAATTTTGAACATCAAAAGTTGACATAGCAGAGATAAAACTCCCATAATGCAATTCACAACAGTAAATAAACAGAAAACACCTGTGAATCACAAAATACGGAACCTGTTAATTAACAGATTTTTTTAGTGTATAGACTGAACATGCAGTTCTGTACACATAAACATGACTTCATTATTTTCACAAATTCAGTATTTTTGTAATTTACAGACACTGCACACTTGCACTTTTTTCAAATGTTTTGCATTTTTATGCCCCAAAATTCAGCTTTCATACAAATGAATGTCCAAAACACAAAAAAGTTTTACATTTCTAGCTGTGTTTACAAAATTTCACTTGACAATTAAGAAGAAACAAACCTTCACATTGAAACTAGTAAACAGATTTGAGTTTGATATACCAAAAAACCCTTTTTATTGCTGCTTGTCTGATTACTGTCTATTATATCCTTAACAGTTTATATGGCTCTGCTCGCTTCATTTGCACATCCTATTAACGAGCAGTATGCCAAAGCTTTTTACAAGAACCACCACTAAAGGGTTCATAAACTGTTATTGATGATGAGAGAAACACGGGTATCCTTCGCTTCTCCTTAGAGCTAAGTTTGTTGGTCAAAGCCAAGTTGTTGTTTTCCCTTGGGCAGAGTGACAGGCCAGGCGCCGGGAGGTCCGGGCCTGGCTGACAGAACCTGCCTCTCCCATTGCATCAAACCGCGTGATTGCCAGACTAGGAACAGAGTCATTCACGCTATACAATGGTCTGTAATGCCTGACACATAAACCTTTGAGTCATTGTTTGCAGTAAAGCGGCTCTGAATGAGCAGAATACATGACCAACAATTCCTCCAAGAGCTCTACGTCTATGTCAAGGCGACCTGTGTTTTTCTGGAGCTTCTTGTCACCCAGGAAACTGATGTCCTCTTGATGCCACACTATTTAAAACACGGAACATTCTACTTATAGACTGGAATGTAAACTTTGACTGCAAGAAGCTTTTCTGTCAGGGCCGCAATAATGCCATGCCAAGCACAAAGTGGAAATTCGGACAGTCCTGTTTGATGTGGGTGAGGTTTCTGAAAACATCCTTGTGAAAGCTTGGATGAAAAATAAAGGAAAAAAGAAGTGGTTTTAAATTGTGGCCCAACGACAAAGCGGCAAAAACCAAGAATAACTAATCTGTTCCTCACTGGGCCAGACTTGCTGGTAGGCGACAGAAAAGAGGGGCTCTAAATCCCCCTGACCACACCCAAACCACCAGAGAAAGAATGTGGGTAAAAAGAAGCAGACGCACAGACAGAAAGCAAGTAAGACAGAAAGTTGATTGGAAATGGCATGGGGATTCTTGTTGTTTTCCATCACTCTTGGGCCTTAACCACACCACACACGCAGAGGGGCCACAGTAAAGGACGGGGCCCCATCTAAAACACAGCCGTCTCAGCATTGATCTCCTTCAACGGGCTGATGTTAACTGCTGGAGTAACTGCTCTTTTCTTGTAGATGGCTGTTCCGCTGGGCTCACATTCATTTTCTCAGCTGAAATTCTGTGATTTCATTTGGGAATTTTCCATAAAGCCCAAAATATACTTCACTTTTTCTATGTACACTAAGGTCAGTGCATGTGACGTGAATTTCATCATCAGAATACACTCAAAAAATTACTTTTGCTGCTTGTTCAACTTATTTAAAATGAGTTGAAACAACACAATTCTTACGTGTTTTTTAAGGGACAACTTAATTGTTTCATGTTCAATCCACTTAAATTTGTAAAAACAATTAAGTTAAGTTAATCGATTTGTGTTGGCACAACATGAAAGAATTGTGTGGAACCCAGAATTTTTGACAGTGTATGCATAAAGAGAACAGACCTGAGTGTGTGTAAGCAACAGCACCAATGGATGCCTACATAGACAAGAGATTGCATGCAAAGAGGTTAGAAATTACACTTATTTGTTCAACTCTAGCATGAAAAAAATACTAAGATGTTTTATAACTCGAAAGATGTGATGATTGGATGCATGGATGGACCCCTGTAGGGCAGGGGATGTTAGTTCACCCAAAAATTAAAATTGTTATTAATTACTCGCCCTCATGTCAATCCAATCCCCTGACACTTTTGTTTATTGCCCAGAGATGTTCAGAGATCAAAAACAATCTTTTAGCGCACAAAAGTGTTCTTGGAGCTTCATATGATTACAGTTGAACTGCTAAAGTCACATTGAATATTTTGACAATGTTTTTTGGATGCTTTGCACGAATTTGAACTACAAAAGGACCATTGCTCTCTATGGATGATGACAGAGTGCTCAGATTTCATCTAAAATATCTTAATTTGTGTTCTGAAGATGAACGAAGGTCACAGGGGACTGGAACGACATGAGGGTGAGTAATTAATAACAGAATTTTCATTTTGGGTTGAAATTATATTTTAAAAGTTGTTGTGTTGCGTGTGCCCATGTACGCCTACAAGTCAAACATAGGCTGTAATTTCGACTGTGCACACACACTAGTGTATGCGTCAAAAAAAAGTGTATACTTTGGGCATAAGTGTAAATCTTTTTAAAGAATGACCAGAGTAATTAGCGGTTCGTTCCACTGTGGCAACTTGGCACTTGATAAAGCAGGGACTTAGCCAAAGGAAAGTGAGTGACTGAGGCAATAAGGTTGCACAAATGTGTGTACTTTTTTATTAAATCACTGTTACTGTAGCTGTAGTTTGCATGCTTGGATCTTTTCCGTTTATGTAGTTAGCTGTTTGCATACATGCACAATTCTTCATGCTATATGAGTGGACTCATTAAATGTATCACCTTAGGCAGCTCAGAAGCTCTGATAATGCTAAAAGTATATTCATTCATTCATTTGTCATATGTTTTACACAGCGGATGCCCTTCCAGCTGCAACCCAGTACTGGGAAACATCCATACACACTCATTCACACACATACACTACGGCCAGTTTAGTTTATTCAATTCACCTATAGCGCATGACTTTGGACTGTGGGGGAAACCAGAGCTCCTGGAGAATTAACAGAATTTTTTATTTTGGGTTGAAATAGTACTTATAAAACTTGTTGTATTGCATATACGGCTAATACCCATGGGATACAAGTCAAAGGAAGTATACTATGAAAGGCTGTGCTTTTGACTGCAAGCACACTAGTTTATGCATAAAAAAAAAAACTTGGGTGAAATTTTTGAAACAATAGCCAGAGTAATTGGTGGTTCATTCCACTGTGACGACCCTTGATAAGGCAGGGACTTAGCCAGAGGAAAGTGAGTGAGTGAGATAATATAGATACAGTTTAATGACTGTTGCTGTAGCTGTAGTTTGCATGCTTGGATCTTTTCTGTTTATGTACAGTTAGCTTTTTGCATACAGGTACATTTCTTCATGCTATATGAGTGGACTCATTTAAATGTATCACCATTGGAAGCTCATAAGCTCTAATAATGCTGAAAGTATATTTATTTTTTTAATGCACTATAATTCGTTTTTGTAAAGGCCAGCTTTGATATTTCAGTAGTTTCAGGGGAATATCTGTCTTAGCATTCCTTAACATGGTAAGAAATTGGAAGGCAGGAAGGCATGAAATTATAAATGAAAACATGAAAGGACAATTCAAAATGTAAAATGCTTATTGGATGCATAAGAACATCTGTCAAACTTTTGTCATTTTCTAATCTCATCAGCAGTCTTATTGATCTTATGTTATTTCACTAGCCTAGCAGTGAGGTATTTATGACTAATGGTCCCACACTGAAGCTGCACGAGTGGCCTTAAATGTGCCTTGGGATGGAGGAGTTTTGTCCTCTTGCACCTGGTAAAATAAAACCTTCGCTGCATGACCAGGCCTGCTGCACGAGGAATGAACTCACACACAGTGTAAGGTTATGAAGGTAGATCACATCCAGAGGCGTTGAAGCCCTGAGAGAAGGAGATGACAATCAAACACAGACTCTGTCAATTCAACAGAAGAAAGGGGATAAATAATAGCCAGATGACAGAGTCAGCTAATGTTGCCTTCTGAAACTTTGAACAGTATCATTCTCCTGAAGTAAAAAAGCAGGTTTAGTGTACATAACGCATCAGTTCGCCAGAAGTGATGTCAGCTCAGGTATCATAACATTGTAGATGAGGAAGGTCAGATTTACAGGGATTTAAAAGGCAAGATGAAATGCCTGTTGCAACCTATTTTAGTTCAGTAATCTGACATATTTATGAACGAAACAGGATATTCAGCAACAAAACATTTTTAACTATCAAAAATTTTCATCACAGATCACAATGTCATTTTCACTACATGGAAAGATGGTGGTGCAAATGATATTTTAAACTTTTTTTAATCAGTATTGCAGTAAGCAAGCATTTTATGTGTCCTAAATGCACACATAATATTTTCACCCCTTTTATATTTTTAATGGGGCCTAAAGTGTCTCAAAAAACATTTCCCACAACTCTTGATATTTGTCTGCTTAACAGTACATGAAAGTGCCATGGCCTTTGTTGGTAATTAGTCTATCTGCACTCGGCCATCGTCGTGAGACACCAGGAATCTTGATTCATCAGGCCACATTCTTCCAATCATCCTCAGTCCACTCTTGATGATCTAGGGCTCATTTCGTGTTTTGTTGAACTGAAGTCTGTGATGAGCTATATGCTATAACACATTGCCCTGGTCACCACTGTTGTATCTGCTTGTGATTTGTTGCACTGAGGTCACTGCAGTCACTATGACTTTACAATGGTCCATCGTTTGACCATCTATGTTTCTGAGATTGATCTTTTTTCAGTTTGACCTTTCATCAAATTTTCTATATAATTCCGTTTTGATCAAAATCAACCTATTGGCCAAATGCCTGCAGTTGCAGAAACATGCTTATAGTATGTGGATGAGTCTGTACGCATACACAGCCTCTGTCTTTCTCTTTCATTCTCTCTCTTTCTGTTTTGCTTTGTGTTTCTCACTCCCTCTGCGTTGTTTTGGCAGTCGCAAACAGGCCATCCTTGTGTGGACAAAGCAACTGCCGCACGGCCTGCGGGCTGATCCCATGACCCCTGACGACATGGGAAAGTGTTGGACTCAGCTGTCGGCCACCCCTCGTCCCAGCCATGAGGCTCTCCTGAGAAACACGCACTTCACATCAACAACACACCAGCCTCACTGTAACACATTATCCCTGCGACCTTCTGCATGAGACTGAGTGCAATAATGAAATGTCAGAGAGCCTTTGAGGAACTCATTAGTGGTGGCTTTATGGGCCCACTGTACCACTGCTGGGCCATACTGGCTATTCTGGTCCAGTTTCTTTTTTTTTTGTCCTCATGTGGTTCTCACAGAGGCAGGAGTCGGAGGAATTCATGGTATCTGGGACCTCCGTAAGCACAGGCCGGTTTGGGACGTGATTGAGCGCAGGCCTGGTGGTTCCCATGTCACAGGACTGACAGCAGGGTGGGGAGTTTGTTACCGGCTGTGTGCCCTCTGCACCGTCTTAGACCCGCTGTGGCACTGTGGCACCTCTCAGCTGCTAATACAGACATACACATTCAACAGCAACAAAACCATTAGTCAAGTCACCTTTAGCACTTCATACAATACAAATCACTTCAATACAGAGTTAAAGAATTAAACAAGAGAATAATAGAATCAATGAAATCATAATATTTGAGACAGATTTTTTTAGCTTGAGTCAGTTCAATGTTGGTTTGATAAAGGTTCCAATAATGAAAGATCTTCAATGCAGTTTGATGCTAACAAAGACACTCCTCACACATTTAACATTAACCAAATCCCTTAGGTCCAGTTTACACTAGTGCATTTTTATTTTAAATCAGTGTTTCTCATCCTGATTGGCGATTTTAATGCATTACAGAAAAATGATCTCTATTCAGCCTAAAACATATGATGTGACCATGGTCACGCTCAAAAGTTCAAATGTTTTAACACAAGCATTTCCAAACTAAAAACAGCATTTTCAAAATGCTCCATTTTTGTCGGTCAAAGATGCCTGAGTAGTGTGGATGCCAGGCATAACCATAACAAAACGTATGCAAAAACGAAATTATAAATGAAAATGCATTATTGTAAATGGAACCTTGGTCACCTTTATTTATATAGGGCTTTGATGCTTCAAAACAGCTTGACAGTGATAAAGAAGAAACTAATAGACTCAGTTAATTAAATGTAATAATACAATTTAAGTTCAGCTATAAGCAGCTCTGGATAAGATAGTTATGTTGTTACTCAACTTGAGTTCAGATCAGCTGAATGAAGTTATTAAACTATGAAATATTTTTAAGACAGATATATTAAGACAATTGTGTTGCTATTATTCAACTTAAGTCTGTTCAATGTTGATTCATTTATCCATTTTCTTAGTCCCATTATTCATCAGGGGTCGTCACCGCAGAATGAACTGCCAACTTATCCAGCATATTTTTTACACAGCGGATGCCCTTCCAGCTGAAACTCAGTACTGGGAAACATACACACTCATTCACACACATAAACTACGGTCAATTAAATTTATTCAATTCACCTATACCGCATGTCTTTGGACTGTGGGGGAAACCAGAGCACCCGGAGGAAACCCACGTGAACACGGGGAGAACATGCAAACTCCACACAGAAATGACAACTGACCCAGCCGGGACTCGAACAAGCGACCTTCTTGCTGTGAGGTGACAGTGCTAACTACTGAGCCACCGTGTCGCCCCCAATGTTGATTCAGTTTAGTTCAATAAAAGTGTAATTCTTTCTCCAGACTTGAACAGTTCCACATATCATGACAAATGATCACATACTGTATGAGAGCAAAATTTGGAACAAGTATGTAACAAATAATTAAAAACATGTACAAAAGTTTTATAAAAATATTTGCATTAAAATCTGGTAAAAAATAACTATTTTCTTTTCTTATTGATTGCTTGCCAAGAGCAATTATTCCTTAAATAAAATTACCATACAAAATACACAACAGCTTTTCCCAATACAGTTTTCACAATCTGCACTGTCCTGATGACGATTTATTTATTACAGAATTAGTTTTTTAGTTTTAAAAATGTACTTTGGAGGATGAAACAAAAAATTTCACAAAACAATAATAAAATAGCTTCTGATAAATGTGCAGGATTGGACAAATAAATACAATTGACAGCACTTTTTGAGGCATATGAGTCTGCTTAACAAGAATTAGTCAAATTGAGTGAGCATGGCAAGTGTTCAGGGCAGGAATTAGCAGATCACCCCCCCCCCCCCCCCCTCGTCCTCTGACCTCTTCACCTCCCTCCTTCCTCACGCTGCTGGTTTTCTCCCCATCATTGATTAGATGAGACACACAGATGCACAGGCAGTGAGAGAAACATGGAGACCTGCTATTGTGTCCTAATTGGTGAAGGCAGAGCTGTACCTTTCATCAGACATGTGTCATGGGGAGCGCTGGGCCTCCACTCTCTCTCGTGTGCGCAGCTGACTCCAGTTAATATTTCATAGCAAACAAATGGGGGGCACATTCAAGTCTGAGGGGGGTGAAATGGGGTGTATGGTTTAAGGGGGTGTAATTACCCCAATTACACTGCTGTCAGCACTGGGTCAAGCACACAGGCCTGTTTAGAGATTAGGGTGTTCGCCACTGCACCTTTTATAATGCTCTAATCCGGATCAGTCTTAAAGAGATAGGTCACCCCAAAATGATAATTTACTTTCTCACCCTCAAGTGGTTACAAACCTTAATGAGTTTTTTTTGTGTGTTGTTGTTGTTGTTGTTGAACACAAAAGAATATGTTTTGATAAGAGTTGGAAACCGTTAACCATTCAGCTCCAAAGGATACGCTCCTTGGAACCAAAATCTTAACACGAATTTCACACTGTATGACTGGATTTCCTCAAAACTGATTAGTGCTATGCCAAAGATTTATTGGAACAATTAAACATACTCTGATAATTACATTTGAACTCTATATCTATGTTTTGTTGTACGATATATTGCACCAAAATATATTGCGATAAATGATATTATTGTCATTTTAAGACCATTTTATGCCACTCATTATATAATGCCAGAATGACAATATAATATCATCACAATGCAAGTACACTCTTCCAAAGAACACATAATATTTTATTCTTAAGAATATTTAATTTAATTATAGTCATTTTAACAATTTAATAATTAGGCATTGGAATCAGAATGTGAAAATGCATATCCTAAATCAATAATAATAAATGCTAACAAAAAAGTGCAAGGTAAAAAGTAACAGAGGCTGCAATATCTGCTACCAGATCTATTTTCAGTTGTCAGGCACCCACATGAAAATATACTATAGTAATTTATAGTAAATGCTATTGTGTTTTTTTAATCATACTGACACTGACACCTCCAATAGAGATGGATTGCCTAAAATGTTGCTAGAATTGGTTTTTATGTATGGGCGATATATATTGCATCACCAAAAATGATGAGGTCATGTTCGTGTGTTGTGCGATAAGTCAATATATTGATTATTGTGACAGGCCTAACTCTATGATTGCTTTGATTGGTAAATATCCCCCATTTGTTGTTTAATCACTTTAATTAAATTATTTTTATTTTCTGATTTATTGTCCAGGTTGCTATGTTCAAACCAGTTGATTTCCTTTGTACTGTTTTTGTATTTAAAAAAAGAAAAAAGCGAAGGAAGTCAGTGGTTACCAGTTTCCAAGATGTTTTGTGTTCAATAGAAAAAGGAAACTCAAAAAGGTTTGTGACTTGTGGAGGGTGAGAAAATGATGAACTATCTATTTAATCTGTCACAGAAATCATTGACTTTAATGGAAGACTTTCTTAGTGTGGATGTGGTGTGCACTGGATGTATTTTATGTGCTGTATTAAAGACAGAGTGTTAGTTTCTTCATGCAAGATTGATCTGATTTACAAATAAGCATTTATTCACCATCATATCATTCTAAATCATTTACTTTTTTTGCCATTGTGTTTTTATTGTTTTAAAGAATATCCAGGAATATCACTTAATTATTAATTCACTTGCTTATTATTCACTAATTTGCTCACTCACTTGCTCATTCACTCATTCATTACGTACTCACTCAGTCGCTCACTTGCCACTCATTTTGCTAAATCTCTTTTTTACTCAGATCATTTCTATGGTGCTTTGTTTCAACTTTTTAACTTGAAATTTTCATTTTCTCTCATTGTAAATTTATTTTCAATGAGCAACTAGTGCATTCTTTAAAATATCTTCTTTTGTGTTGTACACACACAAAAAGAAAGTCATACAGATTTGCAACAACATATTGGATGTGTACAGACAGAAGTTATATGCTTGGGCGATCTATGCCATTATACATTTCTAATAATTCTTCATGATTAATCTTTTAAAGGGTTAGTTCTCCCAAAAATGAAAATTCTGTTATTAATTATTCACCCTTGTGTTCACTGATGATGATTTTTGCTGCTTGTTCAACCTACTTACTTAAAATGAGCTTAAACAACACAATTCTGGAGATAAGTTTATGAAACGTAATTTTCTTATACTTCTTTCATCTGAGAAATATCGCTAAGTTACGAAGTATGCTTTCCATCTCAGATGCAGAAAAACTAGTTCATGCTTTCATGACTTCTAG
>CAIGQV010016734.1:7738753-7762711 GCA_903798115.1 Danio jaintianensis
TATAACTGCAGGTTAACTTTGTTTATATATACTAACTTTAACTGTTAAAAGCTATTAGTTATTAGTTAATTAGTTAAAGTTATTAGTAAGTCATGGTAACTAATAACCTTAACTTTTCCGAATTTGATTGCAATGCAATAATGTGCACCTTTTGTAAAGCTGCTTTGGAACAATAATTATTGTGAAAAGCTCTGTACAAATAAACTTGAATTGAATATGCAAGCTCAACAACAACAAGCGCACCAAACGAAACCCCTCCACCAACACCAGCATCATCCAGCCGTCCCCCACACCGGCCCGGGGCTCCATAATTAACAAGCATTCTTTCAAGGACTCCTGTTATTCAACTCAGTGAAGCAGGCCTTTGTTCCACACTCGCACAAACACACATACACTCTCCCACACTCCTCCACATCTGTTTTTATTTCTCCTCTGTCTGTGAACCTAACACATACGACAAGCCGTTTTATCCTAAAACGTTCCCAGTGTCTGCTTGTGTTTACGCGAGATCAAGTTTAAGCGGAATATTGCAATTATCGCATTATAATCAAGTAATTTAAAACAAAATGTAGTCACTGACATGCTTCAAACATCGAAAAAAACTTTGAAACCAATCATTCATATGTAAGTAGCATTTTTGCTTTTAATGTATTTTGTGCTGGTCAGTAATGACGTTTAGATGTTTGGATTTCACGAATTAACCATTAGCTGTGTTTCTATCCAAAGATGCGAATTTAACTTGTGCACAAAACTGGAATATTTGCGAATAAGGCATTGTTTCCAACGAGTGCAGTCGTTCAAGACAGGCCACAAAGTAATAATACCGAACCACTTTGATGATGGACTTTGGCTAAGGTGCTTAAGAATGACCAAAACAACATTTCAGATGTTTTACATTGTCTGCCGGTTTGTGCATCATCACATGATCTCTTCGAACAAATAAATCGCATGACTTTTTTGATGCACATGCTGGAATTTATTCGAGAAAGGTGTATAAAAATTTGATCTTACTAAATTACTCAAAGGTTTACTAAAAGGCTGCGCCCAGTCAGTACCTGGATGGGAGACTACATGGGAAAGCTAGGTTGCTGCCGGAAGTGGTGTTAGTGAGGGGGGCGCTCAACCCAGCAGGGGGTGCTCAACCTGCATTCTGTGTGAGTCCTAACGCCCCAGTATAGTGAAGGGGACTCTACACTGCTCAGTGAGCGCTGTCTTTCGGATGAGACGTTAAACCGAGGTCCTGACTCTCTGTGGTCGTTAAAAATCCCAGGATGTCCTTTGAAAAAGAGTAGGGGTTTAACCCTGGCATCCTGGCCAAATTTGCCCACTGGCCTCTGTCTATCATGGCCTCCTAACCATCCCCATATCATAATTGGCTTCATTACGCTGTCTCCTCTCCACCAATCAGCTGGTGTGTGGTGTGCGGGCTGGCGCAATATGCTGCACACTGGTGTTGGATGAGGAGATTTCCCCAATGTGTAAAGCGCTTTGAGTATCCAGAAAAGCGCAATATAAATGTAAGGAATTATTATTATTATTATTAAATGATGTGCATACGTTTTTTCAAAATGTATGCGCATCTTGGTGTTTCCATCAAGCATTTTTTATGCAATTTAACATTTATTCAAAAATGCGCATAAAAACATAGCTACAAGTATGATAACAAGTTTATCATTTTGATCAAAGTATTTTTAGACTTTGCATGCAGCAAGATGCAGCCAATGAAATTAAAAATTTATTAATGTGTTCATTTGTTTTCTCAGTATTTATCACGGGTGCACTGCATTTACGGTTAGCAAAATAACATCGCGAATATTAAACACTTTTTTTTTTTAATTAATGATTGCAGATTGAATATTAAACCATTCGTGCTCGTCCCTAGTAACAATTCAATTTAATTCTACCATAGTAAAAGGGCAACACAAATTTGTCAAATTTAATCAAGGTTTAAACTGATTTAGGTTAAAACTGCTTACTTAAAACTGCTTAAAGTTTAGGTTAAAACTGCTTGCCACACACACACCAAACGCACGCATGCAAACATACACACACACACTCTCTCTCATCTCCTCTCACTCCTCCTGATGGTCCCGGCAGGCAAAATGTCAGGAAACCTGACGCCCCCCACCCACCGTGCCTCCTCGCTCCACTCCTCCCTTCTGCTGTTCCCTCGCTCCTGCAGTTGCTGGATGTCAGGTATAAGGTGTCAGGATGGTGTGCACACAGGATGCATCGGGGGCCTGTGAGCGCGGCTGCTGCTGCGGCTCCCAGAGTTGACATAGTAAACCAATCCGGGTGAGCCGCTGCGCCGAGGGGCCTGAGGGACGCACAGGGGAAGTGGCTGCCACACACACACACACACACGTACACACGCGCACACACACACACATTTGTTTTATATACAGATTGTAATACATTTTCTAACCTAAACCACCCTAACCAAAACTTATCCCCTACAGAAAACATTTAGCATTTTTAAAGTAAAAAAGCCTTTGGGTATAAAATTTTCCCAAAAAAATTGTTAAATAGGCACACTCACGCGCAAACACACACACACACACACACACACACCTTGTCTATTTGAATGGGAAAATTACATAATCTTCTTTTGTTTTATATACAGATTATAATACATTTTCTAAACCTATATCACAGAAAACTTCAGTCTTCATTCTTACATTAAATAAATACTTTGTTTACTATATTTTTTAAGCCAATTTTTTTTAAATGAGGACATTTCCAAAAGGACGTTTTTGGAGAATATGCCAGGCAACACACACACGCACGCACGCACACACACAGAAATGCAGTGTCGGTGGGAGGGAGAGCGCTGGCCGAGCGGCGCTCACACGGAGATTGGGTTACAGCCGAATTAGATCAGAGCTGTGGGAACCAGCACCTCGTCGGGCGCACACACGTACACTCACACACGTGTGCACACATGGCCGAGCGCTCACACACGCAGTTGTGCTGTGTACACAAACACGCTTTGACGGATTGACACACACACACTCGTATTAAGGCGCGCGGCTGGAGACATAAACACACCTGTATGGCGCGCAGCGAGCAACTGCAGACATGCACGTTTATTATATCGCGAATGTGTGCGTGTGTGTGTTGGCTCAGCATACACGTACAGTTGTTCGGATTAGAAATTTCTGGTTTCTTATAGCATTTTAATTTTAGAGGTCCTTGAAAATGTTAAAAATGTCATTAAAACAGAAACTTTTAATTAAAAGTATAAAAAATACTTTGAATATTCTGTGTGTGAGAGAGAAACATTTAGCCCATATTCCATTTGTATAATTTAGTATTCAATATATTGTTATATTAATAAATAAATTATGTTAATTATAAATATTTAGTAAATATTAGTATAGTTTATTAATATACAAATTCATGTAATTTTAATAATATAAATATTTAATTTATTAACTATATAATGACTTCTAATAATATAAATGGTTTAATATTTTAATAATAAAATAGATTTTATTTATATTTTTATGTAAAAAATGCACATTTAAATAACTCAAAATAAAAATAGTAATTCAGAGGTCTTTGAAAATTCAAACAATGTAAACTGTGAACATCTAAGTTATGTAATATACATACATTTTAATTTTGAATATAAATATTTATGTTTTAATTGTTTTCTATTTTTATTTATTTTTTAATTACCTCACTTGTGAAGAAAAAAGTCAAAATTATAAGATAAAACTTCAATATGAATTAAGTGAATATTCTGACACAACATCATAATGTTAATCCCTATCATTTTAATTTATCTCTTAATGTAAACTTTTTGTCATAATTCTGACTTTTTAGCTCTGGCATGCTCTGTGAGTGTTTTATGTGTGTGTTGTGTGTGACCAATGCACAAATGTGAACTAAAAAAGATATTTAAGATATTTTTTGGTCCCCATGAAGACAACGGCTCATAAATCATCCACAATGAAGTATTTTGAAAATCTAAAATGGCAAATTGTTTCCTGTGAGGGTTGGGTTTAGGTATATAGTATAGTCTGTATACAGTGTTAAAAAGATCTATGGAAAATCCCCATAAAGTATATGTATGTTTGTGTGTGTGTGTGCGTGCGTGCGTGCGTGTGTGTGTGTGTCAGGCATCACTCCTGTCCTTGACTTCATGTTGAGTAGGGAAAACAGGGCTGGAATAAAGGGTTTCAGGGGGAAGGTGGTGTGGACTGAGTGAGCTTGACAACTTTATTTCCTCCTTTTTCACATGCTAATGCCCCCAGTGTGCCAGTGCAGGCTCTTCAAAACTGACCCCCGTCATTCACAATACCGAACATCCTTCCAGCGTGTGAACCGAAGCCGCTTTTGTCACACAGGCCAACAAATTCCTCCAAGACGAAGCTATAACAGAGAGATCGCTGGCATCGCTGCTCACAAAAGCTGCACAATCCATGCAGAAGAAATAAAAAACATAGTAGTTTTTATGATTCTTTGCAATATGAAAGGCTGCTTTCTGTAGCATTAGAAAATATCATGTTTCGGTAATTCATAATGTGATAATGTCAAACCATTAAAATAAAAGGGAAAAACTATTAAATACAAACTCATATGTATGACTATATATATATACTTAAAAAAAGTGTAAAATAAGATATAAAAAGTGACATTACTTTATACAGTCAAGCCCGAAATTATCCATACCCCTGGCAAATTCTGACTTAAAGTTACTTTTATTCAACCAGCAAGTGTTTGTTTTTTTTTTACCGAAAATGAGACAGGCTTCTCCCAAAAGATAATAAGACGATGTACAAGAGGCATCACTGTGGAAAAAAATATTTCTCAGCTTTTATTTGTTGAACAAAACCTTTAAGTCAGAATTTGCCGGGGGTATGAATAATTTCAGGCTTAACTGTATATTTATTTATTAAGTTGAAGGAAGGGCAAATTGTCACTTTTTATATCTTAATTCACACTTTTTTAAGCCAAAAATTATGACTTTTTATCCAATTTCGACAGACTTCTTGGCAATTTCAACACTTTATTACATACTTTTCACTTTTTTATCATACTTGCCATCATAATTTTTAAACTTTATCATAAGTTCCACTTTGTCATAATTTTTCCACTGATGTAGAAATAAAGTCAACATAAAAAGTCTTATCAAGTCACAATTATGACTTTATCATATAATGTCCACCTTGTCATAATTAAGACTTTTAATTATTACCTATGTCCTAAAACATTTTAATGAGGCTATCTGACAAACCAAACACACACAAACATAAACACAGGATTAAAAATTCAGAATATTCATAAAAGTTTTTCTCAATATACAGTTGAAGTCAGAATTATTAGCGCCCCTGTATATGTTTTCCACAGTTTCTGTTTAACGGAAAGAAGATTTTTTTCAACACATTTCTAAACATAATAGTTTTGATAACTCATTTCTAGTAACTGATTTCTTTTATCTTTGCTATGATGACAGTACATAATATTTTACTAGATATTTTTCAAGCTTCTAGTAGTGAACACCTGCGATTCATCCCACCTGCTCGGCATGGGAGGTCTCGCCCCATAATCTCCCACATACCTCCAAAACGGCCTCAATCTCTGCCCCGTCCTCTACCTGACCTCCCCGGCCGCTCCTGTGAAACTATGCCATCACAGGGAACACAAAAGAGAGGGAAACCACTCATAAACGGTGGTCCGCCGTCAGCCACTGCAGCTGCAGAGACCGCAAGCATTACCTGCTGCTCTCTTTAATTTACCCACCACACTTTCAGAAAGAAATACGACAATGGCACCGGGGAAACAGAGATAGAGGGAAGGCAAAAGCGGTGCGCTGCTCAGAGGATCCGGTTTCAGACGCTGATGATGGGCCAAGCCGGAGGGTCGGAGCATGGGAAACAGGCAAAGCGAAGGTCCTGTGTCAATAAGGGACAGTGGTCGGGCACAATGGGGCGAGCTTCACACAACAGCACTGACAGACACCCACACAAAAGCAGCCATCCATTCTCACACAGCCAGCAGAATGAGGCAGTGTGAGGCTGCCCAGGGCCATGTTTGAACAGCACACACACACACACGCACACCGCATAAACAAACACACACACGCATATACACAAACATTCACTCAGATGAATGAACTTGGCCAAACAAACACACTTGCAGAGGTACTCCAAATCTAGCAGAGTTTAGATCGCAAAAATGTATTATCTTTTATCATTTTTCAATATAAATAAATGAATAATATATATTTTTAAATATTCATTTCATTTTTTGGTTTGGAAATATTTGAAAGAAATAATAGACTCAAAAATAAATGTCACTTGAGCAGCAATGTTTGACTTTTGTAGTTTTTAGGGACTGTATCTTTAAAGTACAGATATGGACTGGATAGATGTACCATACATAACAACACCTAAAGGATTGATATTAGTACCTTAAAGGCATGTATTAAAACCTAGAGTTTAAAGTACCAATAAAGACCCTTTTAGGTACAAAATAGTACCTATAGTACCTACTTTTAAGCCTTTGTAACAATTTGTACAAATATTTCTGATATATTTCTGATCAAATAAATTATCAATAATAAAATATAAAATGAAAAAGTAAAATAACCAAAAGTTTATTAAGATAATTAAACAAAAAAAGACAAAATGGATTAAAACAAATAGAAATTAAAATTAAACAAGTACAATAATAATGTTGGATTAAAATAAGTAACAATTATGTTATAAAATAACTAATACAAATACATAATAAAATTACTAAATTAATCACAGTTTGACTAAAACAAACAAAATACAATTTATGACAAGATGGAAATTGTGATAAAGTTTATAAATTATGACATAAAGTGGAAATTAAAAAAGTGAAAAGTATGTAATAAAGTGTTAGAAATGGCCAAGAAGTCTTTCAAAATTAGATAGAGCGTCATCATTTTAAGCTTAAGTGTAAATTAAGATATAAATAGTCACAATTTGCCCTTCCTTCAACTTCATACATGAGTTATTAATAGGCCTATATATAATGTTTATAAAGTTGAAGGAAGGGCAAATTGTCACTTTTTATAACTTGTTATATTTTCCAAATAATATTTTAAACTATAACAATAATTTTCCAAAGTGTTTTAAAAATCTTTTTAATACAAATTGGCTATGGCAAATGAAATAAATTATAATTGGCATTTCCAAAACTATAAAACTAACCTGCACGATTTAACATCTCAGAGCTTGTCAAATAGGAAGTATGAGTGGAGGAGCTTCAGTTTGAAACCTGATTTGTCTTATTTTAGAAATGTTTGACAACAGGAAAGTTGTGATACCTTTACATTTCTCGTCGTCTTTCTTCATCGTCTTTATTAGAGATTTTGGGGTTTCGGCCTGGTTATGTTAGAGGAAATCAACAACAATGATGGATGAATGTTCTGACGACAGTTTAATAAAAAGTTATTGTCTGCCATCTAGTGGACAAAAGCGGCACTGCATGAAGTGTCAAAGTGAAGATGTCTGACGTCAGCACTGGTCTATTCAATGACAATATATAGGTTAGATCACTAATAATTATGATGATAATAATAAGTGTTTTAGTGTATAAGTATAATTATGTAAGTGTCGTCAGATCATCATTATCATATGCACAGATGAATTAATTAGACTAATTAATTAATTGTAAATAAATCACCAATCCTGGAAAAATACATTTAAAGGGATAGTTCGCCCAAAAATGAAAATGTTCTCTCTATTTACTTAACCTCGAGTGTTTCCAAACCTTTATGAGTTTCTTTATTCTGTTGAACACAGAAGAAGAAACCTGAAAAACTGTAATCATTGACTTCCATAGTAGGAAAAACAGATACTATGGTTACAGGTTTCCAACATTTTTCAAAATATCTTATTTTATGTTCAACAGAAGACTCGGGTATGATGAAACAAGTAAAGGGTGAGTAAATGGCAGAATTTTCATTTTTGTGTGAACTATCCATTAATATGGAGTAGTGTGTGTTTCGGGAAATGGCCACTAGATGGCAGTGACAAAAGTATAAAATCCCTCTTCAGTTCTGGTGTAAAGAGGAACATAATGAGCTCTTCAGCTAATATTTCCCAAGATGTCCTAGGGGGTTGCCACTATAACTTCTTCTCTTTGACTGAGATTTCACACATTTCAAGAATATTTTAGACACAATATGAACCGAAGGGATGTCATTTTGTTCATGTCTGGTCCAACTGTAAAAAAAGGAAGTAGCATACAAAAAAACAACCGCAATATATTTCATTACACAGTTGAGAAACGTTTTGACAAAGTTGAGTTTATTTTGTTACTAGAGGAAGTTGAGATTTTAGTCCCAAAGAGCGGGAAAAACACATATTACGTTAAAATTCTCTCGGAATTACAAATTGACAAAATGTACTTCAACTCGCAATGTCTTCTGGAGGTAAAAATATGTTTGATGCCAGCTGACGTACACGTGTACATTTTTGGCAGCATTTTGTTGTACAGTGCTCTTTTTACACCTTGCACAACAGTAATAACAGTAAATTAGTCAATATTACATAAAATAACCTTAATCCTACTGAAAGTGCATGTTAATTATTTTCATTGTAACCGGTGTATGTAATGAAGTGAAGTGAAGTGTAGTGTGGCCAAGTATGGTGTCCCATACTTGGAAATTTAACCCATCCAAGTGCACACACACAGTTAGTGAACACACACATACCGTGAACACACACCCGGAGCAGTGGGCAGCCATGCTGCGGCGCCCGGGGAGCAGTTGGGGGGAACGGTGCCTTGCTCAAGGGACTCACCTCACGACGTGGTCATTCACTCCCCCCACCCCCAATTCCCGCTGGTACCGAGTATCGAACCAGCAACCTTCGGATCACGAGTCCAACACTCTAACCACCAGGCCACGACTGCCCCCACTAATTCGACCTCTTTTTGAAGTAGGGAACTTCAGAATCAAAATGGCGTTGTTTTGATATAAGGCTTGTAACGCCATGAAAAATAAACCCACATGCACCTATTTGATTTGTAGGTTAAAAAAAATAATAAATTCCCAAATCACAAAATATTGACACAAGAGCACCTCACAACATCCTCGCATCAGAACAAGAAGAACAGTACAGCACAGAGAAATATCAAAGTTTTATTTTAAAATTTATAATAGAGGAACAGTAGTACAATTGAGAGAGAAGGAAAAATGTATTCATTTAAATTCTTGAAAAAACATAAAAAGAATCACCTGATTTGATTTGTGTTTGAGGTGAGACCGTGGCCCCGTTTGCATCACTGTAAGAGTTGAAAAATACATCTTTGAAACAGCTTTTACAAAATACAGCTGAAAAAAACCTTCATCTGTAGTGTTTTTTTTTTCTTTTTTGTCTGTTATGTCCATTTACAGCATAAGTTTAAGGAGTACATTAATGTGAGTTGAACCGACACACAGACAAAACAAGACAAAAACTATAAACCGACATGATGGTGAACGTGCACATGTGAACAGACTAAGAGAAAAGTCGGTGTTGTGAACAGTGAAAGCCAGGCCGAGGTTTTAAACTGGTTAACTGCATCAGTGTGCCATCATTTAATTCAGCTAATTAAATATCTATATTTCATAATCTTTCATATATATTTATATGTATATAATATCCCTCCCACAGTGATCTGAAGGTAAGTAATACAAACAGGATCTTCTATACAGCTTTTAAAATACACTTTCATCTCGCGTAAAGGGAAAGATAGACGATTTCTGTATCAGTATAGCACTTCAATATATCCACTGCATATGAACAGAAACTCCTGCTCCTAGGAATTAACCCACAAACAATTTTTCTTAAAAAATATGTGCTTAAAATGAAAAAAAGACAGACCAAATAAAAACTCAAAAGGAAGGACAAATAAAACAATGTATGCATCTAAGGGTAAAAAGTGAATGATTGATCTCAGAATAAAAACATTTCAATTTGACAACATACACAAGCAAGGATCTACACTAAATATTAACCTGGTTTTCTTATACATTAACAATTAAAACAATGATTTTGGTAGGACAAATAAAAATTAACAGTCTTGATTGCATTTTGGAGTCAATACATATATATATATATATATATAGCATTAAATAATGAAATGTCAAAAAAAACTAACAAAAAAATAAAAATAAAAGCTCCGCATGGAATAAAACACAACAGTTTCAATTTATTTCCATTCAGACCGGCTTTGGGGAAATAAGAAATAATCGAACGCAGAACAGTAAGTGCCCGTCTATGCGTTTCCATAGACCTTCCACTCTACGTCAGCACAAAGAAAGTGTTTTCCACTCAGCAGACACACGACGACAAAAAGAAATCCAAATAAACAAAATGATCGCAAATGTTACGGGGGGGGGGGCAAAAACAAAGTTTTGGTGTCTATTGCAAACCGCCTCTTTCCATCTGCATTTTTCAGGAAAAAAAACAAACTAAAAACAACGTTACACAGGTCGTTCAAGTGATTCAAAGTAAGCTCAGTACCACTAACCAACTCAAGAACATCAGGTCGATCCATCTATACAAGTACTGCCAGTAGTTTAACAACAACAAATGGTATGTATGTGTGTGTGTGTGTGTGTGTGTGTGTGTGTACGTATGTGCATTTCATAGAAAAGACGTTAAAAACAGAAAGCATACCTGATAGGCTCTTTAGCACAACAGTGTAAAATACAAAGCTGATTAGTATAACTGAGTCGAGTAGGCTTTACGATTATTAACATCATATACAGCTCGTAGGTCCAGTATTTAAAAATAATAATAAAAATAAAAGCGTTACAGCACCAAACGTTTTCCATCATTTGGCAAAAATTCAAGCTTTAAGTGAATGTCAAAATGCTTTATAAAGTGTTACTGTGATGCTGTGATTCAAATAAAGCTAGCAATAATATATTCCCCTTATATTTTAGTATTTTTTTTCTTCTTTTTTTTTTTTCCTTATATCTCTCTGCCTTACGTTCTCTCAGCATTTTCAGTAGTTTTGTGTCCTGCGAAAAAATCTTGGTGTGCGTTCTGCTTGGCACGATCTAACAGCCCCGTATAACTTAAATCATAAATATGGCTGTGGTCAATTAGTCTCACAAAACAGATTTTTGGTTCCAAGATTTGTGCAGGGAAAGGAAAATATATATATTTTTTTGTTATATATATCATAAAGTTTCATGACAACATTTACCTAGAAAGGAAAAACACAGAAAAAACACAATTCTTCCTGTAGGCGGAATTTCTATAATGCTCCTTCTTTGTCGAGATCCTCCTTTAGAGCAATATACGATCAGGAAGCGCAGTTATGAACTGGAAATAAGCAGACGTACATTTTTAAAAAAGAAAACAAATCTAATTCTATCATTCATAAGACCATAATATCTTTCTTCATAAATTAAATAATTAATATTTCTTTTAATATGATTGGCCTAACTCAAAAAACAAAACAAAACGCTGTACACCCTCATCCCCTACAAAAGAAAAACAAAATACATCACAGAAAAACCTGATTTTTTTTGTTTGTTATATATATATATCATTATACCTCTTTCTCTGACACACAGAACAATCTTTAAATATTGGACTCCCTCTCTAACAAAGCTATAGATCTCTTTGACATAACTTCACGTGCAACAAAGAGGTTTGATAGCACTTTGGAATTGTTGATTGTTTCCCAGCTATTTTTTTTTTTTGACTTTGCATTTTGATTCATGTTTCTACCAGGTTATGTCTACGTTAGTCCTTCTCGGGGGTGGCACCAGCATCACCCTCGCAGTGGGATTGGTCAATCTCATTGGGCTCCTCCCCTTCCGCCTCCATGTCCTCATCTCCTTCTCCGGCCTCGTCGAAGTCTTCGTCGCGGGCGAACTCCAGGTCCTGCATGCCCTCCAGACCCTCCTGCGTGCCCTGGTGAGAGTCGGCACACTCCACACAAACACCGTAGCGCCGTGAGCCGTGCCGTATGCCCACACTGGCCGCCAGCATGAAGATCTTCTTGCATACCATACACTTGTATTTCTTATCCTTTTTGTGCACCTAAAAGTGAATGTCAGAAACGGGGAGATTGGTGAGTGATGCAAGTTGCATTAGTATCATGAGTGAAATGAGTCAGCAAGAATCTCTGTGTCACGTCTTATATTTGTGACCCTGGAGCAAAAAAAACCCTCATATGGCTCAATTTCACAAAACCAGTCATATGACTCAATTTACATCAACTGAAAATTGAATAAATATGCTTTCTATTGATGCATGATTTGTTAGGATAGGACAATATTTGGCTGAGAAACAACTATTTGTAAATCTAGACTGTGAGGGTTCAATAAAAATCTTAATATTGAGAAAAATCGCCTTTTAAAATTGTCCAAATGAAGCAATAATTAATTTAAATAATCAAAAAATTATGTTTTGAAATATTTACACTAGGAAATTTACAAAATATCTTAATGAAATATGATCTTTACTTGATATTCTAATGAGTTTTGGAATTCAACCAAATATCAATCATTTTGACCCATACAATGAGTTTTTGGCTATTGCCAAAAATATATCTGTGCAATTTAAGACACATTTGTCTTCGATATTATCAAAATAGTTCCATTTTAGATCCTATTTACATCTCTATTTATTACTATTCACTTTACTATTACACTAGTCAATACAATATTATACTATTGTACAATGCTATATGTATACAAATGTGTGTCTGTTCATATGCATTTATATATATGCGTTTCAAAATGCAAAATATGTGATTATATATGATTTTTCTTTTGAATTCATTCATTCATTCATTATGAATCCATTAGCATGCAATGAAAACATGAAAGGAAATAATCTTAATTCATTCATAATCTTAATAAATCACATAGATTACATGCCACAGGAAAAAGGTCTTGTAAAAAAAAAAAAAAAACCCACTATTTCTTAGTTAACTTCAAATATTTTTTATGTGATTCATCCTCCAACAACACTTGATCTTGTGTCTTACCAGGGAATGTCTCTTGACGTGTTCTCTGCGAGTGAAGAGCTTCCCGCAGATGTCGCAGCTGAATGAACGCACGCCTGAGTGGATGATCAGGTGCCTCTTTAGTGTTCGCCGGTGCTTGGCAATGTAGTTACAGTGGGGACACTTCAGCTTATTGAGGGCGTTTTCCGGCGCTTCGCCTTGGAGAAACCACACAAACGAACGGGTTCTCAGCAATTTTCACACTGGTTATTAAGATACAAGTTTTCTCTATTTACTTTATCAGCTCTAATTGACAGCTTTGCAGAAATACAACAAATGGCTTAACATGATAGAGAAAGAAAATAACTGTCTGCATGTACACTCACTGTCATCCTCGCAAAGGGAAAAAAAAAAAAAAGTATAAACATTAAGTGAACGTGTGCCAGTTGCCATAGAAACCTCATGCCAGAGGCCATAACTATATTAGTTTAATGCAATTTTCTACTTGTAAACAAGCTGTATAAAAAGCAAGAACTCTATCCTTCCAGTCACCGTTTCCCAGAACTAACATGCAAAAACAGCCTGATTGTTTATCGGGGTGAAACTACATTGGACAAAACTGCAATCTCTGCTTTTTGCTACTGAAAAGATTCACTCGATTTCCCATGGGAGAGATGCTGTGTGACAATTAGACCAGAGCTGCCTGAAACTACTGCATGTGGGACTGGGGGTGTGGGATCCAGCTTTGTTTGAGCCAAAATGGGCAAAACAAAAGGGTCGTCAAGCAGGTTGCCAAGGGGGTGATGAGAGCCAGATCACCTGGGAATTCAATCGAGGCTCTAAACACCACCTTGTGGGGTGACGGAGGCCCGACAGCAGCTGTGCCGTTCGTTAGCGTTGGCAGGCTCGAAATTAAAGTTCAATCTGTTACTATGGGTTTGTGGGTACTTAAAATGGTTAACCATTAACCTGGATTCTCAATGTTCGGGCATGAGTAGTCATGAGACTGCTCTAGATTGTGCAAATGGCAAACTGTCCTCACTAGAAGTCTTTCTGAAGGCTAGGGCAGATTGGTGGTAAATGTGTTCAAGGTTTTAACCACGCTGAGACTGATCTGAGGCCACTAAGTAAACATTAAAAAGTGGGTTTGACACTGCATTGCCTTTCTTATGCCATTTTCACGTTGTATTGAAAAGTGTTTTCAGTGATTCAGCCAGAACTGGTGAGCTGAGATGTGCTACATCTGGTCTTGGACACATTTTTTGAACGAGTCTTGTGTTTGGATTTCATCTTGACACTCCTCTCTTATTTGGTCACACTCTATGTTACTTTTAAGGGAAAGCTTGACAAATATGATGAAAGAAAGAAGCCTTTACATTACTAACAAGTGACAGTGACTTTAATTATAACCTATGTATTTTGCCACAACATAGTGATGTTGAAATCGGATGTTATGGTAGTCTTTCTCAAAATAGGTTCCATAATGCTCTAAGGGTGGGAATCTTTAAGAACTTCAAGATCCAATTCTGATTATGGAAGTCATGATCCGATTCCAAAATGAGTCTTGACCCATATTTTTTACCATATCTTTAGCCTTCAGCTGAATACATATTTCCAATTTTACATTTTTAGCCAGAAATGGAGTTTCTATGCTTTTGTTAATTATTGGAATTTATGTATGAGGAATTTTAACAGCATCCTGAAGCCAAAACCCACAACTGGACGAGACGTCTTTAAAATGTTTTATTTGTCCATCTTTATCCAAATGAAGCGAATTTGGTAGCATATGTACATGCACCTTATTTTTTTCTTTTGTTTGTAGCTCGCGCAGTCACAGGATTCTGAACTTTTGAGAACAGATTCAGAATCATTAGAGAAAGAATTGCAATGCATCAATGAATCAATTTTTTTTGCCCATCCCCATAATACTCATGTGATAGGTCAGTAGAAGGTTGCTTGTGTCTGTTCTGATGTATTTCACCAATTTAGATTGAGTTTACACCTGGGAGAATAAAAACCATTATTGGTGTAAATAATATGGTGGGCATATGGTATAAATAAAAACAAGTGTAAACAGGGTCTTAAAATGGTGAAATATTGTGCCCAAATATACTTAATCGCACAATTACATAAATAGCTAGTAGTTTCACAATGTTTTTCTTATTTTAATATACATTTAAACACCATTTGTAACAATTACGAATGTATGATGACGAAATCTAATTTTTGGTCAAACCAACTTTTAACTATAACATAACTGCACTTTTGTGATATGAAGAAGAAAATTCCCCCGTCAACATTTGTGCCTGCTACACTCTAGTATCCTCATGTCGCTGCTGCCAATCTTTCATGCCGTACTGTCCACTCTCACTCCAACACATTAGATATAAATCCCTGATAATTTCACACCACTGTGTCTCTATTCGTTAAGCTCTAAACTTTGCGTAAGGCAACAACTGTAAATGTGTCTGTATGGGTGTGTGAAGGAGATATGATGTGTAAATAAAAGGGTGAAGCCCTAACAGTGGATCATCTTACACACTGGATTAGCAGGCAGGCGAACCAAAGCCGTCAGATCCCATTATAAGTACCTCTGCAGTGGGTCCACTATGCCTGGGTCAATATTTGGAATGGCAGAGATAGTTGGGCTGCATTAGCAGGATTAGGGCGGGACGGCCCCTGGCAGCACTGCACCTCAGATGAGGGGAATGGGGGGTTAGTGTGTGTGTGTGTGGTGCGTTGCTACCGCAAATCAACAGTTCAGCTGTCCTGTTTGGAAATGACAAGCATTTATGGTGACCGGTCCTGTTGTTTGATGTGTGAGAGAGAACTAATGGGAATATTTTTTCAGGAAGTGATTTGTCCATGTCTAAGGTGATAACGCTACCTTAACAAATGTCAAAAATGTTGTTCATTTGGGGCGATTAACCTTATGGCATTTACAATGTTTGTGGGTAGTTTTCCAATGCAGAACTACAAAGAAGATTTTGGGCTCAAACTGTGGTCCTTAAAACAAATGCAGGCAAAATCAAACTATTATCCAAGGCTTCTGAAGATACTATGATGTCTTATGAAGTGAAGAGAAACTAAAATTTGTTTACGGTATTTTTGTTGCAAATATTTCACTGCATGCATTGGTTTAGTTGTTTTACTCTCAAAGTGCTGGCCGCCATTTATATGCACTTTATCAATGACCAAGTCCGGTTAAAAAAAGCATTTAAGTTTAACTTAATAAAGGACTGAAAAGGAAATCAAGCTAATTAAAAAAAATAAAACACAAACTAATAGAAAAGACAAAAATATTGGTAAATGCATTTGATTGTAAATAAAATGAAAGTAAAACCAAATGGTAAAATATTAAAATATTTAGAATGCATTTGAAGTTTAATATACAGTCGCAAAATGATAAACTGATGAGATGAAAGGAGTTACCATATATTATAAATGGATGAATGAATTTATATCAAACTATACCAAACTACATTAACAGTTTAAAATGACAAGTTTTAAGCCATAAGCAACAATCACTTCAGTGGAAAGTACCCCATGTGTGAAAAAGGAAGTGGCTAGTCAACATGGACCCAAGCACAAAAACAAGTACATAAGCGTATGTAGGCATGTGTAGGCAAACACACCAACACACACATGCTTTGCAGGTGCGAGCCGTGAGCTCTGTGCATTTAAGTGCCCTCAGGAATATGAGCTAAGTGCATTCGAGAACGTAGGAAGCCTGAGGGTAGAATGTTTCCCCTGCTTTACTTCATTATCCTGCATTAGAGGAGTCGGCAACGGTAAGAGAAAGCCTCTTCTCAGAAGCACGTCACTTAAGACATGATACTATAGCACGCGCCTCTCTGCTTAATGGGGGCAGAGAGTCTGAAGCATGACAGCTCGGCAGGCTGGAGATTACGCAGGTTTTTGTGGTATGAGGCACAGGAAGGGCAGACTCCCTTAATAAGAGCTGAAGAAAACGGACTGGCTGCTCTAATTAAAAAGGGAAGATGGTCTTGTGGCCTTGAGCTACACAAGGCCTGAGGAGAAGTAATCATGAAGTGAGACCTTGGTTGGCTGACGGCCACAGCTGAAGAAAAGAGATATGTGTAAGAGAATGGACCTTCAAAGTTACAGTAGGTTAAGATTAAATTACACTGAAGTTGTAAATATAACAAAAAAATTGTAATAAGAATTGCTTAAAGTTTGCAAAGAATGACACGTCAGACATTGCCAACACTTATTGGCTGAAACTTAAATGGCCATGTCAGCAGAAAAGGAAAGTCATTTCAGAGGCAAATCAACCTGTGTGCACGTTACTAAAAAAAGATAATGATGCACTAAGCAAACTAGGCCATGTGAATGAGAAATGAGAATTTAATAAAATCAGAGGATTTATCTGTAATTTTAATGTTTCACTTTGTGCTACTAGTAATACTGCATCAGGCCAAAGTTTTTCCATAAAAAAATCAGTTCAATTGAGGGACGTATTTGCAACGCCTCCATGCAGAATTTTTGCAGAAGACCTAATTAAGTAATTGGGAATATACTTGCATTTAGGGTGTGTTCACAATTGTAATTAGGTTTTTTTAAGGTGCTTTCACACTTGGTTCAGTTGCCTGGACCGTACCCAAGTTTGATTGTCCCCCCTTGCCATCTTCTCGGTTGGTTTGTGTTCACACTGTCTTTTTTCCTTCTGAACCCCGGTACGGTTGCGACATCGAGCTGCTGTTTTGTTCATGGCTGTTGCTAGGTGACAGTCACGAAAGCAAAGCGCCAAAATGAAGAGACGTCTGCACATCGTGGTCATTCTGCTTTTGCTGAATCTTTTGGTTTTGGACATACAGAAAGCGACTCGCGCCTATCTGCCGCAAAAATATTATAAACGTTCAGAACATCACACAGTGTCTGCAAAAGCTGTTTTTGGAGGAGACAAGCAGACATTATCACTGTTCACTGTTCATTATCACTGGGACTGCCCTGGTTCAGTCCCGCTTGTCATTAAGGTACAGTACGTGATACACAGACACACGAATGAATGTTATGAAAACGATAGTTTGTTGTACAGTTGGCGGTTCACTTCCGTTATTTGGTACGATTGCATTCATACTAGAAGTGAACCGAACCAGAGTTCACGTGAAACGCACCCCAGACCACCTCTTTCAGGCGGACTCAGGTACGGTTTGTGGGTGCGCACCCGAGTTTAGAAGACACGTCCACACTAGCTAAACGTACCGTACTCTGACGTCAAACGAACCCGGGTGCGGACCAAAACTGCTAGTGTGAAAGCACCCTTAGTTTGTTTGGTATAAACCAAAAAAATGCCTGCATGTACCTGATGCCTGTATTGAACTGTAATGACAACACTGAGCTTTCTATCCTTTTTATGGTTGCATAAAAAGTGGTGCGTTCATTTAGATTTCATTTATAAAAGAGTTAATTTGGCTTTTTCAGGTTGGTTGTACCAATGAATGTGTGCAGTTATAACTCTGTTTGTATGGCAACCATAGTTTCTAATGACAACTGTAATGGTATAATGTTTCTAACTGCCAGTTGGTTAGAATGTGGGACTTGTTCCACCATATTGTGCATTGATTCATCAGGAACTGTGGTGCATACTATCTTTGATCAGACCAAAAGCTGGATATACTGTACGTTTTTCTTAATAAAGCAGGCACCATATTCAAATTTATGTAAACAACCTAAGATCTAATCGCATCCCCAGATACAAGCCATTTTTTTAAACAACTTGTATGGAAATCAGCTGAATGTAAACCATTTACATGCTGAAAATTTGCACAGTATGTACTCTGCATATCAAATTCACAAGTAGGGCTAGTACTATGATAGAAAGATATTTGGAGCATGGCATGACCTCTGCCTCAAGGCTGTGTATTCTGCCTCTGATAAACACTGATTATACCATTACCAAAGGCTTTACAGAAATGCATAGAGGCCTCTGTGTGAGCGTGAGAGTGAAGTGTCAGAAACACTATTGTCATACATGACAACTCTAATGACAGCACTGAAGTATGCTGATGAGTCTACACAACAGGGTGGAACATTATTCAAATAACCAAACTCCCACAACCGGAATGAACTCAACAGAAACTTCTATCATACAAGGAAATACATTTTGGGGGGGCGGGGTAAACTTGCTAGGTGTGTTATTCTCTAATGACAATTGAATTGGGCTTGTTTAGAAGAGCCACTTAGACACTTGTCTTGCACAGAAGAGAAAGGCATGAGGGGTAACGTACCGGCATTCTCTGAGAGGTAAGAGAAGTCCTCTCTTGTGTAGGAGGCAGACGGTTGGATGAACATGCCCTCGTCAAAACCCTCTTCTGGCTCAGGTGGGATGTTGTAGACAAAGCGCTTGGCGGCCTGTTTTTTCCGCCTTCCACTACCCGGCTCAGTACGCACCTCCTGCTTGATGGTAGCCCCATTGCTGGGATCTGGGTTCCAGACAAACACCGGACCCGGTCCCTGTGGCTCCGTCTCTGTGGACTCAGACGAGTTCTCCCCACCCCACCCAGAGCTTCCCAGCGCACAGCCCTCTCCCCCAGACACCTCCACGTCACTGGGTTCATCCTTCACTTGGCCTTGGACACTGGCTTTGATGGACAGCTTTGACAGGATGCTGGTGGCCCAGAAATTGCTAGGCTTCTTGTGGGCACCCTGGTAATCTTTTGCCACAGTCCGCCTCTTATTATAGTCAACCACCACAGAATCAGGGGTATCCTGCTTGATGCTAATATTGAGGGCGTCTTTGATAAAGGCGCGACAGGACTGGACCACCTCGGTCATCTGGAGGTAACTTGCCACAGACATCACCTCGATGGCATTCTGACTAGTGAGCAAGAGGTTGCCAGAGTACAGGAAGTCCAAGATGACGGAGAAGCCCTGCACGGCTGCCACATCCAGGTGTGTGATGGTAGTTTGGTCGCAGCTCTCGCTCTTTGTCAGACAGTAAAGGGTCTTGAAGTAGCGGCTCCCGGCGACCAGGATGTTCTTGTGTGCCCTGAACACCTGACCACTCACTATGATGTTGACGTCACAGAGGATGCCACTCTTGCGCTGTTTGTCCAGCTCCTGCAGCAATTGGTAGCAGTACGAGTTCTCGTTGGGCTTGTTCCGGTAGTCCTCCACCTCCGGGCTCTCCGCATCCTCTGGCCTTTCCATCTCCTGGTGGAATGACAACAAACAAAAATGACAATCAGCATTAGTCTACAGTGTAAACACAAAGTGGACGGCAGGTGTACAGTGACAACTCCGACAAGAGAACTGGTTTAACAGGCTGGAAAGCTGCAGTACTGTGGAAACTATATAACGCTGAGCGCCGATAAACCCCCTGCTCTCAGGATGCACGCACTCTGCCCTTGTTAATGCTCTTTAAGAAGAGAAATATTTGGCCATTATCCCATCCACCATCAATCTCCATCATCTGCTCTCACAATTAAGAGAGAGAGAAAGAGAGAGAGAGAACCGGCTGGTACCTACCAGTGGGAGTGAATCTACACAATATATTTCTGGATTTCAAAGCAGATGTCCTAATCCATGCAGAAATTTATACCACCCTACATTTTTTCCCCTCCTACTACACAGCTGGGTTTTTTGCTAGAGTAATTCAGATTAAATCTGTTTCTCAGGGCGGAGGCCTTCCCAGCCCCCTCCTCCACACTGCTGGGCTTGTCCTGGTAGATGGGGTTATTACTGTAGCCTGATCCAGCTACAGCAAGCCCGACCAGTAGTCAGAGTGAGAGAGAGAGATAGAGAGAGAGAGAGAGAGAGAGAGAGAGAGAGAGAGAGAGAGAGAGAACGCAACCCCATTTCTCCACACAATGCCAGTCCTTTCCTCCAGGCTCATTGTTCACTACTGCTTGCTTAGTGCTACACTGAAGCTTTGTGAAGAAAGCACTTACAATTCTCTAGCACACTTACTAGTGAAAGTTGCAAAAGACTAACTAGAATTACAAAGTCATTACTGGAATTCAATTCAATCATCTTTTACTGACTCAATGTTGTTAAAAACCATGACTCATTCGAAACATGTCACTATCATTTCATGTCTCTATTTATATCCTTAAAGCACAAAAACATTAGTTATATTAAATAATAATAAACAACTGTTTTCTATTAAAATATATATTTTAAAATGTAATTTTTTCCTGGAATTGCATGGCTGAATCTTAATCACCATTGTAATATGCTGATTTGGTGCTCCACAAAAAAGGATTTTAATCAAATTTGAAAACAGCTGTGCTGCTTAATATTTGCATACCATTAATTGGGTCACATTATATTAGCCTCTTATCTTTTAGCTGTGTACTTCAATGTGTGCATAAAATAATTGTATTTCCAATATATACATATGCTCACTGAAACTTCCATAACAGGTCCTCTCAAGCTGCCAAAATAATAAAAGCACCATAAAAGTATCATAAAAGTATTCCATATGACTTGTGCAAGCTATCATAGGCTTCTAAAGTCATATTATAGTTATGTGTGACGAGTGACTGAAATGTAATTTTTGGGTGTTTAATATTTTGTGGCTCAGTGGTGTTCATACCATTTCTATGTTTGCTTGAGCCTCCCAAGTCTTTAACATTGACACAACCAATGGTGTGAGATGAGACTGTTTGCTTAAACAATGGCAGACATGGGCGTGATTGGGAAACCTGCTTGAAAACTACTTTTTGTGTTTCTTAGATAAAAGTGGCTCAGCAAGTGTGAATAAGAGCTGAATGGAAAATGTATGGTTCAAGTGGTGGAAGTATGGTTCTTCTGAAACTCATTTTGGGTTATACTGACAAATATGCATTGACTTAAAATGATTGAAACATTTATTAAGGAATGAAAAATCAAATAAAATCTCAAAAAAGCAGGACTACTGAGTTCAGAGATGTCTGGTGAAGAGCAGGTTTGAAGAACTAAGATGAGGCGGAGGAATAGGGGTGTGAGACAAGAATGAACGTCCGTTTGTGGTGTCACAATGTCCCCACTATTGTTCGCCTCTGTCTATCCAGAGAGACAGAAAAAAACACTTTCTTTCTCTCACTTTCTATCTCTCACATACGCTCACACACAGTTCATTCTTTCTCCAGATGTGCCACGTGTAAATGTGCTACAAGAGAACAGATGCTTTCCAAAGATTCCCCCATTAAAACCTGTCAAAATGAGTTTGTGATGACAGTTTGATATCTAATGTATTTTTAAGTCTGAAATGAATATTTGTTAGTTACTGTCTACAGTTTTGCTTGCATTTGTATTAACCTTTTTTTTTGGTACACCATTAAACTTTGCAAACAGTATAACTTTACAATGAAAGGAAAACATATTACTTTTACAATATCTATAAATGCCAAAGTTATGATCTCATACGGTTGATTTTAATTGTTTCTCAAGGCTGTTTTTACTCACTATTGCCTGAGTATTGTGTGAAGCCCTGAAATGTTGGCTGTTCATTTACACTACTGTCCAAAATTACAGGTTCAAAATAATTTTATATTTTTATTCCGCTAGGATGCATTAAATTTAAAAGCAACAATAAAGATTTGCATATGTTTAAAAAGATTTTTGGATTCCATTACTATTATTATTATCATTATTATTACAGAAGTAGTAGTAATAATAATAGTAATAGAAAGGTTTTTTGACTGCAAACATCATATTACATGATGGATCATGTGAAGAGTAATGGCTGCTGTAAATTCAGCTTTGGTAAATATAAAAATATATATATTAAATTATATTAAAATAGAAAGCAGTAACTTTGAATTGTAATAATAATAATAATTCATAATATTACTTGTACAGCCTCGATCTCCGTAAGAGAAATCTTCAAAAATATATATTTGTTTAATTTCCGCCCCCAAACTCCTGAATAGTGGATAAAAGAGAGAAAAAAAAAACTTTCAGAATGAGAAACATCAAAGAATATAGGAAGAGGGTTCGTTTCTTATAAAAAAAACCAAAAAAAAAAACATTGCATATGAAACTCAATGTGGTTTCTCTCTCTAGTTTTCAGCCCAGACTTTCATTTTAATGCGAAACGGGAACATTATACAACCACCACCAATACCACTACCCTACTCCTGTGCAGTAGTTGAAGAGACAGTCATCTAAAGCTCTTCAGGCAATGTGTTGCCAACACCCATTATTCTATTGTACACTTCCAACGTGTTCCATTTACAGCAAGCCAACAATAGCCCCAAAATTTAAACACATAGCCTTCAGCAACAGAGAGCTGTGCCTTTATCACCTACCAGTGCCGCAGTGAGAATACACTACGCAAGTGGCATGTTAGGGGGACATTGTGCCTCAGACAACAGGAACGTTGGTTTTGTTTTCCTTTCGCATAGTCTTCCTGAGCCATCCCAGCCCCTGAGGCCAGCGCCTGGTCCCCTCATCCAGATGCATGAACAATGCAGCAGTGTGCTTGACCCAAGGTGTGGGAGGGGAATGCCAGGATCTGGGCCTCCCAACAAAGAGCAGGGCTCATCGATACAAAATTCCAGGGAATTCTCCCCCACCAGCACCAACAACAACAACGCCACCACAACAACCCCCCCTGACCCAATATACACATATCTCTAAATGGCAGACAGTACTGGGGTGGAGACCCTCGTCTTCATTGGAGCTCACTAATAACGGGAAGAAGGGGCAAATAGTTTAAGTCCAGACAGGAGAGTGAGGCATCCCAGATACCCTGCTTTAGGGTTAATTAAATTATGGGAGTTTGATATGGACCAGTGAAGAAATTTAGCCCATTATGACGGACAGTTGCTGCACTGAAGAACATAATGGATCACAATTATGAAATTGGCTATTGCAGGATGCGGCCTATCAGAAAGGTCTTTCTCTCTACTCAGACAGCAGACAGCCTAATGTTCTGCACACTCTACTTTAAGACAGATGCTATTCTTCCATGATATTGTGGTCTTCGTGTCAGCTATCACATACTTTTGACAAAATCAGAAGTAAATCATAGATAGATAGATAGATAGATAGATAGATAGATAGATAGATAGA
>CAIGQV010016734.1:7762721-7781187 GCA_903798115.1 Danio jaintianensis
GATAGATAGATAGATAGATAGATAAGCACATCTATCATTTGTCTAGATGGTATTTGTGATATTTACTTGTGATATATAAAGTAAATCTTTCATTTTTCTATATACAGTATTTGCAATGCGTGTATAAACAAATGTACATCTATATAGATTTAATACACACAATGTCCCAAATGTTCTGTGCAATAGGTGTACCTTTGCACATTTACAACACATTAAACTGAATACAACGAAAAAGTATTGTGAAAAGGTTGACTGACAGAGGTCACTTCAAAGTGAGCGAACAGGAAAGTGTTACAGGGTTCAGATCTGCTGGAGCGTCTTAACCCCGTGTTGCTAGGGAGGCTGTGGTAATCTCTCCTCCTCCTTTCCTTCCTAATTAGTGAGGGGTATAAATTGAGTTAGTGGAACACTTTGTGTCACCCTGATTAGACAGACTGGACGTTATCATACCACGCAATCCTTAAGGGATTTTACAGGCAAACCAATAAGACGGCATCTTCTGGGTGGAATTTAGTATGTGAATCAGTCATTTTGTGGCTTGATAAAAGCACATGGAATCTGAAGCATTACAAATATTGATCAATAACAATTTATCTTAAAAGACATCTCCTCCTGGTATAGAACGCAGAAGAAACATAAATCAAATTTCACTCTTACAGTGCATTATACGAACAAAAAGTGTTCTGATGTGATATGATTTCTTCAAGTCTAATCTCATTCTTCTCATTGCAGTGGTCTGCACGTATCAGCCATTGCTGTCATTACAGGCGACATAATTCACTCCAGTCCAATGTAGCAAATGACACACACTATCTATGGATCTTGGGGAGTCACCTAACACAATGCCTCTAATTTAGATGCCCTAAAAGGGGTGGGTGAGATGTGCCAGAGGTCACTTTTTACAGCGAGGGGGTTGGGAAGGGGTGCGGCTCCCCAAAGGTAGCAGGGTCAAGCCCTTGCCATTGTGTGACCTCTGTGGCAATCAGGTTAGTTACCCGGGCAACCAGGGTTGATAATTACAGTGCAACGCAGGAAACAGAGAGGACAACATTTTGAGTCACAATCTCACTTGCGGTCTGTTTAATAATTAATATCTCGTATTAAAACCCACACAATCACAAAGAATTATTATAAAAAGGAGAAAGTATAGCTTTTGTAATGTTTTAAATGAGCATAAGACATCTAAGATATATATTTATACTTTAAATGAGCAGGTCGAGGGGTTTTAAGCTCATCTTACGAACTGACAGCGCTGATCCAGTTAGCTCACACATGCTAACCTGCTACCTCCGACCTGAGTCTATAGCTAACAGACCCGTTAGCTCGCTAAACCGCTTCGAAAACAACATTCCCACTCCAAAAGAGAAGAAAAAACCTCGGCGTTTGTTAACGAAACACTGAACACTGTTAAACTCGTTTCCGTCGGCTATCCGAGCGCCCCCATTATACCAGACTGCGAACGTACCTGTTTGGTCGGGTCATTCCTGCCGTGCTCCGAGGACAGGTGATGTCTCAGCAGCAAGGCCCGCTTGTAATTCCGACTGCCTTTTACCAGCTCGTCGCTGTTGTTGGTGGCGATGTTATGGCACCAGGAGCAAGACATGAGTCCCGTTTCGTGGCTGAATCTGAGCCAGGGAAACTCCTCCAGCCAGCAGGCTTGGAAGAGCGAGTGTTTCTGCAGCAGCGTCTGAGGTCTCATCTCCAGCAGAGGCTTTCTCGCGGCCGCTTCCTCCGCCTCTCCCGTGCTCCCGTCGTCCCGGTTCACACCGTTGCCAGTCGCCCTCTTACAGCCCTCGGTTTTCAGCATTACGCTGTTTAAAACGCCTCTGTCATTATGTTTCTTCGCTGTCCAATTGCCCCCTTCCGGGTCTTCGTCCTCCTCTGCCTCCGGCTCCGTGCTGTCGCTGACAGACCCCCCGCCCTCGACTTTCCCCAGCGATGGTCCTTTCGCCCCTAAATCCCGATCGTCCTCTTGATCCGGCCTGTTCCCGTTTAAATGTCGGTCTTGACAGGCCGGGGCCTCACAGCTGTTGCCGTTGCTGCCTACTCCGACGGCGCTGGGACCGGTGACGGCTAATCCACCTCCTCGGAAAGCCAGCGACCTGCGGTTTCGCTCTCCGGACATTTTTCTTGAAATAAATTACAATCTACACTTCCTCAACAAAACAAAAATCCGATCGCGGCTCTCGTAAATAAAGTATTCCGCATGAAATGAGCCGTTTTTCCGCGCTCCGGCCTCCTGGTAAGAGTATGTAGGTTATGCGGAAATAAATAGGGGTTTTAAAGGCATAATGAATTTCAGGGTTCTGTCTGCGTCCGCGCAGGCCCCGCAGAGGTCGAATGGCAACGACTTCCCCCACAATGCATCTCGGTCAGAGGGAGGAGGGGGGGCTGGTGTTAAAGGAAGATGGGGGTGACGCCGAACAGCCAGGGGTCTTTTGTGTCGATGACTGCACCCATTTTCCGCATGCTTTTTCATCTAAAGAGCTACACGACTCGAACCAATAAGTCCTTGTATCCTTTTCACGCCCTCCCCGGCGCGTGACATTACAGCCGGCGCTCCATGTTTGTCGCGCGAGTCCCGATGATCGGGACAGGTGAGTCGCTGACTCGCTGGAGTTAAAAAGCTTCTCGCGATGAACGCGTGCATAGGTGTATTTTCCAGGTGGTGACGGAGGTGGATGGTTTAGGATAGAATTTTTGACAATGGTTGATTTTTAATGCATATATCATCACACATTTTTTAAGAATCCAGAGAAATCTGGAAACTTTTATACTGGCGTTTTTATTATAAATACAGATACATAAAAATGCATTATCGTAGCGAGCCTGAAAAGAATGCAATAGTTTTACAAGAACTGTCACTGTTGAAATTGTTTTATATAATTGTCTTGGATTTTTTTTAATCTATTCTATAAAATTTATCAGACTGTAGTTTACACCAATTCGTACCATAATCACTCACTTTAGGCTTAATCCCTGATTTATCAGGGGTCGCCACAGCGAAATGAACCACCATAATTCATTAAAACACTGAAAAAATAAATGGAGACATTTCTGTAATGCCATTTTACATTTTTAGATCACATATGCTGTTGTTAAATGGCAATTGGAGATTAAAAAAACGAATATTACATATATTGTTTAGATTAGAATATACACTACTTTCTGTAGGATTATTAAAGCCTGTCACCCAGTGGGTGGCGTAATTTCCTACACTACAAACATGATAACGCGATTGACGATTTATAAGCGCAGTTTCCTCTGGGCGTGTCCTGTTTGACTGTAGGTGAATTAAAAACTCTTGAGCCCACCCTGTGATCATAAAAGATCAGGACTTGATTTCTGTTAATAGCCCTGCTGATCATTATCATTGTCATGTCGAAATTAGGATGGTAAAATGTGTGTTTAAAAAAATGGTGTGGATTACTAATTGTCCAGAACAAGTGTCCAGTCATTTTTTCCATAAAGAATACAAGCTAAGTTTTAGTGCATATTAAAAAGGGCAATACCGATTGGCATGTTTCCAGAGGTTTTCATTTTAGTGTGTTATTTGTTGTTTGTTTATTTAATATTATTTATGATGAATTCTAGAATTTAAGGGTAGCATATTTATTATATTTATGGGTCCTAAAAAGTCTTAAATATCTTACATTTCAAAATCCTTAAAAAGTCTTAAATTTAGGCTACTGAAATGTTGTCTTGTAGGTGTAAAATTATTTTAAGCGGGTCTTAATTGTTCTATCTCCATGTAAAGCTAAGGCCATTACCCATCCAATCACATGCAACTATCAATCTCAATGAAACATTTAACAAAACTCTATACAGTATCTCTATTTACCAATATGGTTTCATTATCTTCCTTACAATAACATTTTTAAAAAGTTCTCCATGAATTTATAGACTATTTTCCTTTATGGCGAGGACACTGACCTGGACAGACTGTTGTACATTTAGTTTACTATAGTTTTTAAAGCTTGTCAATATTCTTTAAACCAGGGTTAGCTTGTTTTGACACATTATATTAAGTGGCTAAGAAATAATTAGATTTTTTTAGTAAAATTGAAACTTGCATAAACCCTGTCTGAGCTTTTATGTCAGCACATAAACCAGTGTTTTTATAATCACAGAGAACGCGGATAAAGTGATTTCTAAATTAGACAATGGTCATAATCATAACCGTTTGATTAACGTATTGCCAAAAATGTACAATTGTAAGATCAATATCTTTCCTCTGCTATGACAATTATTCGCATGCATTTTATTAGATTACCTATTCTTACCATTTAATGTTTATTCTAAAGTAATATTTCAGCTCTGCTCGCGCGCGTCAGGTGGGACCGCGTGCCCGTCTCTCAATCTGTTGACATATAAACGTACTGTGCGTCCTGACGTCACAGACGACCCCACCCCATCTCGCGCAGCAGCCCACGGTTGCAGTGGCAGCTTTGAGCTGAATTTTGTGAGGTTGAAGTGGGAACGCGGGACCGCAAGAATCAGAATAACTCACAACACCAAGAGTCCTCAAAGACAGGATGGAGGAGAACGATCAAGGTAGATGAATTCTTCTGCAAATGTGATGTGACATGTCGGCACAGATTAGAAATGCAACAAAACTCAACTTTCAGAAGTTAGCTAGCTTGTTTGATTAGCACATCCAGCAGCTGGTGACAGAATAGTTGTTGATTAATTTCGATCAATGTTGATAATGTGACAGTCAGTCAGAATAAACATTGACGGGAATTTCTTTCGAGCTTGAGCAGTTTTGCACGTTATAATTAGTTCGTTATGGGCTAGTTAATAGTGTTTATAAACGCTGTTTAAACATTCTGAGGGAAATTAACCGTTACCAGAACACAATAGTCTCTCACTCTTCAATTTTTAGTTGAAAAAAGTTACTATTTATTACATTTTCTTGGGTTTAACTTGCAGCATCATTGAACCATATGTTAGCTTTTACCACCTGCAGTAAATGTGATGCTAATGATGAGCCGTTTTTGCTTTATCCGTTATTTACATTACGTTAACTGTTGTTGATTTTTAATGTTCTAATAAATATGTCTTGAATATAAACCATCCACGAGCTATTACAATATGACATTGGAAATATAAAAATGGTGTCATCTTTCCTCCTTTTGCACCTTTCTAACCGTTATAATCTCTTTGTTTGATTCATTAATATGTACACTCTGGACTTACAGTAGTGACGGTAACTTGTCATTGTGGCTATGGTCCGATTATCATAGGATAATACTGTATGTATCGTATGAATCAGTGTGATCTGTTTCTTCTGATATGATCTGGCCAGTTTTCGTCACTGTGTAAAAAGTTTACCAAAACTATAATTTTTGCTACCTTGTGTTTTTTTCCATTTCAGCGTCTTCTAAAATTGTGAACAAATGACTGGTGGGGATGTTATAATCTGGGAGCAAATGCATTTTCTTATATTTTATTGATTTAGTCTTTATTTTATTTATTTTTTATTAATTTCATGGAGAATTTCAACTGCTCTGAGGATTGTAGGATATGAGATTTCAGTCATCAGTTGTCATTTAGAGCATTTGTTGCATAAAGTAACAAAATTGGTGCTGTGTTTCAGGCATATAATAATCGGTTTATAACCGATTAATTTTTTTTAACAACAAAATACCAATTTATTATCATCAGAAGTTAAGTTATGGGTTAAGTTAGTTAATAACCCTGTTTTTGAATTAGAGCAAATGAAAACATTTGTTGTTCTAAACATTCTGGCCATTTTCTGCAAAAATAAATAAATAAAAAATTAAATTGCTCCTAAATGAAATAAATATTATTAACCTTTATAGCATAAAATGGTAGCACTTTACTATAGGACACATAGTTAATGTGCAGTGCTCAGCATAAATGAGTACACCTTTTTTTGAAAATGAATATTTCTATAAATTTTCCAATTAATATAGGTAATATATTTTGGTGCATTTGAACAAAACAGACTTATTAAACAGATATATTTATTAAAATAACATTTTAATCACCAAACATCTTAAGAAATAGAAAGATAATACATTTAAATTCAAGCGAAATATTGCAAAAAGAATTACAAACTACAAAATTTCAACTAAATTTTATATGTTTAGTGTTTTCTCTTGATAAATAAATAATATTTTTCTCAATCATATCAATTTGGGTGTACAAATCTTTGGACCACTATCATACTATTTATTTATTTTTTCTTCAGATTTGGCATCAGTACTGACTAATCTAATGTATGTACACAAAATGTTATTGTAAAGCATTATATAGAAAATATTAATGTACAAGAAAGATCTGTGAGAGTACTCATTTATGCTGACATTTATAACATGAATAATGCTTTTACAGCATTTATAAATCATAGTTCAACATTTCCATTATTAAAATCCAACCCTGTGCTTTTTCACATCACTTACTGCACTGTGGGTTAACATGAACTAACAATTAACAACTTTATTTTCATTAACTAACATTATCAAAGGTAAATACCTACTGTAATACATGTATTGTTCATGTTAGTAGTACATACATTAAGTATGTGTCCTGTATTGCAAAGTTTTACCAATTAAACAAACATGATCATTTTACTCAAACCCATACCTAATAATCCATTAAATCCAGAGAAATTAGAATTAGAAATTTGGTAATTATAAATGTTAATTTATAATTATAAATGGTAATTATAAATGTCAGCACTGATATAATGCTTTAGTACAAATCCAAGTCTTTGTCAAATTTCAAATCTAGATAATATGAAGATTACCACAGTTAATAATTGATTGCCTAATCATTTGATCAATATTTAATAGTTGATCTTTAAAATAATTATTCAGTTTTAATGCATTGCTCATGTTTTGACTACAGAATAATGACATAGCAAATATAGAGCACAGTCGTTTTGTAATAAACAAAGGCATGGTCCTCTCCTCACCACCCAGCTCCCTGGATCTGAGCAGCCTGTTTTCTCTCATCCCTCCTGGGCTGCACTGAGTCGAAGAGCAGCCTCTCCAGGAGCCAGAGCCCTCCTGTCTAAATCTTCTGTGTTCCTCTCATCATCTCTCTCATGCAGGGCTGCCATCTGCCACATTCTGCGTCCCCATGTCTCTCTGTATACCGTCTCTCTCTCTGCATACAATTGTGCGTGTACGAGCAGCTCACACGTGTGCTTTGAATCGTTTTTGCACTTGTTTGTTTCCCAAGTTATTGGCAGTGAATCGGGCTGTTGTTTATTTCCCAGTTGAAAAACAAATGAAGAGACAGAGCAACAATATTTGACAAGTGCATGTGTGAAGGGAATAATGGATATCAGCTATTGTACTTTTTTTTTTTGTAAATTATAACTGATGTGAGAAACACAGATACAGGATGTTGTTGCATGATTGGCTGTGATTTAGAAGATAGATGTTGCGCTTAGGTAATATGAAAAATGTTTCATCAGTTTAAACAATATCATGGTCAGAACATGCTGTAGGTCGATTGGCTCCTGTTGCGTCTTGTGACCAATCGCGTCACGCTAATGTGGTGGAACATCTTTTTGAATCAGAGGATATCAGCAATAGGAAGCTGGGAGCAATAAATACACGTGATATTTTTCTGCTGCTTATTTATGTTTAGAAGTTGGTAGGTTTGGGGTTAGATGCTCCAAAACAGTGGTCCCAACCCCCGGTACCGGTCCGTGGTTCAATTGGTACCGGGCTGCGCAAGAAATTATTAATTATTTTTTAAAATATTTTTTATAAAATTTTACCCAAAAGCTAGCAAAATGAATAAGAAACAGATGTCTTTGAAAAGTTTCTTTGCGAAAGGGGAAAAGACCCAGTGAAGGACCCACGAACTGCCAAGGAATTTATCCACAACCCATTTTTCAACAAATCAGGTGAATCCAGCATGTCTGTGCAAGAAAAAGATCAACAGCTGGAGATCGCAAATGACGGCGGCCTTAGGGGCCGTTCACATATTGCATCTTATATACACATTTAGGTAGACTAATTATCTTAGACAAACACAGAACACCCAAACATTGCAGTGCTTTTTAATTTTCTCTATAAATAAAACTTGTATCAGAATTGCATCAATGTTTTCTTAGCTTGTCATCCTCTGAGAAAATGGAGACAACGCCTAGCAAACTATGTACACCCCTCCCCCTGGGCCGTGGTAAAATTGTCAATCGCCGGTCCGCAGTGATAAAAAGGTTGGGGACTACTGCTCTAATGTATTTCTGAAAGTATGCATGTTTATAAAATGATTTGTATTTTATAAATACTTGCGAACAAATGAATGTGTGTGTGTGAATGAGAGGGCATATAGGTGTTTACCAGCCTTGGGTTGCGGCTGGAAGGGCATTTGTTGCATAAAACGTATGCCAGAGCAATTGGAGGTTAATTCTGCTGTGGCGACCCCTGATAAATCAGGGACTAAGCCGAAGGGACTAGGGGGTTTGACCAGGCGTCAATATGTGATGGGAGTCGGGAGTGAGAATATTTTGGTTTTCTAATGCCATTCAACATTGTTTTTGTGGGTCTTTTTTATTAAAGTATTGGTTTAAGAATGAATTAGACACCAGTACTGCTTTAAAAGTAGCGATTTGGCACTGTCTTTGTAAAAAAAAAAACACAGGCCAGCCCTAGCGGTGAGTTATTGATAGAGGACCTAAAATAAAAAAATTATGTGGATTATTAAGAAATCCTTAAATTATTATATAATATTAATGGTAACACTTTGCAATAAAATCCAATAGGTATTGATACTTAATGTACTTTTCTAACATGAATAAACAATGAACAATAAATATTTATTCATCATTGTTTACATCTTTGTCAGCATTAGTTAATGAATTTTAAGTTGTTTGTTGTTAACTCGCAGTGCATTAACTAATGTTAAAGGTATAATTCACCCCAAAATGACAATTCACTCACCCTAGTGGTTCTATATCTTTATGAGATTCCTTTTTCTGTTGAACACAAAAGAAGATATTTTGAAAAATGTTTGAATCCTGTAACCATTGACTTCAATAGAAGGAAAAACAAATAGCCTACTATGGAAGTCAATGGTTACATGTTTAAAAAAATTCAAAATATCTTCTTTTGTGTTCAGCAGATATTTTGACAGTTTTGTGACAAGTGAAGGTTGAATAATGACAGGTTTTCCATTTTGGCTGAACTATCCCTTTAACAAACACCACTTTGAATTTGATTAATGTAATGTTGAACTATGGTTAATAAATGCTGTACAGGTATTGTTCATTCTTAGTTCATGTCAGTAAATGCATGAACTAATGGAACCTTATTGTAAAGCGTGGCCATTTTAATTCTTAGTTCGGCTTAGCATTCACCAGTTGCTCATGTTTACTCAGGTAGATCTGCACACTGTTCTCCTTTTGCTGTCATGGGAACATAAAAAAAAAGTTGAAAGACTAGCAACTACAGGGAGGAATGAGGAAACCGCAATAAAATCCTCTAAAGCCCGGTGTTGCTGCGTTTGGTCTTAATTTAAATGTGATTCTTGCACTCTTTGATGGAGTCTGTGCAGTATAATATTCAGCATCTCAAGGTTGAAAGATTGCATGACTGCCAAAAGCTATAGCAGAAAATTCTTTTGATGTCAATGGTGGAAATTTCCACTGCTGGTTTTTGTTGGTGTGCTCCAGCCTGCATGTTATGACAGTTATGCTGCTACTTCCCCATCTTTTTGATGCCAGTTTGCTGGAAGGAAACATCAGAGCTCAAAATGGAATGTTCAATTTGTGGTGGTTCGGGTTGTTTTCGTGTATGCTTGTGAAGTAGCACAGGATTATATCTATATATTTTTCTAGTTTCTAGTAATTTTAAAGCTGGAATTTCAGATATTACTAATACTCCAATTTTCTCATTCTTCTCCAAGGCTTGTAGCTGCATGTTTGTCATTCTTTGCTCTGTCTGGTTCTGCTGGCAGTGTGTGTACATGCGTGCAACTCATTTTAACATTGGAAATAATAATGTTTCTTGAGCATATTGTTTCTTTTAAATGGAATATTTTCTGCAGTTAAGGTTTTAAAATAAAACCATTTAGTTTTTTGAAATCGGATAGGCCTATTTCACAAAATGGCGATCGAGACCGGAAGTAGGGAAAACTTTGTTCCGGTAGAAGCAAAGTGCATTGGCGGAGACTAAGAGTAACCAATCTTGCAGCGTACCTTTTTGTACTAATTCGAAAAAGAAACAGCCGTATTTGTCGTTTCATAACTTCCCCAGCGGTGAAACCATTAAGAGGCGTTGGATTTGGGCTATTCGGAGAGATGAGGGGGTGGAATTTACTGTGAGGAAAGGCAGCACTTTTGTGTGTGCTATGCACTTCACGAAGGATGAAGTTCGCGTCCATCCACAGTCCGGCCGTAAATTTCTTACACCACAGGCTGTGCCTTCCACTACGCTTGTTGTTAATATTGAGATAACGTTAGATGTATTATAAAGAATGATTTGCTGAATTCTGAATGCATTTACCTCAAGCTGATGTGGTTCCTCATGCTTTCTTAGCGACCTATAGCACCTGCCCCTAATTACCACTTTCCCTAAAACTCTGTTTGAGACTGAAGTGTCCAAACACACATAAACAGTTATTAACAACCAGTTTTAAATTATGCCAGCTTATCTTAATATAATACATACCTTGATAATCAAAAATGAATTGCTCAAAAAAGAATTTATAACCCTTGTCCAATTTTGATCGCCTCACATCTCCCTGAAAACAGTCAACAAAACGGACAACATCTGCGATTCGTATAGTTGGTAAGTTTATTAACGACTGAAAAAAAACGAGTTCACACTCCATTATGACAATGAATGAATGAATGAATGAGGCGCGACCGGAACAAAGTTTTCCCTACTTCCGCTCTCGATCGCCATTTTGTGAAATAGGCCTATTGTAAAAGTTAATATCAATATTTTTATTTAGACTATTTATCTACCCATATAGTGGTTAGTGGGTTACTAAAGAATTATTTTTTGTATCAAACAAAGGTACAGTTCATCCCCTAAATTTTGTAATTTGACTTCACAAAAAGCTAGTTTAAATATTCTTTAATGTTTATGGTACTTGACCTATATAGTGCCTTTTTGGAGCTTCTGCTGCTTTACTTGTTCTTTATTGAAAAGAGCAGCAAGAAGGTCTTTGTGTTTTATGGAAGAAAGTTATTCATATGGCTTTATTGAACTAAACTTGTGTCTGTAATTCATAAAACTATATTGATAAATCCTCAGAAAACAATATGTATGTGAGCTTGAATGTTGAATCTGACTTTTCAAGCACTCTTCCTCGGCAAACCAATGATATATTATTTAGATATATTGTAAATGTTGTGATCTTGTGGTTGTAAACTTTCTAATCGTGAAGTTCTTTAATGCAATAATACACATTTCAGCAATAGACGGTTATGTGATTATGCAAGATCTTCCTCAAGCATCTGTGTGAATCTCACAGGTCCCTAGAATCACTTTTCACTCACAGTTTGATTGTAGTAATAGAGCCGTGTTCTTACTGTTTCCAAAACAAACATTTAGACCATTTAATCAGCTAGTTATTTTCTTTTGTGTCACAAAATAGGTTAACAGTTTTGGCTTCATTTCAAATCTGTCGTTTGTTGAATTTATTGTATTTTTCATAGAACTGACTGAAAGCTTTGGCCTAGTAGAGGTGTAGACTAACATTGCACTGAGGGGAGAAACTTAAGGCCTCTTTGTGACCCTCAAACCCTCCAAACTGAGGCAATCTCAGTCATGTGACCACACAGACCATTTTGAACAGCCAGTCTTAAAGGGATAGTTCATCCAAAAATGCACATTTCACAGATCACTTGGTCGCTTGGTGATTTCCACAAAATCAAATAACTTATTAAACTATTAGAATTAGCATGTTTTATCTATAACTTACAAAAGATGAAAACAATAGTTAAAAGTAAAAAAAGACTTTAAAATAAAAAACCTTGAGCAATTTTGATTGAATCTTTTTTAATTAGATTGTGATTAGGTTAGATTAATGATATTTAAATCGGATTAAAGCGTCAGCTGCAGCAGATCGATTTTAAGGCATCTTGTAAAAATTTCTGACACCTTTTCCCAACTCGTGTACATTAAAAAATAAATACAGAGGTCATGACTGAACATGGAGGATGATCTCAGAGTGGCAGTCTCTAAGGGTGTACTCACACTAGGCACGATTGCCTTTAACCGTGCCCAGGCACGATTGTCCCCCCTCCCCTCTCTCCCAACAGCCCCCAACATTGCACTCACACTGCAATTTTACCTTCCGAGCCTGAGCATGCTTACGTCATCGATGATGCAACGATTCAGTTAGGAAGAGAGCCGCTCTCGCTCAGTACAATGGAGATTGCTTTAGTTATATTGTTTTGTATTGTTTTAAGTTGCTTGGGATGCAGTGACACACAAATCTTTTCTTCAAATCTTTTGCTGAACACATCCACCACTTTTTGACGCTCATAAATGTTCATAAAATCATCATTAAGAGGTTTGCTGAAGGTGGCAGCTGACATGCAGCCAGGAGTTTACATCTTTAATAAACGAAAAGTAAGAATGATTAATAAATCCATATGAAATAGTCCCTTAAAAGTGACGTCATGCCTTCAGTTTCGCGCTCAGGCATGCTTTGCACTCACACCACAAGCGTACCGTGCATGAGACCAACTGGACCGCGCTCCAGACCACCTCCTCCAGCTGCTCCTCCCAGGCGTGATTCGGAGCACTCACACCTGTCAAACAAACTGGGAAATGGGGAAAACAAATTAATAAATGACTATAAAAATATGGTTATTAGGCCATTGCATTTTTGTGTGTGTTGCCAATATGCTTGTGTGTGTAAATAGGCCTAATTATGTGTGTGTGTGCATCATTGCGTGCAATGTTTGTATTTTTATAACCACCTCTGATGATAGTGGGGGTCATGAGTCACTAGCATTGTTATTTTGGGGATCCTGGGATGGAAGATTGGCAATCCCTGATTTATGGTGTACTTGTACTTACATTAAAGGTCTCGTGAAGTGCTTTGGAATGTGCACTTTTATTTGATGTTTGAACTGAAAAACGAAGAGAGGGTGGGACATAGTGTAGGGACATAGTATTAAAAAAAAAGAACCCAATAGTGTTTTGTTTTATCACTGCTCTGCCAGTGAGAGTGGTTGAGCTCAAGCGCATAAAATGTGAAGAGTCTTGAAGGGGGCGGGGCACTAGAAAGCATTTGATTGGTCACGATTTGATGAGAGTGACATGAATTAAACTGTTGATCCATTTAGGCGGAAGTGACAAACTGCAAGCTTTACATGTTTATATCTTCTAAACACAAATTTTGTCACTATTTTGGAGCACACTAGTTTATAGATATACTAAAAACTAACAATACTGATACTAACATCTACAAAACTTTATTTTAATTTCATGGGACCTTTAAAGAATTTTTTTGCTGAGACACCAATAGTAATTTGATTTTGCTTATTAATGTTTTTATTTTTTGACTCAAGAACTGCCAAGCTGTTGACTTGAAGTAAATGCACAACAAATAAACTTTTTGGGTGAACTATGTCTTTAATATTTGTACATTTTCAGTAGTATTGGCCAAAAATAAGGTCCTACCCACACCATGTCAGTAACATTTTTCACATTAGTCATACTTTTGTCAAATCTTTTTCTCTTTGAAGTAATTCAGTTGTGCTCTTCTTCTACCCTGTTTTGTTTAGCCACCTATTATTTCCCCTAACAACTGCCTGTCCAGGCTTCTGGAGTCGCCCTGTGTCCCATGATTCTCATTTTGTTCCAATCACGGGACTCAATGTGCTTGGAATAACCCAGTAATTGATTAGACGCTGTGGTTCATTAGGTGCTTCAAACATCCTCTTTGTTTCTTTACTGGGGTGTTTGTATTCTGCAGTTCTTTGAGTTTAAATGCGAGTCATACGAAATCAAGTTCACAAGGGTTACTGATGTCGAAGAGGCACAAGCCCATCGACAGTCTTGTCCAATATAAGGTTATGGGATTCCTTGTCTGTCCTATTATTGGCATTGTGAAGATCACAGGCGCCCCGTGTGGGGTTATGAGGATGTTACTGGGCTGAAGGTAGCATGTTTACTTAAAACGAATGTTTGATTGTTGCTTATTTCCTCTTTTATGTAAAACTTCTCATCTGTTTTCTAAAATAGGAAGTCGGGTATTCCTTCTTTATTGAATCTTTGTTTATTTACACAATGTCACGTATCATAGCTGTCACACAATTAGCATTTCTGCATTAAACAGCAAATGGTTTTTATCAAAGTAACTTAGGAAAAAGGAACAAAGACAAGTTTATGTAATAAAGAAAAAAACCTTGTCAATTTGTAATATATACATTATAAGGTTTATTAGACGACGTGATTGGGAAGCTAGTCAATAAGAGAATTGTAAGGTGAAATGCAAGTCTCTGTTTGCCTGTCTGTGGATTGGATTATGGGTCTCAGATGGTTAAAATGGGGAAAAAAAGAGGAAAAGAAAAACTCAGGTTATTGTATAGGTCACATTTTTTCAGTGGCCACAGCACTATATGAGTCAAAAGGACATACAGGCAAAACATAAATACCCATATGACAATCTGGAATTTCAGCTTAACGAATAAAGCCATAGGCTATTTCAAATGTTGGAAAAAATTGAAGTCAGTCTTCCCATAGTTAGTTTGACCTTTTTCTTAACTTTTATGAATCACCAAGAATCACAGTTTCAGGAGGTTAATTAAAAACAAATTTTAATTTTGGGTGAGCAGTTCCTTTAAGTGAAGATGTGTGTTTTAGCTACTTCTTGAAAAACGTTTTTGGAAAGTGAATTTGTGCCTTGATTTATAAAAAAAAAAAAAAAAAAAAAAACTCTGACATTGGACCAGGCCCCTCTAATGTGCACGAAAAGGGATTTGTCTGAACTTGCCAAAAGATGGCGAAGTGTTGATGAAAATTCATGGTGTTAGTTTTGTGCGAATATGATTTGGGATCCAAAGGACCATTAATTAAATTCCTTTTGTCACTGGTTGCAGATTGCATTCAAGTCTCTATTTGAACATCTGCATGCTTTTATTGTGCAATTTAGTCTGGATGGAAGCCAACGAGGACTTTGGTGAAAGACAAATATCCGGGTACCTACCTGCACAGAGACATCAAGGTTCTGTCGTCCTAGATGTGTGAAGTGAATGTGGTTTGGGTGCTAATTGACGCACACACTCATATACACAAGCGCCACATGTGTGTTTGTCACTGCTTGGCTCTTGTACGCCCATGTGAATTCAGCTGAATAGAGTCTCTGTGACTCCGGTTAAAACCCGATTCTTTGTTTTTCTGATCTCTGCTGGAGAAAGCAGACCCGTCCCACGGACCCATCAGACAACCAGCCTGGCAGTAATGTGTAATTCCAGCTCCTCGGGGACAAAGCTGTATACTGGGTGTGTTATACATTGCATGTGTGTATTTTAAAACCTGGGGAAATGAGAACTGGACTGGGAAAAGGAGCATGTCTGGTTTTTCTGCACCACCAGTGGCACTAAAGGAAATTCCTATGATTTTTATTAGCTATTATATTAATGTAGCAATATTTGAGCCTGCTTTTTATTTGACATTTTGTATCACAATTTTGTCAGTTGTTTTACAGCACCTCTGATTTAAAATCCAGTAGCAAAATGTTATTAGATTTTATGTCACCTCGGAGTATCATTATTGGTTGAGCTTGTGGTGCTGTATAAAACTTCTTAAACAAACAGAGACATGGAAGAAATGCTTAAAAAAAAATATTAAAAAATTCTGGCTGCTACCAATAAATATTTACTTTTGGCAGTATTTGCGTCAACTATGTACTGTTTAGATTGGTACCCTTGAAGTGAAAATTCATTCATTCATTCATTCATTTTATTTTCGGCTCAGTCCCTTTATTAATCTGGGTTCGCCACAGCGGAATGAACCGCCAACTTATCCAGCATATGTTTTACGCAGCGGATGCCCTTCCAGCTGCACCCCCTCTCTGGGAAACATCCACACACACTCATTCACACACATACACTACAGACAATTTAGCTTACCCAATTCACCTATACTGCATGTCTTTGGACTTGTGGGGGAAACCGGAGCACCCGGAGGAAACCCACGCAAACACGGGGAGAACATGCAAACTCCACACAGAAATGCCAACTGACCCAGCCAAGGCTCGAACCAGCGACCTTGCTGTGAGGCGAACGTGCTACCCACTGTGACGCCGAAGTGAAAATTTACCATTCATATTTTTAAAACAATGTTTTTATTTAGGTTTATTTATTCATATTTAACAATCCTAAAAATTGAGAAGAAGAAAAATCAACCCTTCAGAAACCTGTTGCTTATTTGGGCTATTAGCAAATTATAATAATCCGACAATCCAAACAATTCCCAAAGTGCCGTCCTATTTTTATTTCAAGAGCTATTTCTCTTGTGTGTGCATATAGGGAATAGAAAAGAGGCACTATTTGCCTATTCATATTTGCTGACTTGAAAGTGTGTTTTTGTGTATTTTTCTGATGTATTGTGATGCACGTTTCACCAGGTGGCAGCTCAAATGGCCGTTCTTCTCACATCTATGACAAAACACAAAAAGGAAAACAAAACAAAAACTTAAACAAATTGGGCCAAGAAAAAAAAACATGCCCCTGCTATTAGGTTTTGTAAACAATTGATTAAAAATTGTTCACCTTCTGATAAAACCTGTAAATTCTGCATTTGGTTTCACATATCTTTAAATCAACATATTTTCAAATTGTAATTTGACAATCAAAGGCACTACTCAAACCATATGGTGCTGCAGAAATGGGATATTTGGTTATTTCACCTTTCCATGGTGTGGTAATTTTAGTTATGAAGCCACATTTAAATGTGTGTTGCTGATTTTTATTATTATTATTTTTTTAATGCTCAAAAATAGAAAGAGTTGACAGGCACCACTAGTTAAATAAATGAGGGCCCTGTAGCTAAAGCGGCACTCTTAGCAAGTTATATTGATTATATTGATCCGAATCATAGCTTATTCCCTTCCTTTTTAGCAAGATGTCAAACAGTGTGACAAACCATCATCATTCAGCATGGCAGATATATTTTACATAAAAAAGAAACAACATGTTTGTAATGCCTTAATCTTAATCAATTATACTTGTTTGGGTATATAAACTATTGTTACGCTGAATGATATTTTAGTGTGTGTGATCTGTGAATACATGACAGTCATCATTTTTTGGTCTAAAAAAAATTAATTTTATTTTTCAGATGCTTGAAAACTTAATTTTGACTTTCGGTCATTGCTCAGTATAATACAACAGGGAGGATGGGATTATATTACAATGTAATGTTAGCAACGTCTCGAATGTTAGCCTTTAGGTATCTCCACTTCAGAATATCTTGCGCTTCCCTGAATCCATTTTTGTGTGTGATGGTTTGTGCAGCTGGTGTGTATCCGAAGCACTGCAAGCCCTTTTGTAATGGATTAGCGCTGTAATCTGGGCCACCACAGATTACAGCTTCCTTTTGTGAGCTTGCCCCAGTGTCATGTGACCAAATGGATCTTCATTCCCCATGGATGATAAGATGGATGGAGGGGGCTGAGCATGAGCTAGTCCTGACACAGGAACAGCAGAAGATGATTGCTTTTTTTAGCTGTTAGGAATAGCAAAAATCTTTGACTTTTTACAGGATCATCAACAGGGCTGTTGAGATTGCAGCGAGGAGTGTCGGCTCGTGACAGAAATAGAACACTCCGGAGAGGTAACTTATTAACATATTACCATCGTTGTCTCAGGCCGGACATCATGTGAGTATCTGTAACACTCACTCAAATCCTCAACACTGGCTAGAGCATAGGACAATCAGCTCAGTGATCCATACGCACGCAGTCACATGCAATCACTTAGTGACACGGTAGCTTCCTGTTCGCGGGCAGCATGGAGGAACCTGTCGAGGACTACAAGTCTCCGTTTAACTTTGAGCAGGGAGTGAACACCAGCTACCTCTACCTTTCGCCCAAAGAGAGTTTCACTCCCCCTGGCTCACCAGTACCGCCGCTCAGAGGTAACCGTGTTTGTTCAGGTGCCGAGTAGGTGTGTGTTTGTGTGTTTAGGTGTGGACTGGTGTTTGTCACAGTGTAACAGAGGCAGAGAATGGTATTGAATGTACAGGAGAGCCCTCTTTCTGTCAAGTGCTGATGTTTGAAACAAAGGTGGCCGTCAGGAGCAGATGCTGCTCAGGTGGAGAGTTGACATGTTTTTAACTCAAAAACACCAGCATTACTGTATGTTAGCCTTTTAATTTATTTTGATTTGTACCTAAAATCATTTTTTGTCATATTTAGTTATTCATGCAAGTTTGCATCTTTTTGGCTATTTGATTTAATAGAATTATTGTGTGTGTGTGTGTGTGTGTGTGTGTGTGTGTGTGTGTGTGTGTGT
>CAIGQV010016734.1:7781197-7794003 GCA_903798115.1 Danio jaintianensis
TGTGTGTGTGTGTGTGTGTGTGTGTGTGTGTGTGTGTGTGTGTGTGTTCAAATGCAAAATGATCATCAGTCCTGTCAAGTTAAATATAGTTGATTTTTTTTCCTACCTAATAACTGAAAAGATTAAACTGATAATTTGGGACTTTGTTAACAAAATAATACAATAACCTAGCTCTTCATTTGTAATGGAGGTAAAGTTAGCACAGAACTTTAGGTGCTAAAACAGTCCAGACCAAATTTGATTTTGGCCTGGACTTGGATATTGCAAAGATATTCAAATAATTTTCACCCCACATTATGTCAGTCAACACATAACTGGTCAATATTATAATTATATGTACGGTATTTTTTGAATTTTTCATACATATATTCTGACTTTCAACACAATTTTAATTGTTCTAAATTCTGAAATGGAATTTATACTTCACAACATTATAAAGAAAAACTGATTTTTATTTAGAGATTGGTTATGAATCACATTTAACAGCGTTGTATATTATATTATATTATATTATATTAAAATATTACCTAAAGTGTTAATAGTGCCACGAAGGGCACTGCCACGAAGGGCAGTCGTGGCCTGGTGGTTAGAGTGTTGGACTCGTGATCCGAAGGTTGCTGGTTCGATACTCGGTACCAGCGGGAATTGGGGGTGGGGGGAGTGAATGACCAGCACTCTCCACCACCCTCAATACCACGACTGAGGTGAGTCCCTTGAGCAAGGCACCGTTCCCCCCAACTGCTCCCCGGGCGCCGCAGCATGGCTGCCCACTGCTCCGGGTGTGTGTTCACGGTATGTGTGTGTTCACTAACTGTGTGTGTGCACTTGGATGGGTTAAATGCAGAGCACAAATTCCAAGTATGGGACACCATACTTGGCCACACTACACTTCACTTCACTTCACTTCACTTCACTTGCTGTTAATTTACTCACACTCAAGCCATTCAATATGTTTTTGCAATAGAACATTATATAAAATTGTAGATGAAACTCTGGTCCATGATGATTCATAAAATGCAAGACAACAGAAACTGTCACTTTTAAAGAAAAACAAAACATATACAGGCAAAACGAAAGTAATACCAGAGACTTATTAGATGATACAATGAGGTCTTACAATGCTAAATAATCAGTCTGTGCATAAACAGAACATTATATTTGTACATTTAATTGACAGCCTCTTCAAACAGTCCTAAATGTCTAAATGACAGTTTTTGTATAATGATGTTGGAAATTGTTTTTGACAATTGTGAATGTGTTAAAATCTGCTTTTATTGTTCTGCTGAAGAAAAAAGTTAGTAAATTAACAGGAAATGCTCATGCTTTGTTTAGCTATAACTTTACGTGAGTGTTAGATGATGACAAACGTAATCAAAAGGTAAAAATAGAAAAAATAGCATGCATAATTAAATATACACCCTGCATGTTTTCATATTACATAAACCCTTTTATCGAAATAATAATTATTGCATTCCCCAAAACATGACCACAAACAGAACCACAGTGCTGAATCCTTTAATGAACATCAATTGGATTTGAACTGTCACGTGCAAGGATGACAAACCATATGGAATAAATCTGTATGTTTAAATTATTCCATGGCCAACAGTGTTTCTATAATGCAGTTAAGATGTTAATCACAAAATGGAAAAGCGGTGAGCTTGGTTAACAAATTACAAGTGTGTTTACACAGGGCCCTCAATCTCATTATACAGACAGAGAGAGGTCATTGATCTATAGTCTGTGAACCGTCATGGCACATCAGGGTTGGAAATTCTCCTTTATATGGTGATTTGTGAGATGGCAGCCTTTCGTAATCTTGTTACTGTGAATCTGGAAAAGAGGAGCCGAGGACCGATTCGAAATTATAAATGAGAAATGTGGCTGTTAAACTGATGATGAAATCGGGCACGTCTCAACAAATCTGAAATGCTAGGTATTGGTAAGAATTGAATTCATTTCTTTCTTTCTTTTTTGTCCACACTTCGTTTCTTTACAGTACATCATATATTGAATACAGATGCCATTTCATTTCATTTCATTTGTATATTTTAAATTAAATAATGTTACAATTGTTGTATTGCTTTTAATACAGACTTTAATTAGGCAAAAATACTTTACATGCATTACTTTAGGCCCCATTTCATTTTTAATCATAATTTCTGCAAGTGATGTCATGTGGTTCCTGAAAACCACTCAACTGTTTCAAATCGACCGTTGCACTGGATGATGCTGTCAATATTCATTTCCTATTCTGAATGACAGACAGTTCACTACAGTGTGTAACTCATAGCCTAGTACTGCAATCATCAGATATGGTTTAATGATCAGTGTGTTTGATATATAGCCAGAAAATGGTGTATCAAATTTGAAATTGTCAAAGTCATTTATTCATGATATAGTAAAATTGTGTTTAATTTAGGCAAATTCACTCTCCCACTGAGCCCAGATTTTATCTGTACTGAATTCATTGTTCATATTAGTCAAAGTAAGAAAGTAGCCTATTCAAATAACAATGTCCTTGGAATTGTGAATGATGAAGAGATTCATCTCAGTCCACTTACACATTAAATTGGTGTAGTTTGACTTAAGTATGAATGCAAATATACACTGCATCCTAAATGGCACACTATACATTATGCACTATATACTTATGCACTTACACACTTAACAGCATAGTATATGAATTTAGTGTCATCCCAAATGGAACACTAACGTTTTTATTTTTTACCAACCGGAAATTCAGACTGTTTCCCAGATGACGTTTTATGGTTGCCAAATTAGTGAAATAAATGACCAAACTACCAAATAGTACCTGGCATGAGTATACATAATCTCTCACGTAGGAGAATTTTGCTTGCACAATCCAAAATAAGTAAAGTAATCTGACATCACAGCTCCACTCCACCCCTTCCATTACGTGAGCAAAGCTGCGGTCATTGAGTGCGTGAAGTATCCAACATTCCACACTTCTTTTTAGCGGTTGAATTGAAGTGCATCATCCTGGTATTTAAAGTGCACTTATTCTTTTTAGAATAAAAACAATATTTCAGTGTAAATGCACTAATAGTATTTGTACTACAAAATGGCGTAGAATAATGTAAAAGTATGCAATTTGGGACGCACCTATAGACATCTAAAAGAAACAAATTTTGGACATGATGTCACAAGATGTGACCATAAATGTGGAAAATTTAGAGAATGCTCAAGCTTACTTGTTTTTTCTAGTTTTTTTTTAGTTGTGCTCACTGCGAACCTAAAGTTGCAGAAGTCTTGCCAGACCAGACCAAATGCACCAAAATATTTTGATCAGAATTTGTCAGATAATCTAGAAAAGATCCTGACTTCTGTACCTAATTGCTGTAGTGTTGAGTTAAAGTGGGAGGCAAACCTACCAGTTTTTCCAGAAATACCAAACACACTGCTTACGAATGACTTGCACGCCCTTCTCATGTGATGCAACTTTAAATGCAATGAGTTTCTTTGTCAAAACACGTTTTAAAGCTCCCAGCTGCAAGATGAGACGCGAACCTCAGATTGGATCTTTATTGAAGCTATAGGTATATTATTAAGTCCCTCAAAATATAAATTATTATGGTCCATTTTTTGCCAAGACAAATAAGGCTGATTCTGATAAAGCTGCGGGATCAATGTTTAACAAAGTGAATGGTTTTATCAGGTTACTCTGTTAATCCATGGATGTGCAAATCACAAATTTGACTTAATGAAAAGACGGGTGCTGTATATTGCAGTGTAATATACTGTACAGAGCTGTACATGGTTGTCATACTTTTGCCATTTTGACTGACAGTTCTGAATTTTTGGCCTCTTCTCTTAGTTATCAGCGCAGTGAGTGGTGTCATCCGGGAGTTTTTTATTATTTATACATGTTCACTGCATGGTGTTTCAGACATCAAAGTACATCTTCCAGACTTGTGGGAGCCCTTGAGTGGTGTCCATCATGTGACAAGCACCTTATAAAGTTTTAAAGCTCTTTGACACATGATTTCTCTCTGCCCTTCTCATTTTCCTTCATGTTTTTCCTTCACCTCCTGGCCTGATGTCTGACTCTGGCAATCTCTGAATCAGAACCACAGTTTTTCTTATGACAGTACAAATGTTTAGAATGACAGTTGATTTTCAATATGACTAAAACTAGTTCTAACCCAATGAAAATATGTATACAACCAAGGATAAATGGAATATTGTTTTCCAAAATTTCTGACACCATAAGCAAGCTCATTATAATAAAAAACAATTAAATAAATGAAAAAAGGTCATTTCAATTCACAGTGTAGCTTAACAAATAGTAATTTCAACTCAGTTTTTATTAGAATAATATTATCTAAGATAAATAAATATGGTAATAAATATTTTGCTCTTCATAGTGTGGTAATAGCATAAGTTAGTAACTAACTTTATGTATTATGGAGTAATTTTTCTATTATTCCCCCCTAACTCAAAGTGTCAAATGGCAATTTTATTAGCAATGTTTTATAATTATTCTTAACATATTTTTTTACAGAGTGGGTTTCTTGTTGTTTTCACATAATTCTAAATGTCTTGGCATGAGTTTGTTCTCTCATAATTGGCATTTAATTTGACATTTAATTCACGTAACTGTCTCTAATTATTTTTCCTCATAATTTTAAATATTTCACACTGTGACTGTTTCTTGTAATGGTCAAGTTTAATCTTAAAGTACTAGTTTTTTTCCTAATACTTGAACATTTATGTCTCACAGTGTGGTTTATAGCAACATATTTTCCTCACAATTGATACTATATCTCATTGTGACTTTTTTTGCTCATAGTTGCATTTTTTTTTTAGAATGACAAAGTCTATAAAGTCCTCTTAACTTGCTTTAGTCCTTTATGAGGTTCAAACCTGTTTTTTTTTGCAGGTAAAATGTTCTTTTTGTCATTTTGCTCTAAAAATATCTCATCGTTTATGTCTGTGTTTTGCAGGGACCCAAAGGCCAGACTTCATCCCAGAAGTAGGCGAAGAAGCAGTGGATGCAGCACCATGTTTACCCTGCACTGTCCTAACTGAGCAGGAGCAAGCAGAGCTCCATAGTGAACTACAAAAGGTAACTTCAGTGCTGTTATATTTCAGTTTCCAGCCTGTCTCAACAATGTCTTTGCAGCCATTTATCAATGACTTATTTTTTGTAACGGTGGCACAGTGGCTCAGTGGTTAGCACTATAGCCTCACAGCAAGAAGGTCGCTGGTTCGAGTCCTGGCTGGGCCAGTTGCAATTTCTGTGTGGAGTTTGCATGTTCTCCCCGTGTTCACGTGGGTTTTCTACGGGTGCTTCGGTTTCCCCACAGTCCAAAGACATGAGCTATAAGTGAAATGGATGAACTAAATTGGCCGTAGTGTGTGTGTGTGAATGTAAAAGTGTATACTGCAGCCGGAAGGGCATCCGCTGCATACCAAAAAAATGCTGGAATAATTGGCAGTTCATTCTGCTGTGGTGACCCCTAATAAGTGAATCTGAGCTGAATCAATTTCTTGTTGATAAAACCAGAATGGGTGAATGAATGGCACCAAATTAGATTTTTCCACATCAGGTGAATTGTTGTATCCTGCTTCCCTACAGGTGGAAGATGAAATCCAGACTCTTTCCCAGGTGCTGGCGGCCAAGGAGAAGCAGGTGGCGGAGATCAAGCGGAAGCTGGGCATTACTCCACTCAACGAGCTCAAACAGAACCTGAGCAAGGGCTGGCATGATGTCACCACCTCCACTGCGTACGTGCCCTCACTCGCCTCGGGCATCTGCATGCCGCCTGCTGCCTCTCATACTGCTGCCGAGGAGCAGCTCCATCTGTCATTGCTTCTGCTGCGCATTCACACTTGCCATTTGGCTGAATTACATTAAAGTACAGTTGTGAACATGCTTTATCTTACCTGAGAGCTCCAGCTGTCAGAATTACGTTATCTTGTGTTTTAGTGTTATGTACTGTTGGTAACATTTCTTTTAAACATCTGTACTGGACAGGTATAAGAAGACCTCAGAGACCTTGTCCCAAGTGGGTCAAAAGGCGACAACTGCATTTTCCAGCGTAGGCACAGCCATCACCAGAAAACTGGAGGACGTGAGGTGAGATTGCAATTAAAGTCCTATTTTCTTGGTGTCCAAACTTGGTCCTGAAGCTAAACTCTGCAGGACAGTGGTCCTCCAGGACCAAGTTTAGACACTTCTGGTTTAGCTGTTCATTGTACCCTTTTGACGAATGAATACTCACTAATACCTACTAATAATTTCTGTTCCAAACCACTTTGGTTTCATTCACACAGCAGCATATAATGGTTGTGACTCCTTTTTTGGAGATCAAACAGGGTGGGATTTTACCGGGTGACTTTGAGAAGCATTTCACCAATCTCATGGTATTTGTAGGGGTCACAGCTGCATTTTGATGTTGGTCATAACATTTCCTGATAGAGTTTAGAATATAGAATGACTGACCAAAATTGTAGATTCAGTCTTATTTTGTTTCAAGTAGATAAGATTTTCATTTAAAAAATTTAAACACAAATGAATGTATATTTTCTTATTTCACCCTAAATAGAGATTCTTATTTAAGGTCAGTTCCACAAAAAGGTCATGAAGACTTTGTTAAAGGAACACTCCCCCTTTTTTGGAAATATGCTCATTTTACAACTCCCCTAGAGTTGAGTTTGAGTTTTACCATTCAGTTGAGTTTTACCATTTTTGAATCCGTTCAGCTTAAATTTTAGCTTATCTTAGCATAAATATTTGAATTGGACTAGACCATTAGTGTCTCGCACAGAAAACAAAAAAAATCAAAATACAGTTTAAAGCTTGACACTTCTGTAGTTACATTATGTACTATAACAGACGGAAAATGAAAAATTGCTATTTTCTAGGTTTATTTGGCTAGGAACTATATTCTCACTCCAGCATAATAACCAAGGAACTTTGCTGCTGTACCATGGCTGCAGCAGGCACAGTTATAATATGCATATTATCAGGTGCTGCGTAATATCATTGTACCTGCTACAGCTATGGCACAACAAAGTTCCTTGATTATTGAGAGTATAGTTGAATAAGAGTATATAGTTCCTAGCTTTAAATGGGAAAATTATCAAAAGATGCTAATAGTCTAATCCGATTCAATTATTTATCCTAAACTAAGTTAAGATTGGCTGAATGGATTAAAAAATGATAAAACTCAACTGTTTAACTTTTGGGAAGTTGTAAAATGAGCCTATTTACAAAAAAGAGGGGTTCCTTTAACATAATCCATACGAAGCAGGCTGTTTAATCTAAGTATTTTGAAATGGCATGAGTTTATTTGATGAACAGTTTTAATCCATGCTTTAATTTACATACACTAATGAGCCATTAGGTCCTGTCACAGGTGAAGCAAATATCATTGATCATCTCTCAACAAGGCTATATATTAAGGTCTGGGTGGATTAGATGGTAAGCAAACAACCAATTCTCATAATCCGTGTTGAATGCAGCAGAAATGACAAGGGCCAAATTATGACAGTTTATGACAGTTGATAAGTTTATGGGTTGACATTTTACCAATAGTAATCTGAAGAGGGAAAACATGGCACCATGATACTACGTGGACGAATGTTGGAGTCGAATCCTGTCATGTCAAAATTCTGAATTATCTGAGTATAAATGCACATGGTGAATATGGTAAACTGAGGCTCAAGCATCCTTGATATGTGAGAGATTGATTCATATACATTTTTTTTGAGCAGTGTAGTTTATTTGATGGTGTAGACGGTATTCAGTCCACTCCATTTTCTGTATGATAATTTGAGTCACATGCCTTAGTAAATGCATTCATCAAACCCTAAAACAGACTGTGTGAATGTAGCCATTGTGATCACCACTTAGACATGTGCCTTTAGCATATCACTACTGGACAACATGGCAAAGGACTCAATTTTGCACCCACACAGTGGAATTATCAGAATTGAGGTATAAGAAAACCATTAACCATAGACACACACACACACACACACACACACACACACACACACACACACACACACACACACACGTCAAGTCAAAGAACAACTGACATACTCTCAATTTCACCGTCTTACGACACTCTTGCTGCAACGCTGGCAACGTTGTTAACTGTTTTTGCTAATGACACCTCTGCCATTTACAGATTACAGTCATTTTCCAATTCTTTTGGGTAAGACTGTTTACAGTGGCTTCAAACAAAAGCTGGTTATTTTGGCTGCTACACTTGTCAGTAGTGTGATGAATGGTTTTATAGCGAGGCATGCACTTAGAGGTAGTCTAGTACTCCATTTCCCTAGTACCCCATAGTGTGCATGCAGACCTTTTCGACTTGAACCTTTGCTTTAAAGGGAGAGTTCACCTAAAAATTCATCATTTACTCACCTTTCACTTGTTGCAAACCTGTTTGAGTTGAACACAAATGAAGAAATCTGGAAATGGTGTAATCATTGACTTCCATAGTTTTTCCTACTGTGGATGTCAGAAGTCACTGGTTTTCAGCTTTCATCAAATTATTTTCTTCTGTGTTCAACAGAATAAAGAAACCCACTTGAGGGTGATTAAATAGTAAGTAAATTTTCATTTTATTTTGGTGAAGTCTCTCTTTAATGCATAATTGTACATTTTGAATGGATTCTTGCAACTTTTTAGGGTTCTTGTTACAAGAATAGTTCACCCAAAAAGTTAAAGGATTATTTAAATGTTTTTCATCTGCTGAACACAAGAGAAAATATTTTGATTTTTCTTTTCTTTTATAAGCCAATAACATCAAGATATTTTTTTATAGAATATACAGTGCTTCAAATGATAGTTCACCCATAAATAAAACTTTACTCATTTACTTACCATCAAGTGGTTCCCTACCTTTATGAGTTTACTTTTTTTGTTGAACGCAAAAGATCGTTTGAAAAATATCACAAACCTGTTACCATTGACTTTTTTATAGTAGGAAAACTAATTCTATGTAAGTTTCTAACATTTTAAAATTGACTTATTTTATATTCAACATAAAGAAACTCAAACAGGCTTGTGAAAAGGGAAAAGTGAGTAAATGATGACAGAATTTTTAGTTTTAGGAACTGTCCCTTTAATACATTTATTAGACCACTTGTCATAAGAGAAAGCTTAAATATTTTAGGAATCTGTCAAACTTGTTATAAACTAAACAAACTTATTGTAATTTTTTTAGGCAAATTTACTGAAACATTTAAATAGTGTTTATGAATTTGCTTGTTTACACCCAAATTTGAGCAAAAAAAATGCCAATTTGAACTTCTCAGATTCAGAAATTAATCAAGGATAACATTCAACCATAAAAACTTATCTTTAAGGACTTTAAGTCTGTGAATTAAAAATAAAATAGAAATATAGTGCTTTGCAAATCTTTTGGAGTTTATGATTTATAGGTTAGGTATGTGATTGAGTAAAAAGTTATTTTTGTTTTAATCTGTAGACAACTGATGACATTTCTTCCAATTGTAAAACAGTAATAGTATGTTTTTGTAAGTAATAATTTTTTGCCATAAAATAACAAAATATCCATATTTTGAAGCTATTAAGAAATCAGTGTTTGGTGGAACAACCCTTATTTTTCAAACATAATATTTTTGGCAAACCAAAACCTCAACATTTTTGGAATTCATGAGGACGATTTAAAATTTAGGTGAACTAATCTCAAAGGCGAAATAATGTTTTATGCCGAGTTTAGACTACACCAATGGATTGTGTCAAAATCGGGATATTGTGCTGCCTGACCTCAGCATTAAGAAACTGAATCAATAATAAAGGGATAGTTCACTCAAAAATGAAAACTGTCATCTTTTATTCCCCCTTCACTTTCTTCAGTTGAACACAAAAGAAGATTTTTGGAAGAAAGCTGAAAACCTGTAACCATTGACTTCCATAGTGTTTGTTTTTGCTTTTATAACCATCATTACCATTCATGACCACTTGAGGGTGATTTAATAGGGAGTAAATTTCCTTTTTAAGTGAACTATCCCTTCAAGTCAGCCCAAAATAATCTGATACTTTCCTATCATTCTCATGCAAAGTTTATTTGATTTATTTTCTCCAGCTTCTCTTATTGTTTCTCAGCATTCTCTTTAGTGTTTGTGTGCTCATACCCCGCACAAATCTCTCAGTGTTCTGGCTGTCGCTCTGCTGAATGCCGATGCAGACGTGTTTAAACCCTATTCATTCCTTGCTAAATCTGTCACACCCCCATGCTCATCCAAACTGGGCGTCCCCAGCTGTGGTGTGAATCCTTGTCAGTGATACTGGTAATAAAGTCTTAAACCCCTCAATGGTGTAAAGCCTCAGACTCCTTCCTCCTTTTTACACAGCATGAAGGGCTGAGGTGTTTTATGTGTGTAGGTGCATGGCTTTATTTTCCTCTTGTAAATGTGTCACGGCTTTGGCTAACTCCAGTCTGCTCTTCTTTAATGCTGACGGATAGTATACGCTCCATACAGCACTCGGCTAGCATGCCGGTCATGAGGTAAGATACCGATGCTGATCTGTCACAAAAAAAAATCTGGATTCTGATTGGTCAGATGCTGTATAATGACTGTTTAATTGTATGTAATAGTTTGTCACATTACATTGTATGCAGGGTGCGAATTACAGAGGGGTTTGGGGGGGATTGACCCCCCCAAAATAAAGTTTGATCCCCCCTGAAGGAAGTCAAAACAAGATGTATGGGAGGGTCAGCCCTTTAATACTGAGAAATTACTCTATGTATTTTAAAATACTTGTTTTCCCTGTGTTCCTGTGGGTTTCTTCTGGGTGCTCCGGTTTCCCCCACAATCCAAAGATATGCGGTATAAGTAGATTGAATAAACTAAATTGGCCATAATGTATGAGTGTGAGAGTGTATGGGTGTTTTCCAGTACTGGGTTGTGGCTAGTAGGCGGTTCATTCTGCTGTGGCAACCCCTGATAAATAAGGGACTAAGCCAAAGAAAAATGAATGAATGTATTATAAATAATAATGTTAACAATTAAAATAATAGATAATATATACATTTGACCACCCTGTAACAGTTTATACCATTGTAAATGCTTAATCGCACCTATCAGTCAATGCGAGAAACATTTTAATTTAACAGTTTGAAACTGGCAAATCTAAAGCACAGATAGACATCGTAAGTGTTCACAAGATGTAAAAACATTAAAAAAAGACGTTGTATCTACATATAACCTGAAAGGAAAGTCAAATTAGATGCTGTTTGTATAGTTTGAGCTACAGTAATGTCTGAAATAGCAAATCACAGGATACTGTAGGTCAGAATACACTAAATATCCCTCAAAACACTGAAAACTTAAATAAGATTTTATTAATAAACTAAATGTAATTCAAAATAAATACATAAATGACTGAAGCATGTATTACACAAACTAACCAAAAATGTTGACCCCCCCCCCCCCCCCCCCCCCCCGATCATCAATGTATAATTCGCAAACTGATTGTACGTAATAGTTCGTCAAATTACTTTTGCTGCTTGTTCAAACTACTTATTTAATATGAGTAGAACCAATTTCTATAATTATTTTAATAATTTGTTTTATTTAATCCACTTACATTTGTGAAAACGATTAAGTTAAATTAAATGATTTTTGTTGGGACAACATGAAGGAATTGTGTGGAATCCAGCATTTTTTACAGTGCTGGTATTAGATTTTTGGTGATAGTTTTGTCTCTCAGTTCTATTTCTGTTCATATTTTTAAAATAAATGCATCACAAACTTAGACAGTAGTCTTATAATGCGTTCACTTTATATATTAATTTGGTATTCCAAATCAGGATCATGTGGAACTTTATTTTTGGGCACACTTTACAATAAGGTTCCATTTAGCTAGGGTTAGTACATGTATTTGTTAACATGATCTAAGAATGAACAATACTTATACAGCGTTTATTAATCATAGTTACAAATTTATTAATACATTATATTAAACTAATGAAAACTTATTGTACTTTTTTGTTCAACTAAAATCCTATTGTATCTGAATCAACAACTTCAGTGATTGTGAAGAAAAATATCCATGTTTTTAACCATGTCGTGTTATTACTGCATTTACCACTTTTTCAATTAATGAAAATTTTTTTTTGAATATTTTTGAACTCTGTCAAATTTAAATGAGAAAAAAGTTTTTTATTAATTAACTTATTTGATTAATTTGAATAATATATATTTTTAAGGAACATAATTTGAGAATTAAAATTAATGGAATATATTAATGTTATAACTCATAATTGCCCAAAAATGTACCATCAAAAGTACAAAAATATGACTCTGAACAAGTTTTCAAATTAAAGGATCTTTCAAGACCCTTCACTTTTATATGACAAATTTGATATTAATCATGCTTCGATCATGCTTGTGTCTATCAACAAAATTAATGTTTCTTTTTAATGAAAGATTATTACAAACCCAAATGGCTTATGATGATTAGTCAATTGCTTTAATGTTTAAAAGAATTACAGTTTTGCGAAACATTGCAAATGGCATAACTGAAATAAAAAGGATGGATAAATTCATCACTAGTCAACTCATGAGTTCAAAACTATTAATTACAATTACCGTATTGCATAGAAAACATTTTCCAGTATTGAATACATTTATATGTGTAATACTTTTTTATTTTTTGACGTTTGCCATCTAGGTTGAAAATTTGAATTTTGCCACTAAACATTAGCAAGCTTAGCAAAACATTATACTGACAACCTGTGATTGTGGCACATGAAGTGAAGTATTCAGTGCGTTTTACATTATTATCATTTTTTTTT
>CAIGQV010016734.1:7794013-7891819 GCA_903798115.1 Danio jaintianensis
GTGAGCTGAACATGTTAAAACCCCAAGCCTCATTGCTGGTTTGCAGACTAAGATGAGCCCCAAACCATCGACAAGCGATATTGACGAGGTTTCAGACTCCACACCTGATGGAGAGCCCATGATTAAACAACCAGACGACACGTTTTCACCAGATCAGCAACCGCACTGAGAATCAGCCCTCAAACGCTCCTCTTTTTCCACATCATCTTCTCTTTTGGTACTTCAGCATAGTCCCAGTGAGTTTTGCTTCTGTATAACGAGTCTCAATGATCTCCAGATGGGACAGGGTAGTCCTACACTGGAACAGACACGCCAAAATGTCATAACTGTAAGAGCATGTAAGAGCCTCAGTTCTGATCCATAACTTCAAGGTTCGTGCCATTGAATTAGCCAAAATAAAAAGACTTCACATGTCGGTTTTTTGTTTATTTTTTTAAGAATGTATCCAGAATTCATCTTATAATATATAACTGAATTAGAGCTATCTGTGTACATTTTCTGTGACACATCCAATTAATTAAAAATGCTAATTAAATTAACCTGATTTGTTTTTGTTAGCATGTATATACTGTAGGTATTTTCATATTTTTAAAACAGATGCCAAAAAAGTATGTAGTTTAAAATATAGTACTCTGTAAAAAATATCTGTTAATTAACAGGTTCCGTATTTCATGATTTACACGGGGGTTTTTTCTGTTTATTTATGGTTGCATTAATGCATGAATTGCATTATGGATACTCTGTTGACTTTTGATGATGATAAATTCAACTGTGCCATTGAACAAAGTGGCTATTACTAAAGTTTTAGTGCTTTGAAACTATATTGCATAAGAAATATGTAGAGAATTAAGTCTGTAAAATGATAGAAAAAGTACTGGCAATTTATATCACATTTTTGTATCATAATATACAACACAAATACAGACAATATGTCATTTTAAACTAGTAAAAATGTCAATAAAAGTCACTTTTTTCAAACTTTTCCACAATGCAATTAAAAAGTATAAATACATGAGAAAAAAAAAAGGATGAATCACAAAATATGGAAAATAGTTAATTTACATATATTTTTTACAGTGTATAATACGTGTATTGTTAGCATTAATTGCTTTAATACAAAAAAAAGATCAAACTGTAGTGATGTTACACTTATATTATTTTCTATACTATTCTTGAGAGTTTTGTGTCATAAAATGAGCATGCAACATGCTTTGTGACTATATTTCTCTTGTATTTTTGTAGTGTTATTAGGCCAGCCGCACTACTGAGATCCCAGTGCCTTGTGTTGCTAAAGCTGGGAAGGTTTAATCTCACTTTAAGAGCAGTTCTGATGCTTTTTGAAGAGATTTTGCCACTGCTGTAGTTCGTATAACAGGATATATTATAACGGGGATTAACAATATAGTCTACTAGACATTTTAAACTATAACACTGCCAAAAAGCAAGTGTACATGTCAAATCATTAGCTTTAGATTCAGCGCAACTACTGTGTAATTCTAATTCTAGTAATGTTTGTGTAGCTCATGGATCCACTTCCGCTGTTGTGCTTTCTTTGAATACTTTAAATACATAGTTGATGCCGTATGTTAAATGAAATTATATTTTTTATTGATATTAGCAGAGTTTATTAACTGTAGATACACAATTATGATACAGTAATGGTTGCTAAACTGATAATAAAAGGGCGCAGGGGCTTCTGCACATGCTCATGTATTAATATTTCATTCTTGGCACTTATTTTGACTTTGCATTCTGCTTCGATAAACATATGTTATGCTTACTGCAAAGCTGTTGCAAGAAATATGATTAGAAACATTTATAAAGGAATAGTTAGTTGGTATACAAAATAAGTAAAACTAATATAAAGAATATTGAATGTGTTTAAAACAATATTTTCTGTGTTTTTATGTTGTGGCTTATTAGATGGAGGGTGTGCATCTCCAGTGGGACCAAAAACAAAGTTTTGTAAAAACATATAATTTTTCTGCCTACTTGATATATTGTCATTGTAGCTCAAGTGTTTTCTCACATCGTCTTTTGATTAAATGGCTCTTCTGGGCTATTGAGTTGGTTTTCAGTTGCAGTGGTTGAATCTGCTGTTATGTTCATTCATTATTAGCATCCTGAAAAACTAGAAATGCTTTACTGACCTTTTGTTCCGTTGTGTGTCCAATGCCTAATAAAGCACATCACATTACTGTATATGTCTAGTTGTCATTCTTTAGAGATGTATTTGAGGTGCATTTCTGCTACAGAACACTAGATGGCACCCTAATGTTTACTTTCTCTCAAGGTGCTTTTGGTATGTCAAGGGTTTGAAGTCGGAAACTAAGGTTTAATGGTTGTAGCAAAATATTGATCATTCATTCATTCATTTTCTTTTCGGCTTAGTCCCTTTATTAATCTGGGGTCGCCACAGCGGGATGAACCGCCAACTTATCCAGCATATGTTTTACACAGCGGATGCCCTTCCAGCCGCAACCCATCTCTGGGAAACATCCATACACACCCATTCACACACATACACTACGGACAATTTAGCCTACCCAATTCACCTATACCGCATGTCTTTGGACTTGTGGGGGAAACCGGAGCACCCGGAGGAAACCCACGCGAACACGGGGAGAACATGCAAACTCCACACAGAAATGCCAACTGACCCAGCCGAGGCTCAAACCAGCGACCTTCTTGCTGTGAGGCGATTCTTATACATAATTGTTAGTTGAGAAAACTCCCTTAAAGGTATAGGTATAATTATTTATAGTTATGATTATTTACTCAGCCTTGTCACAAACCTGTTTGAGTGTATTTTTTTATTGAACACAATGAGTTATCTTGGAAACCTGTAACCATTGACTTCCATAGTATTTGTTTTTCCTACTATGGAAGTCAATGGTTACAGGTTTTTCATATATTTTTTTACATTATTCAAATTATCTCCTTTTTTCAGACAGAAATTAACTTGTGGTTTGGAATCACTTAAGGGTAGTAAATCAGACATTCAGCTGTAATGTTATCTTTGAATAAACATGTGTGGCTCTAGAAATCATGTTTGTTTTATTTTGTAAACATTCACTAAATGGTCTTTTAATGCTGTGGCAGTTAAAATGTTATTAATAGTAGTCATATGCATATAGACCAAGGCTATACGAAATTTATTATTATCTCAAACCTTTTTTCAGTCAGTATTTCCAAATACTTTAGTTAATTTAAAGGCCTAAATGAACACTGCCAAGCACCAAATGTAAGTGCAAAACTGAATTGAGTATATAAAACGGTACTACACGACAGATGGTCATACGTTTATTATTATTATTTATTATTATTTTTAATCTTCCACCCATTAACAGTAGTTTTACTACAGTAGTTTTAGATATTTATTATACAAATTTCCAGAAAATGTGGTAAAATTATTGTTAATATCTGGCAACCATGGCAAGACCACATTCCAGCAAACAGGTTTCCTTTTGGGTCTGTAAATTTGTTTTATTTCAAAACAATGTTCTAGAAACCAGAAGTGTTAGCTGAGAAGAGCCTTTTCTTATTGTAGTAAAACCATGGTTATTTTTTGTAAGGGACATTAACAAATGCCAAAACTAAATATTGAGTTTTAGTCAATGGGATATTATGAAATGTAACCAAAGGCTATTTTAATTAGTCTTTGACCTTGAGAGAAAAAAAAAGGCTACCATGGGGACTGCAAATAGGCCTACTCAAAAACTTGAAGGCTTTGTGTGCATTTTTTTTTTTGTTCTGTTACTAAGCACAGTATGACCCAAGGCTGCTAATTAGCTCTAACAATTCAGTCTGCAACCTATTATAATCAAGCCCAGTTTCTGAAATAAGCATTTACGGCATGTTATATTTAGACGAATAAATAAACACCAGCAGACATCGTGTAGCAAACAGCTGCCGAAAAAAATCGTCTTTATTTTTCCGTGATTATTAACCAGGAGCTCATAGGAACACAGGCACCTTAGAAAAGGTCTTTTACACCAAAGAAAACAACAACAGCGGCACTGACGAGCACCAGAACATTGTCACCGTAGCACAATTACAATGGCAGTTTCTATTTACACACAGCTCAGAGTAAAAACTAGTACAGCCAGCAAGTGAGATAGATAGATAATAACAGTCACCAAGTGTTTTCTCCCTCAGGAGACGAAAATCTATTCAACTTTGGGAAAACCAAAAAGAAACAGAACGCTGCAATCATATAAACACTGTTAAGACATTGTACATATAGCAAGTGCTTTCAGTTAATGTATTGCGATATTTTATCAAGTCCAGATAACAATATCATCAGCTCCGTCTATGGTCCTATCCACAGACGACACTAGTGCGAGTAAATGTAAAAATAATTGCGTCTATTTTGAGTTATATTATCAGGTGTTGCCGTGAACCTGTGCACTAAAGCATAAAATTGCATAATTGTATCCGAGTGAACACAGACTAGACACTCACGATGACATAATATAGTGGCACGAAGCCTTAAAAATATCCTCTAATTAAGGCCCTCGTTTCTGCTGATACTCGACACCGTTTAACAATATAGGGCTACATTTGTTTTCATTCCATTAGTTAATTGTTGCCGGCTAACAGCTTTCAGCAGCAGTCGTCATAATCATTAAGACAAAACCCTCTGAACCTCAAATCTTTCTGCACTGTATTATGATGAGGGGAGCGTGTCAGAGAAAACCCGCGAACCTGCCAGCAGTGGCGCGAAACGTAACTGTGACGCACTCAGCTTGACCTGGCAATAAGTGACGTCGGCATTAAACCCAGGATGAAGCGTTATTAATGTTGACGTGGGCCGCTCATTTATCTCATCACTTCAAATACAGGTCAGTGTGTGTTTCAGGCGACACCTACATCACAGATAAAGAGCTTTTACGTCTTAACAAGTCAGTCATTGAGGGGACGTTCACACAGAACCAGGTTTTGCATTTAAAAACGCCAGAAGCTGCACTGAGGGACATAAATTGGCGGGATTTCGAATGAAAAAGTGCGCTGATTTCAATAGTTTTTTCTGTAAAACAACACGTCCAATGTGTTCACAATTCTAGTTCAGCTCCCTTGGTTCAATCCAATAAAGAAAGTGATAAATTATACATACCAGGCAGGTTCGTTGTGATTAAAACAAACGTACGTGACTGCTGTGAACATGGGTCGTTTAACTTTCACACTGTCAGTTTTAAGACTAAACTTAACAATACAAAACAATAATTTTGTTCTTTATCATGTATATTTTGTAACACAGCTTTACAATCGTCCAAAACAATGTTGTGTGTTTGGCTAAATGTGTTTGTTGTATGTTAGTAAGAGTTTGCAAATGTAGGATATAGTCAAAACAGCACTAATGACTTCTCTTTCAAGCACAAATGAAGATATGCCTTAATATTGAACTGTAATTTTACAGCATGGTGACTATTGTCAAGAAGAAGAAAAACAGGCATGCTTGAGCGTTCTGTCCTTTTTATATCCTGTAATATTATGTCCTGTTTTGGTTCATTCATGTCTTTGGTCTGTGTTGTGTTCATATTTCAGTTCATTTGGAAGCAGTCTCAGCATATATTTGTTTGATGTGCAGCTGTTTGGATTGCAGTGTTCACAATCACCAGAGTTTGATTTAATCAAACCAAACCTGCCCAGTCACACACTTTAAAAGAGAGTTCTTGTCAGTTCCAATGCCTCTCGCATTCTTAAATGGAAAAACCTGTTCAATCTTAATGGTCTAAAAAGCCTTTAGAATTGCAGTCACGTTTAACCTCTTATTATGAAATTCTGAAATATCCGATCAAGAATTTCATTCAGATTAAAAATGTCCATGCACCATTTTGCAATAGATTGAACTGTTAACAGTCAAATTCGTTTACCAATATAAAACCGACTTGTTTGGAAGTGGTGCTTCATGTCTGCAAAGGTTTCACTAATAGACAGCACTATAATAGTGCATTAATAACACTTTAATAGTACACATTGTGTCTATAATTTTACAACAAAATTGAGACAATCTTTGGGCTTCTTCATTTTGAACCTCATTACAAAATTCAACTGTAAATCTTGTCTTTATTGTTTTGAAATCCTGCCAATTTCAAGGGTTTAATATGTTTGTATTTAACATTTATTATGTTCATAAATATACTATCCATAGCTATTGCATCTACAATATAATCTGTTCCCCATCAATGACCTCTTTCACACTGGCATAGAAATCAAGTACCTTTTTGAACACCTTGTGTATATATAAATATAGAGTCAATGTGCAATAATGAATAATACACAGTTATTGATAGAGTTATAGTCTAGACATTGCTTACTGGTTGAAATAATAATTTTGGTAAATGACATGGGTCACCTAAAAGCACACCTCTTTTCCTTTATGGCTTTACAACTCAACTGCTGCATCTTTTTTCAGCTAGCAGCGGCATGCAAAGATGACGACATCCTGAGTTTTCCTGTTTTTACACAGTAGACTTCAATCATGTGCACAGGGCATCAGATGCCCATCTTTAACATCAAACAATACTTCAAATCAGGAATGTCAAAAGAACAGACAATGGGACAGAATGTGTGAACAAAAAGTTTTTTGTTTTTTTTAAAATAAAAAGCACAGTTGGGGCTGACTGTATTGGTCCTTGAGATGAACTGGACTTTTTTATTTCGAAGTGCTTACTGTATGTAGGATCTATCAGGCATTTGCAATCATCACCTCTGCTGTGGCGATCAGAAGCTGTTTCTTTTATCATCAGCATCTGTTTGTTTTTATGACAGCCACTCTCTCTCCCTGTCTCTTTTAATGGGCTATAAAATCACTTGATGTGAGCACATGATGCTAAATATAGAACAGGTCTAAGAAGAAGCCTCACAAATTTGGCCTCCAACTCAGACCCAGTGGAATGACTAAAGAATATGGCAGTTTCTATCAGCGCTTCAGCCAATCAGAGTTGAGAGCACTCTCTTAAAGGGATAGTTCACCAAAATAATTTTTCTCATTTACTTACCCCCAAATCTGTTGATTGATCTTTTTGATGCTGAAGATTGTTTTGTACAAAAAAAAGAAACATAGCAAACTTTTTAGCTGTATAAGTAATTTGAAGTCAAATTGTGAGTAGGGGTGTGCAAGATTTATCATTTACAGCAGTATTGTAATTATTTAGTGTTAACTATGATAGATGACTATCAAGTATGCCAATCGTTTTGAAAGAAAAAAATAACTGGAGCAGAACATGTATGCACAATTGCTTTTATATGAATTAACTATGTCCATGATTCAATGATCTATTAAAAAAATACGGCCACTTATGAACCGTTTGAACAAATCATTGGAATGAATGATTCAATGAATCACTCACATAGACATGGATTTGTTTTTAATGTTTATCCCAGATATAAATCCAAGGAACCAACTCAAAACACACTCAGCAGTACAATATTGTTATTATAATCCTGAAAATCCCCCAATATACCATGATATGTTTTTTGGTTTCTGTCAACATTGCACACCCCTACTTGCAAGTCTTCATATTCCAACTTATTCTGTTGCATTTGGTTATATGACTGAAAATATAAAACATCTTCTTTGTGTTACACATAAAAAAGAAACAAATCATGTGGGTTTGGAAAGACATGAGGGTGAATAAATTATTTGTATTATTTTTTGGGCTGAACTGTCCCTTTAAAATAGCCCAAGGAGAAGTAATTTGTGTCAGAACATTTCATGAAAATGTGACTATTAAAATATGCTGCAATCGCATGACTAAAAGGAATACATTTTCAGAGGAAGTTGTATTTGCAAGTCATTATAGTAACAGCAGCCTGCCTGCCCTGTGCCTGTTTTTTTACAGATAAAACATCACAAACAACACATTCATAAATTTTAGATCATAGTTTTTTTTTTCGTTTGTTTCTTCGGCATGCACATGCAGTATTAAAAAATACAGTTAGATCAGCAAATACTTGAAAAAGTGTAAAAATCCAGTGCGACAGTCTTTGAGTTCTTGAGGTTAACATGGTTCTTGATTGACAATGTTCAGCAGTGAGATAATCCATTCAGAGCACTGAGCCTACACTTCCATTAGTTTCTTCTAGATGTAAAGCAACTTTAGGGGTTTTGGAAGGGCTGGAAACCTTTTTGCATTATGTCCTGCTTGTTCTGTAGGATCTGTTGAGACAGGGCTGCACAATTGAATCCAAATAAAAACTAAATCATGATATGGATTTGTGTGATAATTCACGGAAGCTTTGATTTTATTAAATAAATATACGTTCTGCAATGTGTTTGTTTATGCACAAGCAGCTCATGATGCTTTCTTTGTCTCAGAGCAACTCAGTTGACAGTAAATCTTGCTCCAGACAAACTCATCTCTGCATCTGCTCTGAGTTTAACTTGCTTAAATTGTGCAACAGGGAACGCAACATGCGCCATTTATTCTCCCAAATGTGTAATGAGAAGCTCTTAAATCAAGTGCCTCTGATTAAAAAGGAAGCTTTAAAGTTAGAGTTTACCCCAAAAATTAAAATTTTGTCTAATTTGACTTAGAGTTTAATACATCTGTTGAGCACAAAAGAAGATATTTTGAAGAATGTTGAAAAAACAAACCATTGCCAATAACCAGTGACTTTCTTTTCCTTTTTTTTTTCAAAGGAAATCAGTGGCTACGATCAACTGTCTGGTTTCTTCCAAATATCATCTTCAAAATGTTGTTTTTAGATATTCAAAAGAAGAAACTCACAATTTGAGGGTGAGAAATTAATATTTTTGCCTGAACTATCCCTTTTAGGATTCTCTTCAGTTTTTTTTTCCAAAATAAAAGCTTAATGGTTTAACATTTAGTAAATATATTTGGGAAGGCCTACTATTGTAGTCTTACAGTACACTGTAAAACAAAATTATATATTTTGCACAAATATTTTTTGACTGTAAAATATTACTATTGAAATTACTTGTTATATTCAATTCTTGATTTTATATAATTATGATTACTTAAAAATATTGACATATTTTTAAAAAATCGAAAATAGTGTGCAGCCCTATAAACAGGCACAGCAAATGTGGACCTTTTTTGTTTAAATCAAATTTTGAATCTCAAATCACAAGTTTCACAAGAACTGCAAATACTTTTTTAAATATGAGGAAATATTTTCCCCCAAATCATACAGCTCTACTTTGAAAGACAATGGAAAGCATAAATCTGTGATCTGGATTGTGATTCATAATGCTAAGATCTTCTACGCATGGTTAGGCTGGAGTTTTTAAAGTCTCTGACATTAATGGATGATCTCACTGTTTAAGCATCTTGTAAGAAAAAGGTTCCCCAGTTTTTTAAAACGCAGCCGTATTCAACAAACCCCGGCTTGAAACGTTTGATTAAACGTTCCTCGCCACATTTTCCAAAACCAGAGATGAAACCAACAAGACAAAATGACTACAATATTGTAGCTAAAAATCGTTTACAAAGCACAACCGGAAAAGACACCCCCACCCCCCAAGCTCCAGATTTATCAAAAGACTCTTTGAGCAGGAAAAAAAAAAGCAAGAGGTAGTCCTTAAATCAGTAAAAAAAAGGGGTCTCCACTCCCACAAGCCGACACCAGAAACATTCCTTTGCTTTTCTGTGCATCTCCACGCACAATATCAGATCTCACCAAGGCACAGTCAGACTCCTATATTTCCTCATACAAATACATTCCTGTAAGTGGTCAGAGGGACTGGTCCCCCACACGGAAAACAAAAAAACAAAACCTTGACTCAGGCCCCTTCTCGACCCCCAGAACTAGATAAGACATGACCTGATCATGCACTACGGGTACCCGGCAGCGATTTGTTGGTAGTATGCATTGCAGAATGCCAATACTGTCCAATGACAGCTGCGATTATAAGCCCTCCAAGAGAGCAAGTTTGCCGTTTCATAACCCAAAATTGTGCAATCTGGGATGTTCCTCTCGACTACAGTTTTTTTTGCAGACTCAGTCTCGGCGACGGCATTTACTTGTTCTTGCTATTTGTGGCTCGACACAAACACACAAGTTATGTAAATAGACTACCGAGTGGCCCATCTGCCATCTGGCTATAGCTGAGTGCTGGTTTGGAGTTACACAAATGATTCAGTCTATGGAAAGACAGTCAGATTGGGTCAGTCTGACATGGGATATGCACACCCAGCCTAAACATCTGCACAGATTCAACACTAATACCAAAGAAAGACATATGGGTGTCTCCGATTAACGGCGAGCTTTCGGATTAACCTCACGCCAATGTGTGGGAAAAGAGATGGCAAGACATTTCTGCTTCTTTAGAGCAGTTCAACTCTGGACCTGGTGAAAGTTCAGAATAGGAAGCATCTGTACACCATAGCTTAGAGTATGGATAAAAACGGATACACATTTTGAGTAATATAATAGTATTATCTTAGTTATTTACTATATGGTATGTTTACACAGAACCAGAGAAGACTACTTAGGCTAAAGACGGCAAACACCTCTGCGTCCTGCTGGATATGAACAATAAAAAGCTTGGTACTGCGGTACAACGAGACATGGACCCATTTAGGTATTCATGAGCAGCACTAGTTCTAAACACTGTTTACCAGGTAGCTTATATAAGTTTTGTAGGTACGTTATATACTGTTTGACCTGTGAACGAAGTTGGCCATAAACATGGTGAAAATGTAACATACTGGTAGAAGGCTTGATATGCACCAAGTGTCTGTTAAATTCACGTTATACAAGAAAACAAGCACCCCAATGAACACAAGTAATGTGCCGTGGCCTAGCTAACAAAATTGCAGCCAATACATAAGCACCATGGTGACAGGTGTGTGAAATGTCAAATTAAACGCACAGTGATCTTATGTACGATAACTTCACACAACAGCTTATCCGAGGCAAGGACACTGAGAAATATATTCCCGATACTCAATCCTAAAAGTTACTTCAATTTCATTTGTAGGAAACATGATGAAAGGAGTTTCCCCGTGTAATTACTGAATGTAAACAATTGTAGACATCAGCTTGCCCCTCTTATGTTAAACGCCCATGAGATCTTTCAGACCTTTTGGTCTAAAATAGCACCGGGAAGGGAATGGAGGGACAAGCAGCAGGCTTTGAGATGTTCCTCACACCAGCTGAGGGCCGAAATATGCAACTATTAATTATTGAAACTCATCTTCATCTCTGGCTTGAGATCACAAAATTTTCAATGAGAGAATTGGAGTGCTAGAGCCCCTGGGTGCTGGTGCATGGCTTCAGTATAGCTGTGCTTTCACAAACAGATTGCCTCCAGTCTAACGGAAAGACGCAAGGCCCCGGAGACCCTTTCGCTGCAAGATCTATTGAATTGTGTCAACAGATTGTGGGGAGAAAAATGAAAAATATAGATCATACAGATCTTGTTCCTTGTATATGAACTCTGGGTAGCTACTGGATTTTATTTGTGTTTTTTTTGTCTTTAGAAAAGACATAAATAGCAGTTTTAAACTGTGTTTTGGAGATCTCATTTAATGGATTTTAAATTACATAGATTTGAATTACAGATTTACATTTAAAATGCTCTTTTTTGTAGTCTAGTGTCTGGTTTATTCACACAAGCAGCACAATCTTTTTTGTTTGTTTGATTTTTAGTCTGAACTGTGAAAGATCATTATTGTTTTCAATACAGATCCAAACCGAATCTGTATCTGGTGTGAAATCAGATTGAGTCCAAGTTTTTTAATGCCTGCGAGTGTGAACAGTAAAAAGCAGTTTTTCCAAGTAGTCTTGGAAAACTTCTAAATTAACCAATGTCGACACAGAGAGTACTGACTAAGCTATAAACAAATGTATCTAATTTAAAATCTGATTTATGTGCAGTGTAAACAAAGCCATGCTCCATTCCACCAATAAAACCAAGTGTTAATCTGGACGTACGTATTTAGTTTTGGAGAAGTTAATACCTTTAGTTTATATACACATATCGACAATTACTTAAAAGGGACACCATGTGATGAAAAAACAGAATTGGACAATAAGCTTGTCAACGTAAGCACTGCTTGCATGTATATAATGAGTACTTGTGTTGATGTTATGAAGACGGTATCATATATTAGACTGTTTCAGAGCCACCAAAACATTGCCAGATAACAATTACCAATCGAGCTGCCATATTCCAAATCTGGTCATCCTTTGCAATCACCAAAAATGTCCATCCTCCTGTGACCAGCGATCTGTGGTCTTACACGATACGGTACCCACTACAGCAGAACAACACTGCCACATCTGAGTGCTTCCACTGAAGTCGATGTGGCATTTGCTATTTTTATTACTTCCTACTTGAACCTGTGAGGTCAGGAAAAGGGTGAGAGGAAAAGAGCTCTTCACCTTTCAGAGGTAAAATTAACCACTTTGCAGAGTTTTCATACTCTTTGCTCAGGCATGTTGGTCGAACCTCTCTAGGCATCAAACTGTGGTGTGAAACCACCGCGGGTTCATTTATGGCTCTAATGTGAGTGCAGTTCATTCCTGCTGATGGAGTCCGATGGGAAGGAAAGGTTGCACTGCCTGAATGGCTGGTTCTTGGAACCGCTAACTTTGATGCGAGTCTGTGCCATTGGGCTTTAATGAGCGCAGTCCTTGCACTTCATTCTATTGAAGTTACACACAAAGCAAAAGAAAAAAAGTAAATGGCACGTTAAAAAAAAACCTTTTTGGTACCAAGAAGATAATCTTGTGACAAAAAAAGCACTGAGTTCTCTGCTGTTAAATCTAACTGCTGGTTTTGCTTTTACTGATCGCATCCCTGAAAGAAATGTCCTATTGGTAAACGCAAATATAAAACCAGACATATAAAATTCGTCCTTTGTAGGTGCAATTGCTTGTGAGCTGAAAGTCCTTTTCTTCCCATATGTTTTTTTTTGCATTGATGAATTCCCATTCAGGGGAACCGTCCAGTCAACATCCCAAAACAAACCCCTGTGGTGGTACATTCTTGAGAAGACAGGGTTTTTTTGGCTGTCCAACCCTTAACCTTTAGTAAAACGGGCAGGAGAAATGCAAAAAAGTGCCCGTGGAAAAAGAAACACTTTCTGTTTTATAGCACTCTCACAGTCTGAAAGAGAGCTTTCTTCTCTTTTAAAAAGAGCTTGGACTGAGGCTGGTCTTGCCCTCACTGGTCCTTTAGGAACTGACCAGAATGTTTCTTAAGCAGTGTATCGAACACAGACAAAAACAGATGAATCAAAAGTCTTTTTTTCTTCTTCTTTTTTGCAGTGTAAAGCAACGCAAAAACTCTCAGAGGGAGAGTTGGGAATCTTCAAAGATTGAGAAGTCCATTTGGGAAGGAATGCATAAGGGTTTGATCCCAGGAGTCCACGTGGGTTTAAGGTGAGGCGGGGTGGGGCTGTGGTCAGTAACAAAGAGAAGGGAGTTTTTTTTTATTATGCTATGCATGCAAAGGAAGCCCACCCTGTTTCTGTGCCTCAGCCGTAACAGCTGCTTCAGTCAACAAATCTCTGGCAGGCTTTCTTCCAGCGGCAGGCCGTGCACCACATGTCTCTGTTTTCCATGCCGTACACTTTACGACACTTCTTCCCTTCGCCTCGTGACTTCCTACTGCACAGCACATGACACAAAACACAAAATATAATTTAGCACAAAAAACAAACATAAAAAATAAAAGCATACCTGCATACGATTTTAATGACCAATGAATTGATTCTAGATCATAATGTGGCAATCATTTGCATTTACTAAACATAATTTATGTAATTATTTGCATGAATAGTACAATATACAAAATAGGGCTGCACGATATTGCAATAATTATTGTGATAATTTGTTTTGCTGCCATTTATATTGCAATATTATACTGAATAGCTCTATTTGGAAAGAATTCATTAATTTAGACTGATTGACATTATTATGGAAGATTTTGGGGATTATTCTAGATTATTGGGAAGTGAAATATTTTACATCATGGTATTCAGGTACAGATATTGAATAATTATATGTAAAATAAATCTGTATAGTCTTCATTGTATGAATAATTCAATAAATAATTTTTTTATTAGTTACAATAAAGTACAACTTCATGTGCCTGAATACTTTTTAACTCTCATGTCTGAATGCTTACACAGTCACAGGCCTTAAAAACACCTGCAAATGATAAACTTTCACTCCATTATGATTAAATTCTTCAATTACTACAAACATTTTCTGTGTTCTGAACTGTGGCTCCTGGTAAACCATAATCGCAACATATCCTCAACATTGCACTTCCTGTGAGGTGACTATTGCAGATGTGCACATTGCGATATCGATGCTAAAATGATATATTGTGCAGCCCTAATACAAAATAGAATTTGCATTATCAACTACTTGCAAAAAACTCTAGTTTCTAACACCCAATATGTTAGATTACAGTTTCCTAGTATGATCCTAAGGACTATTAACAAAACACCAGTGGGTTTATGGACTTTTTATGTGCTTCTGGCACCAAACCAAGTAAGCAGAGAGCAGAACTTACTCTAAATTGTACTTTTCCACAATGTGCACTGAGTTCATGATGTGCGACTAGATTTTTACATCTGGATGATCATAAAATGCAAGCATGTCCCTTTTGGGTGCTATAACTCCAGCAATCATAAGGTTTAAACATTGTACAGCCATAATGTTCTTAGGGCTGAAGGAAAGTGTAGTTGAGACCGTACCTGAGCGATCCTGCTGCTCTGGGGGGAGACGAGAGCACTGCGATGGTCTGAGAACGCTGTTCCCCAAAGCCCTGCGTCCGACTGTGAGTGGGAGAGGCCTGCAGTCACACAGACACACACTTCACATCTTCACACACAGCCAACACATCATTCCTACATTTCCTGTCATAAAAACTTCCAACACTCGATTTATTGACAAAGAGGATAAAATGTTGTCCGTTTAGCTTGCCGATAAGCTTGGAGGTATTTGGTCAAATGAGCTGGCAAACTGTGGTCAACCGATCAGGATTTTACGGTGTTTGTGTGTGTGTGTGTGTGTGTGTGTGTGTGTGTGTGTGTATATACAAGGGGACTGACTAAATCCCAGAGCATACTTTTTTTAATGCGTACATTAGTGTATATGCACTGTGGAATACATAAACTTTCAAAGTAGCTATGTATGACATGTGAATTAGAAAGATTTATCCTTGTCTAATCTAGGCAAAACAAATAATAAGGAAGTCAATGGATACAGGTTTACAACATTTTTCAAAATATCTTCATTTGTGTTCTACTCAAAAAAACAAGTCATGGGTGAGTAAATAATGGACGTATTTTCCCTTTTGGGGTGAACTATCTCTTTAAATCTGAGCACCGAAATATTGAATAATGTAAGCTGAATATGTTATTTTCATGTCTGTGTGCAAAAAATGTGACCAAAAGTATAAAACTGCAAGTGTACAAGTGTATGACATCATTTACATCACATACACTGTGTGCTTGCTTTAGCATACACATAAAAAAAACTCTTTAGGTTGAGGCAATTCACACTGGAGTCCAGTGTGTGCATGTGTGTGATGGGCACAAGAGCTTGTGGGTTTGTGTGTGTGTATGTACTCACAGAGGTGCCAGTGAATGTGACGGGTGGGGACTGCCAGGAGATACTGAAACTGCTGCTGGAGGGGGTGAAGCCAGTGGAGCTGGTGGAGGGAATGGTGACGGGGGTTGTGGCCTGTGGAGTGACAGTCACACTGATATAGAGTCTCTACGGGCCTCGGATTAGGGCTAGACTGCATGTTTGTAATATAATAATAACCATTTCAACTGGTTCTAGTATAGGGTTTCTTTTATAGATCAGCGTATTATTGGTCATTTGTGATGTGCTATTTGACAGTTGAGCAAATGTTTAACAGGATTATTGTAGTCTTGAAAATGTGTTATTTTATCGTGTGCTTTGGAATTTGATTTGAATTTTCATTTTTTGTAATGGACAAAACTATAGAGTCAAAACACACCATCAAAGCTGAAGTTCAAAGTTTTATTTTGAACCTTAATGGGGTTCTTTATTACCTCTTTAAGTATTAGCTAGCATTCACTGTCTTTGTTTGTAGACTACTTATAAATTAAGTAAGGATGCATTAAATTGATCAAAAATGTCAGTAAAGATTTAAATGTCTCAAAAGACTTTCAAACAAAAACAAAATAAGTTTTTACAAAAATATTAAGCACTACAACTTTTTTATAGATTCGTGTGACTAAAGTAATGATGCTGAAAATTCTACTTTGCCATCATAGGAAAAGTTACATTTTAACAATTATTTAAAGGGATAGTTTCCAACAATCTTCAAAATATCTTCTTTTGTGTTCAACAGAACAGAACAAATAACTCAAACTGGTTTGGAACAAGTCAAGAGTGAATAAATGATGGCAAAATTCTTATTTTTGGGTGAACTATTTACTCTATTTACTCTATAACTATTATTTTACTCTTTAAGTAGAAACCATTTTAAATAGTAATAAAATTCACAACACTACTGCTAGATACTTGCTAAAACAAAATAAATTCTACCAGCCCCCATATTTATGCACAGTAGTGGACATTATGAGAAACATGCGACTTCTCATTACAATTCTCTTCTGATGTTGTGACCTTTTCATGCTTTTTTTTTGCAATCAAGGGTTTATCCTTATGCACAGCCTGATCTGTCTAATCTCTGTATTCTCTTCAGTCATGACCCTTCAGCCATCTGATATTAAATGCTTTGCCTTTTTCTGTAACTGCACAAAACTACTAGCTTATATTCAGGTGACTCCTGTCTAGTGGTTGCGTAGTGAGAGCATTCGAGTGGATCTCTGGAGTGATGTAATGTTATGTAAATGTGCTCGTGCTGATTGGATGAGCTGTACCTGGTAGGCGTGGTCTGTGTGCACTAGGTAGAGAGCGCTGGGAGCCGAGCGGCTGAGAGGGGTGCTGGAGCTGCTCTCGCTCTTTGCCCCGTTTGTGCCATCCGGCTGTCTCTGGTCCAGAGTCGGCAGGGGGGACAGCACAGATGGGGACACAGGAGACAGACTGCTCAAACCGTCCGCCACCGAGTCGGTGTTCAGCTTGATCTCAGTGTAGTAGAAATCCTCCTCACCGTCACTGCACTCTGAGTCACAGTTCCTCCTGACCAGACACAAATAGATGAATTATTCCATTTTTAACAATATGATTTGCTTTAATTCAATGTTACTCATTTTCACCACTAATATAACTGCTTCATATTATTCAGTATATATTATACATATTATAGGCTGTGAATACTTATGTACATGTGATTTTTCAGTTTTTTTTTATTTTTATAAATTTGCAACAATTAAAAAAAATCTTTTATCACATTGTCATTATGGGGTATTGTGTGTAGAATTTTGAGGAAATAAATGAATTTAATTCATTTTGGAATAAGGCTGTAACATAAAAAAATGTGGAAAAAGTGAAGCGCTATGAATACTTTTCTATATTCATGGAGAAATGGATAAAAAATATTCATTTTCAAAACGGGGTGTGCTCGGTTATGTTGTAAATGGATTTGCTTTGTAAAACTTAAAGTTCAGAAGTTATTCAGTCTTTTTTCTGAGTTTCTCTACTCTTAAAATCATTCCGCATAAATCCACAGATTTTTTTCCCACTAAAATTCTGCAAAGAAATAGAAAAAAAAACACTGATTATTTTCAGCCCTAGTCATTAATCAGTTTTGACATTATAATAATACCATTTTGTGTTTTTTTTACTTCACAAACCATAGTTGGACTACATCATTGTGTAATGTTGTATATTAAAGTGTAATATGCTTAAAGATAGACCATCATTCATTTTATTATTATTATTAATTAACAAATACAATTGTTTTGTGTCTATACAATAGGGGCTGTTGAATGCTTGATTCTGATTGATCGATGAACATCTGTAAGATGTTCAATCATTTATTTTCTCAAAAGAAACAAAATCCTGATTTGCTGCACAAGAAACATTTCTTATTATTATCATCAGTGTTGAAAACGGTTGTGTTAATTCATATTTTGGAAAGCACAATACCATAACAATTCAATTTAAAATTCCAAAGAACACCCAATTGAAACACAAATATATAATTTACTTTCACTTTTGGGCAATTTAATGCACTTTGCTAAATAAAAGTATTGAAATAAATCTTACTGTATTATCTTAGTGTATTTTAGTATGGTATTGGTATAATTTATATGTTATAGTTTGTAACAATATATCAGTATAATACAATATAGCACATTAAAGTATGTTATTTTATAGATTACTAAAATGTAGGGTAGTGAGGATAGTACTACAGTTTAGTGTAATGTATATAGCACAGTATTGAACAGTAATTAGTTGAATTTTTTAACTGTTATTTAATGCATAAAACAAACTGTCATTTTCTCATGTCCTTCCCCTGAACCTTCAGAAAGATGAGATCTTCTTCAAAATCCTACTGGTATCTCCCAGCTGAACTGACACTTGTGCGGTTTAATTAGACTTCAGCCGAGAGAAACATAAACCTTTCTTCACTCTCATCTGGCCTTAGCTGTCATTACTCTGTGCCCAGTAGTAATAGTGTAAGCGTGGTGATAATCCTGCTGGAATTAGTCTCATGTTTTGACATTGAATCAGGAGCTGCCTGCTATCTCTTATCTCTCACTAAAGGCTATCCAGAGTTCGTTGTGATGGATGTCAGCCATTAGAGTTACAACAGCATAAAAACATATGAATGGGTTTCTGCCTCACAGTATATGTGAAATGCAGTGAGTTGTTTTTTTAGTAATAAACGTAAATCTTAAAGTCTCAATGTGTATGCATGGGTATAAAATAATCAATGTGAACATACAAGGAAATGCACTGAACACAATATAAATTTGCTATAAATGAACAATCCTTTTTATTTATATATGCATTGTAGTTGCTAAAATGTTTTAAATATTATACAGTCCATCTTCTCTGCTTACATTTGATCAAAAATCAGAATAAGTAGTTCTGCAGTTACATAATCCTTCAGAAATAGTTTTAATAAGCTGAATTCATGCTATTTTTTTATCAATGTTGAAAATAATTGTGCCGATTAATATTTTTGTGGATTTACCGATGAATAGAACAGCAATTATTTGAAACGGAAATCTTTTGTAACTTGTAATATGTAAACTATAAATGTCTTTCCGCTCATTTTTGATACATTTTAATGCATCTTTTTTGAAAAGTAAACGTTAACAGACACTAAACTTTTGAACAGAATGTATTAGCAGTTTATATTAGCTTGAAAACAACTTTATTACAACAATTTATTATGTGATTAACTGATATAAAATAAGATTTTTTTTTCTGCTAAAAACAACAGTGACTTCATTTAAATATAGCGCAGCACCATTTCACTGCTATTAGTGCCTAGTTAAAATGTATTGTGAGTAGACGTGCTGATATTCAGTAATTCAATACAACGATAAAATACAAAATACAGTGAATAATTGTTTTTTATTTAAACTTTTTCAGTGATTTCTTTTTCAGAATATTTAGATTGTTGCATTGGCAGTGGTTGTTCATCACAGCACCAAATGCTCGGAGCCTTAATAGGCAATTTATTTTCAAACATGAACATTTTTACATGTTAATTTGGCCTACGACATTGCAAATTCAGACTATTTCTAGACTTTTAGCTTATTAACTCTATACAGGAAGGCTCTATTTTTATTAATCTTAAGGGATGTTAATTTCTTACCACACTGTAAAAAATGCTGGGTCCCACAAAATCGATTTGTGTTAAGACGACATGAAGGAATTAAGTTATTATTAGTTATTATTAACTTATTAGTTTTTACAAATTTAAGTGGATTGAACATAAAACAATTAAGTTGTCGCAAAAAAAACCCTCAAGAATTGTGTTGTTTCAGCTCATTTTAAGTAGTTTGAACAAACAGCAGACGTCATTTTTTTGAGTGTAATAACACATTTAAATCAAAAGTCGTAATTATTTTATTAAATTCTATTTACGAAATTCAATTGTATTTTTTTTTATTAACTTTAACCAGCTATTTCTGACTGTTGATTATAATGCATTAGCATTAACTAATGAGACTTTATTGTAAAGCAATTTTAGGTATTATACCTGCTAAATGAATGTTATTTTATACAAATTTTTGCAGTTTAGGGCAATATTGTGATAATACTGTATATCATGGAAAAGGCTTCAGCAATTAATCGCAAGATGAGAATGTGATACCAGCAGAAGCCTAATTGTGAGCAGTATGAATAAAACCCAATTTTTGGTGATGCCACAGGTGCCTTACCCGAGATGGACGGTTCGAATGTGCCTCTGGATCCCAGCAGCTGTGCTCAAGACCTTCCCACAATTCTTCCACAGACACTTGAACATCACCTTCATGGAGTTCTGTCAGGGACACAGGTGCACAGTGAGTACCCTAATCCACATCAACTGGCAGACCTCTTGTCCTCAGCATTCAAAAGCCCACAAAAGACTGACACAGGGGGAGCCCGGAGCCTCAGCAGGACGCCAACCTAGACATCTCCCTTTCTCTATTCGAAGCCTGGTAATTGGTCGGCATTGAGAGTGACACTATAGCAGAGTCTTTCAAAAGCGCATGTCATCTTTCACACAATGTGTCTGCGCTAATTACACAATTGTCATTTGAGAGCCGTGGCTCTGGTGTCAAAACCGAACTCCAGTTGAAAGCGCGAGTGAGCATAAGTGAAGATGAAAGTCGTAATACTTCGATCTCTCGACATACGCTATTATGCTGGTGCCGTGCGCTAGTTTGTTTACCATTGTCAAGACGCTAATTTAATTTTTAGTAGATGGCCATTGTGTTGGTCTGGCAAACAAAGCATCTCTTTTCCTGCTTAATCAGTTCGTCGTGTCCCTGATGAAAACGGTGCGCAATTCCCAGTGCTGTAAAGCAGCCCCTAATTAATAGCACAGTTCAAACTGGCTGCTGTCCTCGTGTTGAAGTCAACTCTCTGGAAGGCAGCTGAAGGTCAGAGCAGAAAGCCTCGCCATTTTTCTTCTTTTATGAAAGACGCTGCCAGGAAAGACACTGAGATATGACTGATTGATGGCTTTGGAGGAAGCTAATGTTTTCACAGCAGTTCCTAGAAATTAATCTGAAAGTAATTGCACTTCTTTATCAACAGCATTATTAATTAGACTTGTGTGCAGAAATGAGCGTGAAATCGGTATCATTGTACTACCAATGACATTTACCATGGCAGTGTCATGGTATTATTTGAAGTACCATTCAGAGTCATATAAATGCCAAGCGGGTAGGTTATATTAAGATGGGAATCATTAACAAAATATTTATCATTTCGTCAATGCAAAAAATGTTTGTTGATAAACTTTTTTTTTTCCAAGACTAAGTCGAGAGGAAGTTGGGATGACGTGGATATCATTAGATACTAAAAGTGGCAATATAGGCATGCAGTATTGTTGCTGAAAAAAGACAAGAATGTTGTCCCCGCACTCCCCGTGTTCATGTGGGTTTCCTCTGGGTGCTCCGGTTTCCCCCACAGTCCAAAGACATGCAGTTTAAGTGAATTGGATGAACTAAAAATTGCCCGTAGTGTATGAGTGTGTGTGAATGTGAGAGTGTATGGGTGTTTCCCTGTAATGGGTTGTGGCTGGAAGGGCATTCGCTGTGTAAAACATACGCCAGAATAGTTGGCAGTTCATTCCACTGTGGCGACCCCTGATAAATAAGAGACTAAGCTGAAAGAAAATTAACTACCATTACAACTATTTACTAACATAAACAAACAATCAACAATACATTTATTACAGTAATTGTCTATGTTTGTTATTGTTAATGAAAATACAGTTCATTTTTAGTTCATGTTAACTCAGTTCATTAACAAATGTTAACAAGCATGAATTAGCATTTTAATAAGACATTAGTAAAAGTTGAACTATGATTAATAAATGCTGTGCAAGTATTGTTCATTATTAGTTCATGTTAGTAAATACATTAACTGTTGAAACCTTATTGCACAGGTGTCAAATCCAGTTCCTGGAGAGTCGCAGCTCTGCACAGATTAGTTTCAACCCTGCTTCAACAAATTTACTTGTAAGTTTCAAACAAAACTGAAGGACTTAATTTGATCTGGTGTGTTTAATTAGGATTGGAACTAAACTGTGCAGAGCTGTAGCCCTCCAGGAACTGGATTTGACACCTGTGCCTAATTGCATAGTGTGATCAAGATACAAATATCACTGTGTATGGCAGTAAACAGTATCTACCTATCATAATATCATTCAGAATCTACTGTATTATGGAACTAGCAGTTCTTTTTTTTTTTTTTTAATGGTAACACCATGTTTTTTTTAATCAGGAAATATCATGGTATTTTAGAAGACCTGTCAAGTGAATACTGTCACATATAAAAAAAACAGCAATCATTCAATTCAGTTATACTATTACAATATCGCTGTATTTCTTATACAACCAAACCCCTGTTGCTGGTTTGCGGTTTGTATCTCTTGGTAAAATCTTACAAATGCCATTCCAGATTTGCCATGCCTTAACAATTTGGCCCTTACCAAAGTCACAGATCTTTATTCCTGCCAGTTTCTCCTGCATCAACACAGTGATTACGAGAACTGATTGTTTGCTTACCATCTAATCCACCCAGACCTTAATATGTTAGGAGATGACCAGGGATATTTACTTCACCTGTGACTGGCTCTAATGTTTTGACTCAACAGTGTATACAGCTAAAAATAACAAATTATAACTCCATATTTAAAATAGCATACAGTTGAAGTCAAAATTATTCGCCCTCCTGTGAATTTCTTTTTCTTATTCAAATATTTCCCAAATGATGTTTAACAGAGCAATGATCTTTTTCACAGTATTTTCTATAATATTTTTTCTTCTGGAGAAAGTTTTATTTGCTTTATTTCAGCTAGAATAAAAGCTAGCTGTTTTTATTTTTTGAACCATTTTTTAAACCAAGTTTTTATTTATTTTTAAACCATTTTAAGGTCAATATTATTAGCCCCCTTAAGCATTTTTTTTGATTGTCTACAGAACAAACAATCATTATACAATGACTTGCCTATTTAGCCTAATTAAGCCTTTAAATTGCACTTTAAGCTGAATACTAGTGTCTTGAAAAATATGTAGTAAAATATAATGTACTGTCATCATAGCAAAGATTAAAAAAAATCAGTTATTAGAAATGAGTAAAATAAAACTATTAGGTTTAGAAATGTGTTGAAAAAAAATCTTCTTTCCGTTAAACAGAAATTAGGGAAAAAAATATACAGGGTTGCTAATAATTCAGGAGGGCTAATAATTCTGACTTGAACTGTATATTTATATTTCTGTAGTTTTTACAACAGTAGCAATAATGAAAATGAGGTCCTGACAAACACTGGCATCGCTGCTGTCCTAGAATCCTAAGCAGGAGAGACAATAACAGAGATAAAGAAGGGCCTATTCATTCCCACAAATGAGGGAAGACTGACAGAATCTGGGATGCACCTGACATGAGCGTGATGAACTGCAAGATGAAGTAGATTGGTGCCTTTGAGCGGCCTAGTGCACTGGTAACTTATCTTCGTAAAGACAGGTAAATTGCCTCTCTACACAGCATCATCATGTCTAGTAACGACACCTCCAAATGAGCCACATCCCAGAGAGGGACGATATGTTATTAAAACTAAAGAAATATGTCTCTACGACTTCTCAAACAATCCGTCTGCAACACTAGCCCACCTATATAAAGCACATTTACACATTTTCCATAGGAACTATGAATCATGTACTTTGTGTTTTATTCATGGGCGTCGTGACAGGTGCTGTCAATCAACTAAAATAATTTGGAAACACTGAGGGACCAATTCTCACCACTAACTAGTGGCTTATTACCTGCCTATTATTAAGAAATTAGCTGTTTATTAGTTGTTTATAAGTGAGAATTATTAGCCCTCCTGAATTATTAGCCCCCTGTTTAATGGAAAGAAGATTTTTTTCAACACATATTGCTTAAAAGAAAAAAAAAAATTGCTTAAGGGGGCTAAAAATATTGACCTTAAAATGGTTTAAAAAAAAATAATAATTAAAAACTGCTTTTATTCTAGCTGAAATAAAGCAAATTTCTCCAGAAGAAAAAATATTATAGGAAATACTGTGAAAAAATCCTTGCTCTATTTAACATCATTTGGGAAATATTTGAAAAAGAAATAAACAAATAATAATAATAATGGTTGGGCTAATCATTTTGACTTCAACTGTACATTTTTTGCATGATCTTATTATACATCCCTAATCCTGCCCAATCTCTAAACCCACTACTACCTTAATAACTATTAAAAAGCAGCAAATGCGGAGTTAATTGAGCTAAAAGTCAAAGTTAATAGTTTGTTAATAGCAAGAATTGTATCTTATCTAACAAACTGCATTGAAATACATGGAACACCATTAATTCGACACCATTTCTATCAGTCATGATATTAATACATTTATAGTACTGCCATTTATTTTTGCTCATATTCAATATTTGTGAAAGCTGTTTGGTATCAATGAATATGCAAATTGACCTCTAGCATAAAATACCGTATTCAGCACTCACACAAGGGTTTTTGTCGCACTCTAAATTGCATTTGAATTTTACTTCAAGGATCACAAACCATGCCAGGGACGTTTTGTGTGCCGCTCGTTGTAAATCTATTATCTTCCTTTATCCATTTTTCCTATAGTAATATTTAACTAAGTTACGCCTGATCAAATCTCCATAAGTGAAGGTGAGATGACAGCGCCTCACCTTGCGTTTGCGGGGGATGGGTTCGTCGAACAGCAAGCTGTTCCCATCATGCTCATCGATGTTGTCATCTGGCGGGCCACTGAGGCTGGGCATGCGAAAGGGTTTGAAGCTGTCGGCCGACAATGGTGGGGAGGGGGTGGACGGGTTGGACTGGTCACTTGGTGCACTCCAGCTCCAATATCCACTGCTGCTGTAGCTGGATGGAGTAAAACCTCCGTCCTTCCAGGAGCCATTTAGACCCTCTGTATGGTGAAGAGGCATTAAGTGCAATAGCCATCATACCGACACACATATGTATATGGATTTATAATATACTAAACCTTCAATTAAGTCTAATGGGGAGTGAGAAGACATTAATGTCATGTTAGTTTATGAAAGTCTCATTGTGCAGTGGAGCTTTAACATAGTGTCGTAACAGAAAGTTAAAGTCTTAATATTAACTCAATTCAATTCATCTTTATTTCTATAGCACTTTTACAATGTAGATTGTGTCAAAGCAGCTTAACATAGAAGTTCTAGTAAATTTAACTGCGTCAGTCCAGTTTTCAGAGTTGAAGTTCAGTTTAGTGTAGTTTAAATTTTACTAGTCCAAACACTGAAGAGCAAATCCATCGATGCGCAGCTCCACAAGTCACAAACCAAGCAAGCCAGTGGCGAGGAAAAAAACTTCAAGAAAAACCAGGCTCAGTTGAGTACGACCATTTCTACTCTGGTCATATTACATAAAAGCAACAACTATAGAACTCTATTGAAACCCTTCAAAAGTTATAATCCTCAAAGACTTTAAGGAGTCATGTGATGTTAAAAAAAAGATTGCCACAAAGTGAGCATTAGCAAAGGACCATGTTGACATTTAACTTTTAACTAATATTTAACTACCAACTTTAGCTGTTTTCACTTTTATTATTTAGAGTTTAGAGATAGTTATCATTAAATAAAACTAAATTAAAAAAACTGAAGAAAAAAAACTGGCATTAAAATGACTAAAATTTTTAATTAACAGAAAATTTTAAATTAAAGCATTAACAAGTATAAATAACAGTTAAATAAAACCATATTTTAGTTTATTATACTAAATAATGCTATTTTAAACGGTGGCGCAGTGGGTAGCGCTGTCGCCTCACAGCAAGAAGGTCGCTGGTTCGAGCCTCGGCTGGGTCAGTTGGCATTTCTGTGTGGAGTTTGCATGTTCTCCCCGTGTTCACGTGGGTTTCCTCCGGGTGCTCCAGTTTCCCCCACAATCCAAAAACATGCGGTATAGGTGAATTGGGTAAGCTAAATTGTCTGTAGTGTATGAGTGTGAATGGGAGTGTATGGGTGTTTCCCAGTGATGGGTTGCAGCTGGAAGGGCATCTGCTGTGTAAAACATATGCTGGATAAGTTGGCGGTTCATTCCGCTGTGGCGACCCCTGATTAATAAAGGGACTACGCCGAAAAGAAAATGAATGAATGAATGAGTTGGCGGTTCATTCCGTTGTGGCGACCCCAGATTAATAAAGGGACTAAACCGAAAAGAAAATGAATGAATGGGTTTCTTTTAGTACTTTTTATTGGTGTGATTATATTCTTTCTTGAGTCTTAATCTAAAATAAATGAGTAATGCACCTTAGTAAAGAGTAATGCATATCATAAACCATCTAAAAATGTCCAAGATAGGGTATAAATGGCCATTTAAACTAAATTATGACTTTTTCGAGCAAGACACCTTTTCTAACACAAAAACATCAACTTAAGGGATTAAAATGTTACAGAAGTATAGTATAAAGTCCCTTTAAGCTATTACTAGACGACAGCTTTAAGACAAGATAACAAAAGACAGTCTCTGACCTAAAGCACTGCTATCTCATGTGACAGTTTTTCATGCACATGTGACAGTGAAAACAGGAAATAGCACAGCAGTTCTTGCTGCTCAGAGCAGTGAGTGTGAAAATGAGGGCTGAGATCACAGTGTTGTTGTGATCTAATGTTACTTACCACTAACTTTAACAGGAGGACTTCGCACCAGAGGACTAGTGGACAGACTGGTCAACACCATAGCCGCGGTCACTTTGTCCATGTCCACCTCTTCCTCTGATTTCCTGAAAGAAACAAGAAGCAAGAAACAAGACTTTAAGAAACCTTGAAATCAAAACTTGAAATAAAACAAAGTCTTATTTTTACAGAATAGTGTAGTCTATATTATAAAATATTTATCCATGCACGTCAACAAGATCTCTTTTCCCATGATTTGTGGATCAGCATTAGAGTGAGACAATAATACCTCACTTCCAACAACCTAACACTCACATGAGATACGCTATAAGCACTTCCAGTGTGAAATGTCAGCTGTCAATATGTTATTCTACTCTCACTTTCCTTGAAGATCTGCATCAATGATGTACATCGCCTGATCCAGACAAACTCTAAATGAGGTTGCAAACTGGGCAAGAAGAGCTGTGGCATGTCGTTAAAATTTGAACACATTCTATGAATTGGCACACACACACTGGCAGTGCCTAACTACAGTACATCTCAGTTCAAAAGTTTAAAGTATCCTTAATTTTTTTATTTTTGGTTGAAATTAAATGGTGCAAAATTATGGAGGTATGCACGTACCATACTAATGAAATTCACGTCTCACACACACACACACACACACGCACACACACACGCACACACACACGCACACACGCACACACACACGCACACACGCGCGCGCACACACACATGTGCATACACTACCATATGCATGAAATACTACAATAGTAATGTAATGATCATGATTTTCAATATTTTTATTATTAAATGATACTATACAGATTTTTATTAATTAATTTTTTAACTATTAATGAGAAAAAATGAGTTTAAGAAAAATGTTTATTTGCTTTATTACAAGCTGAATTTGCAGTGATTTCAAATTATAGGGAACAACAGCACTTTAATCATGATCCACACAATAGAGCAAGATAAATGATCTCGGGCAGTTGGTGATTTAAAATAAATCTTATAATTTCCTAATATTAAGTGATAAAAACATAATCTGACTTTGGAAATGATGGTGAATTAAACCAACTGGCACAAACCTAAAACGATAGACATGCTGGTTAAAAATGCTAATTCATTCTCTATGTTGGTATAGAACTGCAGGAGTAACGGTTATATTTAGTTATATACTAGTAAATACGGCAATAAAAAAGCATCACTGGTGACAATAACACCACAAATGTAGGCACTGAATAGAGTATCAGTTAAGCGCTATTTTAAAGTTAAATAAACTTGTTAATGTTACCAGTGGTCCAGAGATTAATTAGAGCACCAATGGTTGGCTATCTCCAGGTATTATACTTCTTGGTCCAGACCACAAAAATGCTCTGAGCTTCCCTGCCAGCTGCTGCGTTCATTGTTGTGGGATCTCCAAAGCTACACCGCACAGCATTCCTATGATGGACCGAACAGGAACATCTGTCCTGACAGACAACTCTCATCACTCACAGATGCAGTGTTACATGTCTCTTCACGATAACATGATGGTGTATGATGATATCTCAACACAACCCACTCTCTCTATGGGAACAGACCGGCTGATCTTGCCGTATTTACCAGTTTGTAAACAACAAAAGAAGTCAGCATGAAAAGACATCGCTGTTTTAATACAACAAGGACATCTATAAAAATCTCAAATGGGTATTTTGTGCCTATGATGGAAGGATGGACGATGAATGCGTCGACTTCTGGAAGGAGTAATAAATCTTCTCACCTGTCAGCTCATTCTCTCCTGGGAAAACCTGAGCCGCCCTGCCAAAGGCGCAGTGTGAAATCTCAGAAGCGAGAGAGAGAGAGACCTCTGGCTGACAGAGAAGCCCAGGACCCCCATTAGAGATAAGCCTAATTTATGTTTCTCATGCGGTGAGAATGATGTCATTATGTCTTTCGAATAAATCACAATATGCTGCCATCCTCTTCCGACGCCGCTTTTCCCAGTACCGCACTATTATAGCTACTTCCTGGTCACCTTGGGAGATCATGGGTTTGATGAAGCTTTTTCCAGATAATGCCACGCTGGTACTCCTGGACCGCGGCTAATTAAGAGCTTTAATATCACTCATCCGATGGAATATTGTAAATTTCAAGAAACGCATTAAATCGTGTGTAATTAACACGTGATATATTGCCACTCTTGAAGAGAAAAAGACCCTCAGAAGTCCCAAATCACATGAGTCATTAGTGCCCTTTATCAAGTCACAGGAGTGAAGCCGGACGCGCACTTATGGATAGTAATTAAAGGAGAAGTTGAGCGATTTGTACAGCTGCGATGCACATGTTTTGACAGGAGACAAAGTGGGATCTTTAGTTGCACATTGGTGTTCACATCATGACCCCATTCATTCTGCATGAAATCTATGGGAGGGTTGCTTTATATTGTGCGGCGAGTTCAAAAACAACATTTGGAAATAGATCACATCATGGCTATAGAGAAGGGGTGGGATGAACAACTGCTCATCCATCAACCAATTTGTCGATTAGCCGGATCAATTGGGGGAAGAAGAGGCCACAAGAGGGTGCTTGGGGGTCCACTGAAAAATTGATAGGAAGTTAAAAAAAAGGTGTTTAAAGCATATCAAAGTCAAAATACCTCCTTATTGTGCTAAATTATGTTTCATTAAGGTTTATAAATCTATAATCATTTATAATAAATGTATTATTATTATAATTATATAGAATTTTATAATTCTTATTATATCATCATTATTATTATTATTATTTTTACAACAACTTTGGTCTTATCAAGGACTAGAAAGAAGCATAATTATATATATTTTAATAAATGCCCCTGCTATTAAAAATGTATTTATATACAGCGGGGAAAATAAGTATCAACACAAGTAATAAGTATATTACTTATAACAATAACAAGTAATAAGTATGAACACATCATGTTTTTTCCTGGGAAAAACGTTTCTAAAGGAGCTGTTGACATGGAATTGAGCCAGATTTTGGTAAAAACTCAAACAATACAAACATAAAAATAGAACAAAAAAAATCTGAAAAATGAGTTATGTGTAATAACAATGGAATGACACATGGAGAAAGTACTGAACTACTGAAATGTATTTAATACTTTTTTATAAAGTTTTTTTGGTGCTGGCAGATTAAAGACGCCTCTCATATGGAGAATGAAGTCACATGCATTGCTCAGGTGTGAGTTTTTCACACTTCAACAGACTGTAACAATCTTGATGGTTCTGTGGGTCCCGTCAATCAAATCTGATCTTTAATTTGTATTTTATAGTGGATTCAAGTCAGGGGATTGCCTGGGCCATTCCACAGCTTGATTGTCTTTCTCTGAAAGCATTTGAGAGTTTTCTTGGCTGTGTTTTGGATCATTGTCTTGCTGAAATGTCCACCCTGGTTTCATCTTCATCATCCTGCTAATGTAGATGTTGGACTGAAGAATAAATATTAATTTACAATGAGGAAGGGCAGAGGGTTGCTGAAGAACTACTGAGAGATTTCAGCTGCTGTCTGGGCTTTCACTGCCTTTCTACACCTTCCTTTCTTCATGTGTTCAATACTTTTTCCCTACGTCATTTAATTTTATTACACATAACTTTATTTGTAAACTAATCAAATGTGTTTTCATTGCATATATGGATTTCTTTGGTTGTTACCAACATCCGGACAAAATTTTAAGTCAACGGCACCTTAAAAAAATATGTTTTCTGAGAATGGGGAATTTGGTAAAAACCCAAACAATACAAACATAAAAATAATACAAAAAAATCTGAAAAATGAGTTATGTGTAATTGAACATGGTGACGTGTTCATTACTTATTTTCCCAGCTGTATATAATTTATTCAATTTACAAAATTAAACAGAAAATAATAACGTTTTAGGTATTAAATATTTATAAAGGGTATAAAATTATTAACTGTCAACTCCATTTATAGTAATATTTATTATTACCATCATCACTATTATTATTAAAAAATTTAATACTTTTGGTATTAAAGGGATAGTTCACTCAAAAACTAAATTTTATTTACTCACCCTCGAATGGTTTTAAACCTTTATGAGTTTTTTTTTTTGCTGAACACGAAAGAAGAAAGCTTAAAACGTGACCATTGACTTCCATTGTAGAAAAAAAAAAAGAAGTCAATAGTTACAGGTTTCCAGTTTTCTTCAAAATATCTTCTTTTGTGTTTAACAGCAGAAAGAAACTCTAACAGGTTTGTGACAAGTGAAGGAACAGTAAATGATCAAACAATAGAAAAATATTTGTAACGTTTTACTTGCCTTGCATTGACTATTATAAAATGTAATGTTTCTTTTCAGACAGTATGTTTTATAATCCATCAATTCTGCTGCGTGTCCTATCTGAACGTCCCTAGGAAAGGTGTCTGATCAGTGGTCATGACCATAAAGCAGCCTAATTACACAGGCCTTCTGACTAGTGGATTATGAAAAGATGTAATTTTGCACACCTCTAATCATGGGCTCTTCTCATCATTGGAATATTTCCAGCTGTAAGAACATTACCGTTCTTAAATAGAGAAGAAGAACAGACAAACAGATGCTCCGCTGCGAACTAAGCCAGTGCTGTATCTCATTCGATTTTGGCTCGCTATCATCTCCCATCTCACTTGACATCTTTGGTTTTCTCAGTGGGAGTGAAACATTATAATAATGCTTTTTTCAATCAGACAGGTATAAATTAATGACCATGTTATGGAAATGAGCATGGGTATAAATTACCAGGCATTAATGACTCTCAGATCTGAGTAATTCTTCTTATGTCCACCCTCATTTGCAGGAAGCCAAACGTCAATGGGCTTTTTTTGGTCATGAGGGTAAATGCATGAGATGGCCGGCAGCCAGGAGGAGAAGGCAGTCCGCAGACATCTGTTGCGATTCAGCAGACAGATGTGCCAACTTTTTGTAGCCGTCCAAACTCGTAAGACAAATGAGAGAGCGGGTGGCTAGAGAAAGGCTATCCTACGTACCTTCAGACATCTGAACCTCACTGTTTAATGAGTCCATTGAGGAGGCCTGCGCCCACACTGGCAGAAAAAAAAAAAACTGGAGAGATGTTTCCAGTTTCAAAAATAATGGTGGTTTAGGGGGATATAATAACAAATGATTGAACTTCCGAGCTAGCATTTACGATACGGGTCAAAAGTTTGGGATCGGTAACTTTTTTTAAATAGTTTTTATGAAGTCTATTCTCCTCACCAAGTTAAAAACAATAATATTGTGAAATATTATTTACATTTTTTAAAATTTGTAAAAAGTTTTTGATTTTCACATTTTAGCATTTTTAAAGGACCCGTGAAATGCTATGAAATTTGCATTTTTCTATTTGATGTTTGACGTAATCTTAACTGAAATACAAAAAGAGAGAGCGGGACATATAGTAGCTTCTCCCCCTTTAAAAAAACAAACAGCCAATAGCGTTTTGGTTTTAGTCACAGCTCTGCCAGTGAGAGTGGTTGAGCTCAAGCGCATCAAATGAAAAGCTAACGAGAAGCGCTTTAAAGGGGGCGGGGCATGTCAGATATTATAGAGCATTTGATTGGTCGAGATTTGATGAGAAACTGAAGTATGAGGTGACGTGAATAAAAACGTTGATCCATTTAGGCAGAAATGCAAACTGCAAGCTTTAGATGTTTATGTCAGTTTATATCTTCTAAACGCGAATTTTGTCACTTTTTTGGAGCACACTAGATTATAGATATCCTTAAGACTAACATACTGATACTAGCATCTGAAAAATAATTGTTTTAATTTCACAGGACCTTTAATAATTTATTATTGTGATTCAAAGCTGAATTTACTCCAGTCTTCAATGTGATTTGATCTTCAGAAATCATTACAATATGTTGATTTGCTGTTCTATTAAGGAATAAAATTCATTTTAAACTACATTTAATAGGAAACAGTTGTTTTATACTGCAATAACGTAACAATTTTCTTGTATTTTTGATCAAACAAAAGCAACCCCGGTGAGCAGAATAGACTTATTTTAAAAACATGAAAAAAATCTTACTTATTCCAAACTTTTGACGTAGAGTAAATCAACACAACTCACTCATTCATTCATTCATGCAACAGTGCCACAACAAATGTTTTTGACAAAATAACTAACTAACCAAAATGATCAAAAACATACTGCACTTCATTCAAAACTCAGAGAGCATCTGAGCATCAGTAAACACTGATAACTCTCAAACAGTTGGGGAAGTCAGGGGAATTCCCCGAAAAGCCCGAACTCGCTGCTCCGCCCCTGCAACCCTTCCCCTTCCTGTTCGGTTTTGAGCGCGAGCAGGAGGGAGTGGAGGGAGTCTTTGAAGTTGACTCGAGCTGGGCTGTCCATCGTTTATTACAGTCACCAGTGTATGACGCTCATTTCCTTCTGAATAACGGGCAATCAATCAGATGCCTCCAGCCTCCTGGCGTGAGCTAATGCTCTCTTTTATCACTGAAATCCACGTCAAAATCTGCATACGACATGGGACAAATATGCATGAAAGACATTGAGCTATTATAAACCTTAACCTGCTGTAAACAAGTAGCATTGTGCCTCTGACAGATATCAGATACATTCATGAACCGAACCCTCTGCATTTATCTACAATCATGTGCAGATCTAATCAGCACCACATAGCGTTAAAAGATAAAGTAGTGGCTGTATATATGGGCTGCTTTCTTACAATTTCCTGTGCAGTATCATTATGGTACAGAGATGCTTGTTTGGCTGTATGCATCTAGTACAATTGTGATCTGCTGTACAGTTTATACCCGCTGTGCAGTTTCAGAAAAACACACCAAGCAGACAATTATAGTCTGCAAACTGTGCTGTGGATGGCATCCAATGTAGACAGCTTTATTGGCTATAATAGAGGGATTTAGATTTTGTTTATGGTTCTTTAGCAGTAATGCAACATGGTGCATTGGAATTGCAGTGGAGTACAGCCACACTGGAAACAAAGGCATATTGCATCTTGGTATTTTCCAAAGATTTAAATCTCCATTAACTTTCTACTTGAGTTACATAAAGTGGAGCTGTTTTTGTACTGATGTGATGATTAATATCTTACCTTTTAGGTTGCAGCAAATTCTATTTATAACAAAAACTGACAGGCTGCTATATAACTTTTCTGACTGATTGTGCTCATGAGGAGAAAATAGATCATTGAATTAACTTTGTTAAGTTTAACATCTGTGAAAGGATTATTCTCACCACTGTGGCATAGTAACTGTATACACGTACAAAACAAGACATAAACCCTTTTCCTCCCTTTTCTTTTTTGGTCTGGCCCAAAGAAGAAAATGATAAATTTAATCCTGTTTCATTTGGCGTTCTTTTGTTTTCTTCTCTTTTTTTTCTTTTTCTTTTTCTTTTTAAACCAAACCCCAAAAAAAGGCTCATTTTATGTATACTTGCAACAGATATTACAGGACACAGTTTTTGGTTGTTTATTTAGGAGATGGTATTTTTATCAGCTGAGAACTTGAGAAGAGCTTATAAAGTGTGTAAAGGAGTCAAAAGAACAGGAATTCTTCACACACACAGATAAAGAACATTAAAATGACTATTAGGGTGCTGTCTTGTTTTTGATTTATTCACGTCTCGTTAAGGTTGCAGCTTTCACACTTTTTAAAAATAAAACCACACTAACAGAGCAATCGCTCCAGAGTTCATTTTTAAAATGAACCAAACTTAAGAACAATAAACCCATAATAACCCTGTCTGTTCTAGAAACTTCAGAAAACCTGAGTCTGCTCCGCCCAGAGGACCAGTCCAGGACTTTTGATGATTTCCCTGCTTTCCATTTCTTTATGGCCCATTCCCACTGAGAGGTATGGTTTGGTACAGTACAGTAAGGTACATATTTATCTATTTCCGCTGTCAAAGGTACCAAAATAGCTGTACTGTACCAGTTTTTTGGTGCCACTTTCCAATGGTTTACCTAGCGCAGTACCAAAAGGGTGGAGCTAGACTCCCTGCTAAACACTATTGGTTTACAGAGACTCATTACCTGTGTGTGCTACAAGCCAGGGAAAGACATCACGTGAAGCACCATTTTTAAATACACAGCCAAGACATGCTAATATAATAATAATAATACAATGAGAGCTCACAAAAAAATGAACCATGGTCGACCGAAGGTCAATCAAAGTATGTTGTATACTGTAAACTTGAATATTTTTTTGGTCACATCCATGACGCATGTTTATTTTCTCATTTAAAATATAAAAAAATGTTTACAAATTGATATTTTTCTGTTCCCATAACTCTGTGGTTAGTTGTTTACGAGACTACGAGATGTCTAAAATGTGTGAAAAGTGCAAGTAGTAAAGCTTTCTCTCTATTTGCTTGTGGTTTGTATATATGTGAAATAATAAACTTGAGTTCACAAAAGACACGGTATATGAACAAACCCATACAACTTTATTCTTTGAGCGAGAATGACATTGATCGCAACGTTTTGGCGTACACTATGACTCCCAAGTAAAAATACTATTGGCAATGGCAATGCAAGCATGATCAGGATGACCTGTACCAAACTGTACTGTACTGTACTGAACTGAACCAAACCGCTCAGTCAAAACGAGGCATTAGATGGCAAACTAGCCAAGCTCACTGAAGGGCTCTCTCTCTTTACCCATAGCAACCTGAGTTAGATGCACATATTATCTCTCTTTGATTTTATTAATTCATTTATTCATTCATTCATTTTCAACCGCTTTTCCGGGGCCGGGTCGCGGGGGCAGCAGTCTTAGGAGAGAACCCCAGACTTCCCTCTCCCCAGACACTTCCTCCAGCTCCTCCGGGGGGATCCCGAGGCGTTCCCAGGCCAGCCGAGAGACATAGTCCCTCCAGCGTGTCCTGGGTCTTCCCCGAGGCCTCCTCCCGGTGGGACATGCCTGGAACACCTCCCTAGGTAGGCGTCCAGGAGGCATCCGAAACAGATGCCCGAGCCACCTCAGCTGACTTCTCTCGATGTGGAGGAGCAGCGGCTCTACTCCGAGCTCCTCCCGGGTGACAGAGCTCCTCACCCTATCTATAAGGGTGCGCCCTGCCACCCTTCGAAGGAAACTCATTTCGGCCGCTTGTTTCAAACTCATTTCGGCCCATATAAATTATGAACAGAATTGGTGACAAAGGGCAGCCCTGCCGGAGTCCAACATGCACTGGAAACAAGTCTGACTTATTGCCGGCAATGCGAACCAAACCCCTACTCTGTACATACAGGGATGAGACAGCCCTTAACAGAGCGCCTCTGACCCCATACTCCCAGAGCACCCTCCACAGAATGCCACGAGGGACACGGTCGAATGCCTTCTCCAAGTCCACAAAACACATGTGGACTGGTTGGGCATACTCCCATGAACCCTCGAGCACCCTGGTGAGGGTATAGAGCTGGTCCAGTGTACCACGGCCCGGACGAAAACCGCATTGTTCCTCCTGGATCCTAGGTTCAACCATCGGCCGGATCCTCCTCTCCAGTACCCTGGCATAGACTTTCCCAGCCTGCCTGATTTTATTAAAGCAAAGATTAATCCATTCATCATCTATTAGGTTGTGTTATTGCAGGTCAAACGTGTCGTTGACACAAACGCATGCAGGTTCTTTGTTCTCAATGCAGCGCTTGTTTCATCTCGCCCCCTCCACCTCGCTGCAGAAGCGGCTGTAGGCTGAGCGCTCGTGCAGGATATTTTGAATGTGTGGGCTGCGCCGACTCAGGGGCCCGAGGGGGGGGGGACGGTCGGTCAACACCAGGATGCTCAAGGCGGTCCAGAAATCACAGTGGTTGGCACCGTCCCAAAGCCAGCCTCCTCTTACCTCACACACACACACACATTGCCCAGCTCCCTGACGTATGCATAAACATTGTGCCTGAGAAGCCTGGCCCATGGCCAGATACAAAGCAGGAGCCACACAATGATTTCTCCTAATACTGGACAGCCTTGTTTACTTGCTAATCTGCAAACAGACAAAATACTGCACGGCGTTTCGGCTACACTGGCCACTCATATGCCATTTATAGCATCCCCTGCCCCCACCCCGTACGGTTAGGTCGAGTTTTTACAGTTCCCCGCAGTGTTCATAAGCGTTCCTCGATGTGAGGAGGGTAAACACGCTCACAAAGAGGGAGATTTCCACATTCCTACTAAACATGGGCTGTGAAAGAGCCGTGGTATTCACGGTCAAGACCGACCTCAGGATAGAGCTCATTTCCACCAGTAGGGCGAGATTGTGGTTGTGAAGAAAAAGAGAAAAACAAGGCTTGATCTGACTGTGTCACATGCTGGCATTGTAAAAGAACCCATATGAAGGAAAGAATAAGAAAGAAATCCAAGACATTCATGCTGTGGGGTAAAAAAAACATGAGAGGTATGGTTGATATGACAAGCATGTCACAAGAAAAATCCCAAACAGGCTGCGCTTGCAGGTGAACATCTTTGTTCTGAACATCTGTTTTAAAATCATTACTATTTTACAATAGTGTTAAAAACTAGGATTGTTTTTTGTTATTAAAATATTAGAACAATATCATCAAATATTAATAGTTATAATAAAAAAGCCATTTTGTCATAAATAAATGCCATTTTAAAATAGTTTGACTTAAAAGGTTTGCTTTATCATGTGATAATAATTATAATAATATATAAAAAATATATATATATATTCAATAATGGAAGAAAGGATTAAAATACCCAATACTTGTATGATCCTTTATGAGTTACAGGTTAAACAAAGCAAAACCTTCATTGTTCCAGATACCCCTAGAAACCTGCTAAAGCATCCCATGTTGGGAATCAGCGATGTACATTAACCCATATACTTCAATCCTCAAACATTGTCCCACCTCAAGAGAAATGAACGTGAAATATATGTGTGCATTTACAAGAAGTGGCATCGGCGCCCTACTTTTCAGTCCGTATCCCACAGTATAGTTCACACAAAGATATGACCCACTAAAGAAAGTGGCAAAAGACCAAGCATAGACTTTGCGTCACCTCCCCCAGCTGAGATGCGCCATGACGGAGTACCTGAGACGAATTCACAAAGCCAGCGCCGGGACTTTTAAGAAGCGCGCCGTGCGGCAGGCATAGCAACTGCTTTGATGGACTCGCAGAATTGATGTTTCTGTCTGACCTAATGAGCGATGGGAATACAGAGCTTGTTGCTGCTGCAAGCAATTCATTTAGACGCTTCTTTTGTCAGGAAAAAAAAAAGAGAGCGAGGTGATAGTGAAAGGAGGAGGCAACCATGTGCAAAAGCAGCCTTTATGAAGTCTGCAGCGGCAACAATGACTACTGATCACACTCGGCCCTCTTCTATTCCCTGAATGGTGAACTTACATCACTGCCTGTGTGTTCCTGCTGGCTACCTGCTGTATTCATGTTGTTTTCGAGTCAAGTCAGAATGATAAGAGACTACAATGTTGTTTTAAAGTGATAGTTTACCCAAATATTAAAATTCGGTCACTGTTACTTTTTTCCTGTTGAATATATAAAACTATATAGTGAATATCTTTATTTGTGTGGGTAGCACGTTCGCCTCACAGCAAGAAGGTCGCTGATTCGAGCCTCGGCTGGGTCAGTTGGCGTTTCTGTGTGGAGTTTGCATGTTCTCCCAGTGTTGGCGTGGGTTTCCTCCGGGTGCTCCGGTTTCCCCCACAAGTCCAAAAACATGTGGTATAGGTGAATTGGGTAGGCTAAACTGTCCATAGTGTAATGTGTGTGAATGAGTGTGTATGGATGTTTCCCAGTGATGGGTTGCAGCTGGAAGGGCATCCGCTGCGTAAAACATATGATGGATAAGTTGGCGGTTCATTCCGCTGTGGCGACCCCTAGATTAATAAAGGGACTAAGCCGAAAAGAAAATGAATGAATGATGGTAAATAAATGGTCTGTACATTTTAATTTTTGGATGAACTATCCCTTTAAGCAACTGGAAACTCAGGGTTTTCTCAGGGAATTTTTTGTTCCTTCAATGATATTTAGTTTTATATCATAAGCTAATACATTAGTTGTATTTTTCGTTTTAACTGCTGAAACTTAAAAAAAAATAATAATAAATAATAAAAAAAAAAAAAATATATATATATATATATATATATATATATATATATATATACTAGTGTTAGTGGTTTGGAATTACATGAGGGTGAGTAAATGATTATTTTTTAAGTTAAATCAAATTATTTGTGTAGCTCCTTTCACAATGCAAGGAGTATCATTTACTGCAGTAAGATTGTGCTTTAATTCCCCCAGTGAGCTAGTCTTAATGATATAATGAGGCATAATAAACGTGAGGGCCAAATTTACTGAAAAGTTCACTTAAGTGCAAATTCTGCTGGTTTTCCATAAAGATAACCTTATCTAGCTGGCTAACATAGATAAGAGTTTATAGAAAGTTGTTGTGTTGCTGGAAGCATGAATAAGTATGCTGAAAACGACAAACCAATCAGTAATGTTCTCCATCTAATGTTATCAGTTTTTATTGAGAGAATGACTGTATAAAATATTGAAGTATGTATGATTTTGGAGAAGAAATAATGTGACAAAATGGAAATGTGAGTTAAAAACAAATGTGGTAAAAATTTTCAATCAGAAATGATGTTGTAAATAAAATAATAATAAGCATTTGATCAAATATAAAATACATGCCATTCAGATCTTTGAGTTTTGTAATCATTTAATGTTTTTTAAATAGGTCTCATGTTTGACATGGCAGCATTTCTAGATAAAAAATACAGCAAAACTAATATTAGTTAGTTTCCCCCCTTTCAAAATAATAATTAATCCACTATATATTCATTTATTCATTTTCTTTTCGGCTTAGTCTCTTTATTAATCTGGGGTCGCCACAGCGGAATGAACCGCCAACTTATCCAGCATATGTTTTACACAGCAGATGCCCTTCCAGCTGCAACCCATCACTGGGAAACATCCATACACACACATTCACTACGGACAATTTAGCTTACCCAATTCACCTATAGCGCATGTCTTTGGACTTGTGGGGGAAACCGGAGCACCCGGAGGAAGCCCACGCGAACACGGGGAGAACATGCAAACTCAACACAGAAACGCCAACTGACCCAGCCGAGGCTCGAACCAGCGACCTTCTTGCTGTGAGGCGAACGTGCTATCCACTGCGCCACCGTGCAGCCCTCCACATATACATATATATATATATATATATACACATAAATATATATACATACATACATACATACATACATACATACATACATACATACATACATATATATATATATATACATACACACACACATATACATATATATATATATATATATATATACATATATATACATATATATACATACATACATACATACATACATACATACATATATATATATATATACACATACACAGATACACACATATATATATACACATATATATGTATATACACACACACATACATACATACATATATACACATCCAAGGCATTATATATTTCATTTTATATTTGTTAATATTTATGTTTGTGTTCATAAAAAAAAATAAAAAAAAAGAATTTCTGAAATGTTGTTCATCAGACAAGGAAAGACCCAAATATAAAAATCTGCCAAAACACATCTTCAGGATGAAATTATTTTAACACAAATAACTATAATCCTTCTTTGTAATACTTCCCGGGATAAATCCGCAATCTATGCTCAACGCCGAGGTCAAAAGTACAAATGTCACAGTGCTGACAATGTGATTATTATTAAGGGCAAGCCCACAAAGCACTTGTGCATCATCCCTTGCACCTTCCACATTAGACACTCTAAAAGCAACAGAATGGATGCCGGCTGCCCACAAAATCTTTGATTTATGGGTAATGCCATACCTTTTAAAGTCTCTGCCTCAATGTCAAAGACAGTGTCCCAACCTACCATAGATACCCTCCATCCCCCCGCCAAAACACCCATAATCCCAAAGGAGCCATCACTACGACAGGGACGCTCCCAATTACACCGTATATGGGGGGGGTATTGGAGAGCCTCATAAAATGCCATACTTCATGAGCCAGGGCTGATGGGTAACAGTCGGATTGGGTGTGGTGGGGGTGCTCGTCTCCGCCTGAACATCATGTCCTAACAGCCTCAGGCCAGGACAAAGACCCTGTCACCAGCGACCCTGTTATGAACACTTATTAGGGGAGTTATGGTGGTTTCCGTAGGTTTAATACCTCGGTGGACTCCACACAAAGCTGCCTGAGGGGTGTAATAAAGATGGCAGGTGGATAGTTAAGAGTGAGTTGACGCTGGTTTGAAGCTCAAAGGAACAGCGCTTTCATTAATATGTCAGCAATTTACTGATGTTGTGATGCTTTGAGGGAGAAGGAACACACATATACACACATATTCAATGCACTGGGTTGCTGGAAGTATATTAAGCGATGTTTGGCAAGTCAACATTTATGTTACTGTTTATTTTTACAGAAATGTTAGAGACAGTCCCTTAATAATATGTAAACACAAAAAGGATACGTCAAATGATGTGGCTTATCAAGACTATTTTAATATTTACTATTATAGTAAGAATATTTTGAATTACTGGTATTTTTATTTTCATATATTTCCATTTAGATTAAATTTATTTTCTGTTTTGGCCCTTTTAGTTCTTCATTTGTTGGACTTAGGCTATTTATATTTTATTGTATTTCCATTTATATAAAACAGACATTCACTTTTAAATCTGTCATTTTATTTTAATATATATATATATACACACACACACACACACACATACATACACTCACTGACCACTTTATTAATTACACCTGTCCAACTGCTCGTTAACGCAAATTTCTAATCAGCCAATCACATGGCAGCAACTCAATGCATTTAGGCATGTAGATATGATCAAGAAGATCTGCTGCAGTTCAAACCGAGCATCATAATGGGGAAGAAAGTTGATTTAAGCGACTTTGAACGTGGCATGGTTGTTTTTCAGAAAGTATTTCAGAAACTGCTGATCCACTGGAATATTCACGCACAACCATCTCTAGGGTTTACAGAGAATGGTCCGAAAAAGAGAAAATATCCAGTGAGTGGCAGTTCTGTGGGCACAAATGCCTTGTTGATGCCAGAGGTCAGAGGAGAATGGCCAGACTGGTTCGAGCTGATAGAAACGCAAATAACCACTCGTTACATCCGAGGTATGCAAAAAAAGCATATCTGAACGCCCAACACGTCGAACCTTGAGGCGGATGCGCTACAGCAGCACAAGACCACACCGGGTGCCACTCCTGTCAGCTAACAATAGGAAATTGAGGCTACAATTCGCACAGGCTCACCAAAATTGGACAATAGAAGATTGGAAAAACGTTGCCTGGTCTGATGAGTCTTGATTTCTGCTGCGACATTCGGATGGTAGGGTCAGAATTTGGCATCAACAACATGAAAGCATGGATCCTGTCTTGTATCAACGGTTCAGGCTGGTGGTGGTGGTGGTGTAATGGTGTGGGGCATATTTTTTAGACACACTTTGGGCCCATTAGTACCAACTAAGCATTGTGTCAACGCCACAGCCTACCTGAGGATTGTTGCTGGCCATGTCCATCCCTTTATGACCACAGTGTACCCATCTTCTGATGGCTAATTCCAGCAGGATAACGCGCCATGTCATAAAGCGCGAATTATCTCAGACTGGTTTCTTGAACATGACAATGAGTTCACTGTACTCAAATGGCCTCCACAGTCACCAGATCTCGATCCAATAGAGCACCTTTGGGATGTGGTGGAATGGGAGATTCGCATCACTCGCATACTCCCCCCCCGGAGTATGCACAGACATGGGCTGCCCCCGGCCTGTGATAGGTGATGGGGGTATGTGGTGAGGGGCCGAGAGCCGTGGAAACGGAATGAGTTGGATAATAATAAGTGGATAAGTGGATACACCTGTGGCGCACACCGGCCTTGAATCCCACGGAAGGAGCTCTGGACTATAAGAGGAGGAACGATGGCAGAGGAAGCTGAGAGAGGTCCAGGCCTGGACACTTATGTTTTACTTTTACTTTCAGTTTGACGGCAGTCTCCGTGAGGAGCTGCCGTCCCTTTTATTAATAAATTATTTAAAAGTTCGTCGGTTCTCCGCCTCCTTCTTCCTGATGGCCAGGCGGCCATCGAACATTATTACAATTATATTTAACAGTGATGTTAAATTATTAGAGTTAAATTATTGGGTGGAGGAGAAATGGCTATACACAATTAAAGCAATAAATTAACTGGTGAAAAATAAGTGTACCAAAATGTGCATTGCACAGCAACACCCCGACAACATCGTCATTTACATTCACAAAATAAAAAAATCTGTTCCGTGCATGCGTATATTTTCTTGATTTATGCATGGCAGTACACATTATCATTTAGCGCCTAATTGAAACAGGTGCATCTCCGAAACGGTAAACAAGTTCAACTGTAGCAGCATGTAAACTAATTTTCCTTTGTTTCGGTTGAGGCATGTTGATTCAGCGCACGCACACTTGGTAAACAGCAGCAGATGCCCTGGTTAAGGTAGAACCGGCCGGCGCCAGACTACTGTTCCTTATGTAAATGTGAACGCAGCTCAATGCTCTGCACAGCAGTGGACCAGCAGCTCTGATGCAGCGCACGAAAACACGAGCTGCTTAGACAAAGGGGGAGAGCAAGGGGGCGAGAGAGCGAGAGTGAAAACAGAAAAGGGAAGGTGAGGGAGAAAAACAGCAGCACAGTGAGATGGAGAGGGTGGCCAATAACATTCTTAAAACTATCACAAGATTTTCTGGTATTCTTTACAATACCTCAATGATAATTATTTATATTATATTATATTATTTAAGTATGTTTAGAGAGAAGTTTTATCTTTACTATTTTTATCATATTTATTCATGTATTTTATTATTATTATTAATAATAATAATAATAATAACTCCTTACATTTATATAGCGCTTTTCTAGACACTCAAAGCACTTTACACAATGGGGGGAATCTCCTCATCCACCACCAGTGTGCAGCATCCACCTGGATGACGCGACGGCAGCCATATTGTGCCAGACCGCACACCACACACCAGCTGATTGGTGGAGAGGAGACAGAGTGATGAAACCAATTATGATATAAGGGTTGGGAGGCCATGATGGACAGAGGCCAGTGGGCAAATTTGGCCAGGATGCCGGGGTTAAACCCCTACTCTTTTTCGAAGGGCATCCACAGAGAGTCAGGACCTTGGTTTAACGTCTCATCCGAAAGACGGTGCTCACTGAGCAGTATAGAGTCCCCTTCACTATACTGGGGCGTTAGGACCCACACAGACCGCAGGTTGAGCACCCCCTGCTGGCCTCACTAACACCACTTCCGGCAGCAACCTACCTTTCCCAAGTGGTCTCCCATCCAGGTACTGACTAGCTTCAGTGGGCGACCATGTGAGAGTAGCAGAGAGCTAGCTGCCGACTACTACTACTACTACTACTACTACTACTACCACTACCACTACCACCACCACCACCACTAAATTTTTAAAAAAACCAAAAATAGGGTTTTGTGAGCACACACACATTGTAATTCATTGTTTCATTCATAATGGAAGCTAGAGGGCGAAACAGCACATAAAGTCAACATATGAATCACAGAAGTAAAGGCATGTAGCCACAAAAGAAAAGAAGATAGAATTTGATCAAATATGAAGACAATAAACACAATTATGCCGATATATGGTTTATCTGTGTTCTTTAAGAAAAATGAAGCACATTAATAATGCAATGCTAATCAACATAGCCTTTATCACTGTATAGAATACAATAAATAGTAATTTCTTCCTCATACTCTGACATCGAACTAATGTTTGCTCACAAAAAGAAGTTATTTCAAACACTCAACTTATGTTACGAAGTGAATTTGGAGTAAAAATATGTCAGTAAATTTCTTTGTAAACAGGCTATATTGCACATATGCTACTATAGTACATTTATACATCACCCAGACCGATTTTTGTTTTGTACAGCCCTGACCAAACCACTTCCAGATTATAGAGGTGTATTTATCATACTATTGCGGTAAGACTATTTCTTACTGTGAATTTTTGCACTACCAGAATGTACAAGAATTTTTACTAGTATATCACAAATGATAGGATATCGGCCACCCCTAGTACTCAGAAGCACCTGAGAGAACACAGAAAAGGGGACGGGGCTCTCATTGTCTCTGAATGGCTGCTGTATTTATTGCCATCACGTAGCGCATTTCTCTCCCTGAGAATGACAGCGGCTGCTGAAAGGGGGGTTAAGTTAACCACTGGAGTCTCGAGAGGGCTTCAGTCTCATTTTTATCACCAGTGATACACATTATACCCTTTGTGTAAAAAGAAAAACAGAAGAAAAAATTTGCGATTAACTTTAGTTCATATAGTTTCTTTTTCATTATATTGTCTTGCAGACAGTGCTTTAAAGAAATAGTTTTATTATTATTATAGTGACCGTTTTTTTCTGAATGATTAGGCTAGTTGAGTTAACCTTCACTTAAGTGTGAAAACTGGCCAATAATCAAATGTTTTTAGAAAGTCCATGATAAGAAGAAACACTTCTCAAACAAAATGTAAAAATGTGCTGAATTTTGTTACAAAACTCTCAGTGATGGCAGTCACTGTCAACAATTTACTATTATCAGACATTTGTTATTATTGTTGTTATTAATTTGAAATAGTCACTTTTTTTAAGCACAGCATGCAATTTACAGATATACGCTGTACATTGTTTTTGTAAAAAATACGAACATTATATATAAATTAAGTCAGGTTCTCCTTTTAAATGTATTTTGGAAAGGCACCGTAAAGATTATTACATATTGTTTAAACTGAATATTGTGCTAACCAAAAAACATCTTTTACAATTACCTATTTTTGAGTCTATAACCTTGGTAATTTAAAAAATATGTCTTGTTGCACATTTCTAATAGGCAGACTGCTGTGAAGCAAGCAACAGGGTATGTGTAAAGAACGACTGAAACAAAGCGAAAAAAAATAAATAATCGAGGACGTGAGGGGGTCGAGGGGAGGCGGGGGTTAGTTAGGCCGAGTCATTTGTGCAGTGTTTCCTGTCACTCCATGCTGTGAGCCACTGCCAAAGCCCAAACCCCTCGCTTTCACAGTTCCTCGAGTTACACAAGACACTTCCACAAGCACACAAGAGTGCCGAGATGAGGAGGAGCACAGCCTTTAGGGTTTGGCAGGACCGATCGCTCGTCCTTCCAAACAGAGCAAAGTTCAGCAGCCTCTCACACAGATGCTGCAGAGGCGCTGCTGTGCCCCTCACATGACCCATTGTTGCCTCATTGTTTACTCCAGCCACAGGCATTCAGAGAGGACTGCATGGGAGAAAAACACTAACGTGGCTCTCGTGTCGCCTGGAGTCGAGGGGATCCTTTACCTGTTGTCACAGCCAAAAAGAGGGAAAAAAAAGCTGCTCACATGCTTCTCAGGGTGAAAAATGTGAAGATCACCACCAGTGGCTGTTAAGATGGGCTTATGATCTGAATATTGCACTAATTTTTCAATGTGATTTTCTGTAACTCATTCACCCTCAGGCCATTACTTTTTTCTTCACCAGAACATTTAAGAAGATTTTGGGCTGAAACTGTGGTCCTTGGCGCTTCATAAAATAATAGTTGTTTATAATAGTTAATACCTGTGGCTCGTAACGGTACATTGGTAATAATAAAATACTGTAATATTGTTCAGTTTTTTGCTCTGACCAATCGTTTTGCTTCACAAGACCTTATATTTTGTTAAAAATATTAAGCAGCACAACTGTTTTCAAGATTTATATAAATAAGAAATGTTTCTTGTACAATAAGAAAGGATTTCTGGAAGATCTTGAAAACTAAACAACAGAATAATGGCTGCAGAAAATTCAGCTTTTGCCTTAACAGCAATAGATTTCATTTTAAAATGCAGTGTTATTTCACTATAATACTTTTAATAAGATTTTTCTTTTGTTTTGCCTTTATTGTGATAAAACAATAGTTGGACAGGAATCGAAGTTGGAAAGAGAGAGAAGGGGACGGGAATGGGAAAGGTCTCGTACTCGAGACACCCGAAGCGCAAAGGCACTTCATGTCAATGCACTGCCCAAGAGGCTATCAGCACAAATATTAATACTGTTTTTACTGTATTTTTATGAAGCCTTGATTGTTAAACGTGAACAGTCAAATCAACCCCAAACTTTTTTTGAACAGTGTACAGTCGGGAAAATAAGTATTGAACATGTCACCATTTTTCTCAGAAAACATATTTCTAAAGGTACAGTTGATTTGAAATTTTCCCCGGGATGTTGGTAACAACCAAAGAAATCCATATATGCAAAGAAAACAAATCTAATTAGTTTACAAATTAAATTATACGTAATAAAATGAAATGATGCAGGGAAAATGTATTGAACACGTGAAGAAAGGAAGGTGTAGAAAGGCAGTAAAAGCCCAGACAGAAGCTGAAATCTCTCAATAGTTCTTCAGCAACCCTCTGCCCTTCCTCATTGTAAATTAATATTAGCTGCTTCAGTCCAACATCTACATTAGCAGGATGATGAAGATGAACCAGAGTGGACATTTCAGCAAGACAATGATCCAAAACACAGTCAAGGAAACTCTCAAATGCTTTCAGAAAGACAATCAAGCTGTGGAATGCAATCACCTGAATTGAATCCAATAGAAAACACAAATTAAAGATCAGATTTGATAGACGGGACCCACAGAACCATCAAGATTTTTACACTCTGTTGAAGTCTGTGAAAAACAAATCACCCCTGAGCAATGGATGTGACTTTATTCTCCATATGAGAGGCGTCTTTGCTGCCAGCACCAAAAAAGCCTTTATATAAAGTATTAAATACGTTTCAGTAGTTCAGTACTTTCTCCTTGTGTCATTCCATTGTTATTACACATAACTCATTTTTCAGATTTTTTATTTTTTTTTATTTTTTTTATGTTTGTATTGTTTGGGTTTTTACCAAAATCTGGTTCAATTCCATGTCAACAGCTCCTTTAGAAACGTTATTCCCAGGAAAAAACATGACATGTTCAATACTTATTTTCCTCGCTGTACGGTGGTAAGGTGGTATGGTGTTTAATGGCAAATTAAACAAGCTGTGGCACTGAAATTGGTACTTAAAATCATTCAATTTGACTGCTGTTATCCACTACAGTCACCTACAAAAACAATCATATCAAGAGCAGCACAGAATAAAAATCGAAATGTGAAAACTAGAGTATCACACTCCTCGAAGAATGGAGAGCTTCAGAATTATGCATAATAACATAATAAAGTCTGAAAGTAATTGCCTTGAAATATATTGTTGAACTGAATAATTTGTTAAAGAGTGCTGCTTTGATGACAATGGAGAGGATTTAGAGTAGCTTATTGGAGTTTATCATGCTGCAACCTGAAATCACACATTTCCTTATATATTTTCTGATATACAATATTATGTGCAATGCATGTGTATTTATTATGCCCAGATTACACTGACACTACATGTATTCATACTATAAAACATTTCTTATCAGTTGCAAAGTAATTATTTTTCTAAAATAAGTACCTACTCTTGAGAGAATAAGCACTTTTGTGGAATTAACATTTTTCTGCAATCTCTATCTCTAAATCATTCATTCATTCATTTTATTTTCGGATTAGTCAGCGGAATGAACTGCCAACTTATCCAGCATATGTTTTACGCAGCGGATGCCCTTCCAACTGCAACCCATCACTGGGAAACATATATACACACTTATTCACACACATACACTACGGACAATTTAGCCTACCCAATTCACCTTATTTATGTCTTTGGACTGTGGGGGAAACTGGAGCACACGGAGGAAACATGCAAACTTCACACAGAGACGCCAACTGACCCAGCCGAGGCTCGAACCAGCAACTTTCTTGCTGTGAGGCGAACGTGCTACCCACTGCGCCACCGTGCAGCCATCTCTAAATCAAGCTTTTTAAAATTAACTGTAGATTTATGTGTGGTGGTTAGGAGAGATAAAAAAATTTAACATCTCTAACTGACCAACCGAGACATCCCTACCAAAAAAAAGGAAAAAAAGTACCCGCAGTTGTTGCTCTTCCATGCTGTAACACAAAAATCTAATTAGTTGTATTTTGCGAAATGATCTTTGACCAGAAAAATTCAATTAGTGTCACGGTGCTCAGGCAAATTTGCTGTGCAACAGGCATAATATGTGGCTGCTAAGGCTAAATGATGAAGCTATAAGCGCTAGCAATCATAACACTTCATGCCTTGGGCGACATAACGAAACCACAATGCAAAGACTCTGTGACGTTAAATACATATTATGTTTCAGCAGACATTCTTCAAACATCTGGAAAGTTCCCCGTCTAGTGCACCACATTGTTGAAAGATCAGCAAGAGAGCAAGAATAGTATGAATTTATCTCAACTTTATAGCAGCCGATCTTTTTTAAATGGTTAGTTTTTAGCCACTCGAATGTCTGTGGTCATTATAAGCCTTCCATATGAAAATGTGTTACGTAAGGGTGAGAATTAGGAAGCGGTGTTGTAGCCTGTGGGAATAAATCATAGTCATAACATAATCCATACAGTCTTGTTTTGTTTTATGCTCAGTAATCTTGACTTTATAAGCCCTGCACCTGTGGGATATAGATTTTGCAAGCAACCTTTATAATGACATTATTCATATATAGTATGAAACAGTGGATATCCTCAGAGGAATTGTATTAGTGGAATATCAATTCATTTCCTTACCGCTTATAAAGATATGCTAAATAGGACTGTGCGGTATGACCAAAGTTCTATTTTATGGTATGAGTCATTTTATTTCACAGTAATGATATATTTCAGGATATAGTAATTCAAATCAGTAGTTATTGCAGTAAATCAACAAAAAAGGTTATGATAAATCAACTTAAATACTTCAGAAGTAAAAAAGGACTTATTTTCTTTTATTTGTTAAATATAGTAGGGATGCACAATATTGGATTTTTGCCAATATTATTTAACTCCTTTGACTGAGCAGCTTTTCTTTTTGTGTTTTTGAAAAGTGTTAATTTACAGAGTCAGATTTGAGATTTTTATTCCCCGTTATAAACGTTAGCTTCTCACAACAAATTAAAATCAGACTTGTGATTATATGACCCCGATTGACGCTTTGTTGCCAGACAGAACTAACTATTTTTCTTTATTTTTATTAGTGTAACGGGAGCCCCTTAATAATTTCTCATTGGGCAGGCACTAGGACCCAGCAGGAGGCTGCTTGGGAGCGATGTTGTAAACAAAAAGGATTAATAGAGCAGATACTGAATTGAGCTCTGTATGATTGGTGTCAGTCAATAAGTCAATCCTTTTTTTCATATATTCTGACCAATACAGTAAATCAAACAAGCATTTTATGACATAACTTCATGGTATTTGTGTATTTTACTTTTATTTCCCAATATAAGGTTTACAGTGCCCCATATGATATGGTCGTGCTCCCGGGTTGGCATTAGGACCTGGGGGAGGCTGTTAGTTGTTAACTTACTGAGGGATATTGTACACAGAGTTAATCTGTACTTGCATTCGCAGTTTCAATTTAGTAATCCAAACCAGTTCATTTAAAATCACAGATAAAAGTTCACCTCAGATCGCTGACCTGATCTTACTACGAGTGTTCCAGTCAGCACTTTTCATGAGCTACGTCTTGTTTAAGCTGCATGTGAGTTAGCCACCCCCACTTATTAACACATCACGGTATACACGGAATTTGAAAAAATCTATTACAGTTGACAATTTATTCAACAGTAACAATTTATACTGCCTTACAGCCCAACCCTGTATAAAACCATATGCATTTAGGCAGTTCAAACATCAAATTTTAGTAGTTATACCTTAAAAATCTAATTTACTAATTTAGTATAATAAATATTTTCTTTAATATTAATTACAATTTTAATTAGCTTGTAATTGTATTACATTTTCATTGTAATTTTAGTTTCTTATAGTAATTTTGTTAAAAGCTTTTGATTTATTTATTTTTTTTTAAACATACATTAGAGTTATTACGCCAACACGGTGGCTCAGTGGTTAGCACTGTCACCTCACAGCAAGAAGGTCGCTGGTTCTAGTCTCGGCTAGGTCAGTTGGCATTTCTGTGTGGAGTTTGATTGTTCTCCCCGTGTTGGCATGGGTTTCCTCCGGGTGCTCCAGTTTCCCCCACAGTCCAAAGACATGCAGTATAGGTGAATCGAATAAACTAAATTGGCCGTAGTGTATGTGTATGAATGAGTGTGTATGGATGTTTCCCAGTACTGGGTTGCTGCTGGAAGGGCATCCGCTGTGTAAAACATATGCTAGATAAGTTGGGGGTTCATTCCTAAGTCAAAGGAAAATGAATGAATGAACATTAAGTTATTACAATAATTTATAAATTTCTGTGTGTGTGTGTGCGTGTGTGTGTGTTTATACATATATAAAATAAATAAATAAATATATAAACAAATTACAAGATCAAAAGTGCAATTACGTAAACAGAAACATTGTAAACAGGATTACACATTAGATAATGTATTCAGATTACTTTTTCATTACTTTTAGATGACATTAGGCTTTGTTTATCAGATTTGAATGGTATTATAGTGCAAAATAAAGATATTAAAATAAATATTAAGATATTAAAAATAGATAGATATTAAAATAAAGAGAAAGATATTTATATACTTAAATGTACATTTCTTTTTACAATTTTTAACAATAACACCAATGCTGGTAAACGAACCTGATACTGACATTGACAAACAGGAAGTCTGCCTCAAAATCATGCCATTGGTTAAGACGTAGAGTGAAATGTAAGACCTCTTAAACAGAGAAATGTTTTGAAAACACCACAGAGCCACATTGTTTATGCTCTTCCAGGAACTCAACCCAAGAATGACTTGCTGTCTGCACACTGTAAGAGAGCAATGCATATGAAACCTTCTCTATCCTTCTGTTATGGTTAATCGCTTGGGCATTTCTATTGCTTTCTCTCAACTATGACACAATTGATGATGAGTGCCACCCAAATCAAATTGGGGACAATTATGACACCCCCATGCAGAGAGCTTAATTAGCACATCTCCATTTTAATTAATAAAGACTTTCAGCTCGACAGAGATCAATAATTTATGTTACCAACTAGTCTGTCAAGAATGATAGTTATAATTAGAAATGCAAAAAATGCTACGCCGGTTTATTTTAATAGGACACACTTGAGTAACTCAACATCGTGGTGCCCCCCTGCCAGAGGATCTTTGCCCCAAACCACAACTCAAACTGAATTACTTCCTCTCAGTAGCCACAAGAGACGTGTAAAGACGAGACTACAATTACATTACGAAACCGAATGACAGACATTTATATCCAAACTGTATTACTACCTATATAGCCAACTATTTTTGTCAGCTGAAATCCTTTTATTTACCTGGAATCAAATTACTGTGATTTTGAATTTATATTAAACTTTTAATAACTAAATTATATATTTTCACAGAGTGACATTTTAAAATGCTGTGTATTTACATGTTAATTACAAGCTTTTATAGGTGTTTATTGTGTGTGTTATTATTTATACAATATAATATTTGATATAAATGTACATTTTAAGCAAATGCTTTAACAAAAATTTACAATTTTCAGTCTTTAAAAATGTTTTGACTAATTTCAAAAATATGTGGTATACAGTTAATATTATTAAAAAGTTTGTTGTTTTATTTAAAAATAAGTAAGACTTTATAATAAGGAGAAGTTAGTTCAGGTTAATTTTAAGCAAATGACATAGTGACTTAATTAGTGACTTAATTAATGACTTAATTAGTATTGTTACATTATTAAAAGCTAAATCTAGTAATATTTTAATGGATCTGAGCTAATATAAACTAACAGTATACAGGTGTATTTTAACTATCCACAACCAATATACATAATCCAGGACATAAAGGAGTTAAACAACAATTTAATGCCTTTGGTCAATCTCATACCCTTGATGTTAAAGTCATTATGATTGCTGCCTCTCTAGCACATAAAGTATCAATTCAAACATGCAATCGATTCATCCTTTCAAGCTCATCTGGCTTGCAGCTTCTTAAAATAATGAGACGAGCCAATTTCAAAGCCTCCAACAATGATTGCAACGCAAAGCACCGTATATGATCTCAGTATTGATGTGATTTTTTTTTCTTAATCGTACTGCTGTGAATGCCACGGGCACTTTAAACACCTTCAAATTGGCAGCACGCAATGAAAAGCTTTGTTGCAATCACATTTGAAGTAGTCCCTCCACCGCTGACTGATTTACATGGTGATTTACAGTAACGTGACTGTCAGACTTACACAGCCGGAGCATTTGATTCTCTCGTGACTCCATATAGAAGTGTTTAAACTCATAAAACGAGGCGATACTTCATTATTTATAACCTTAATAAATGTAAACAGACTTGTGTTGACAGCTTTAAAATGAAAGGGTTGGCAACACATCAGGGATTGTTACAACTGAACACAGTGCATTACGCTTGTACACAAATTATGGTAACTAGAAAGCTTTGATCTTTTAAACAAATGACTCTCTTCAGACAGGCATCTTTAGGGAGGTTGGATGTTAATGGGAAGCCATTTCTGATCTGGTCTGATATCGAGCTATCAACATCAGAGCTCTTTAAGTTAGTAACTTCAATCAGCTATAGTGAGGACATCCTAATGGCCTGTGTTCTTGCTTTGAAAGACATAATCCTTTCTTGGCCACTCCCCCTTCCTGATATTCAGGGATTTTAATTAAACCACTAATTTGCATAAACATTCCAGTACATCTTGGTCCAAGCCATCACAAGTGGTCTGATTTGCAAAGAATTTTGTCATTTAAAGCTTTTAATGAAAAAGGCTATTATTTGTTTTTGAAACTACTGAAGATAGTAGTCAATGATTTATTTGAATTATGTAGCCTGACATGTTTACTGTCCCAAAATATTTGAAATATTTCTTAAAATTAAATATATTGTGTTCAATGGGGGAAAAAGTACCCAGACATTTAAAAAGAACATATTTTAGAGTAGTAAGCACAATACCGTCATATTGTGATATTTTTATCCAAGGTTATCATACCATCAGAATCTTATACTGCACATGCCTAGTGGTGGAATGGTAGATTTTCTTCATGGATGTACAACCAACAAACCTGCAGAAACTGCATGATGTTATTATGTCAATATCGGCTGCTATCACATTAAACTTTGACATGACGGATCCACAAACACAGCTAGTGCATTCTATTTTTATTGCATGCTTTCAAAGAACAGCAAGTTTCCATCCTTCATTCATTGTACAGAAACAACCACAATCATTTTAAAGTGAATTCTTTCATTCTTGCAGGATGGCACACATTCAGGCAAGTATGTTGTTGTTTGCACGTTGAGATAATCAGATAAGAACCAGTTCAAAATCTTAATCAACAAGTTCAGGAAAAATTTTATAAAATAAAAACTTTTTTTGTTTGTTTGACAACAAGACACTCAGGACCAACACCAGGCGCTGTCTTGTTTGTTGTGAGAGCACTGGAAGTAGTCCAACATCGCACAACTACTGCTTTTTGCAATGAGTGCTGCTTTTCAGATGGTAATCACATGCTCTCTAAAGTTGCAGCCCAACCACCATCCGCTTTCTGAGGGAACTTGTTTTCTTTGGCAGCCACTAAAGCTGCTCTAGTGAGAAAGCATTCTGTTTGACCAGAACACCCCCTCCCCGGTTTATCCACCCACCACTTTGACACAGCATATCCCAACACTGCATTAACAGAGGGGGGAAACGAGGAAGGAAAAAGCTTGTTGTTAAAGAAAAAAGTAATAACAAAGGTCACACCCATATTTCAGCAATATGGCTTTATGAGAGGTTATAGGAAACCTAGTCATTTGGTTGTATTTGTTTCCACAGCTTTACCACAGTAATGCAAAGGCTTATTTTGATAGACTCATGGACTGAGCTCTCAGAGCAATAGGTTCATTTGGAGAACCCTCCAATGTGGTTTCTTGACCGCTGTCTCTGCAAGTTTCCCACAGGTGAATACGAGCTATATTTCAAGACCTATAAACAATAATTCAGGATCACAAATCTCTCAATTTAGGTTTCAAGATGCATATATACGCTTCAAATATGCATGTAATTGTTAACACTCTGGGTTTGTTTGTTTATTGTGCACTATTTAAGTTGCTATGCACTCATAATCTCTGCCAAACATAATTGATTCCACTGGTTATCAATGTTTAGTGACCAGACACATTTGACTCCATTGGTTCTCCAATTTCATGTGACCAACAATAATCAGCACCATTGGTTCTCCGATATCTTGTGAACAAACACAACTGACAAGATTGGTTCTGCGATATCTCATGACCAAACACAACTGACACTATTGGTCCTTCAATATCTTTTGACCAAACATGCAGTAATTGACGCCATTGGTTCTCAGATATCTTGAGACCAAACATTATCGACTCCATTGCGTCTCCAATAACTTGTGACCATACATAATTGACACCATTGGTTCTCTGATGTTTTATTTGAATTGAGAGCTATGGCATAACGTTTTTAATTTTGGATGTTTTTGCAGACACATTCACCTCTTAATGTGTGTTAGTTTTAATGTAATTAGTTATAACCAGTTTCAGACATTGAAAATGCCATAAAAGTCGATATAAGGTTGTGAAGTAATTTAACGTTTTTGAAGCATAGCTGAAAAAAAGTCTAATTTAAAAACAAATAATTATTTTCCATTTTGTTTTTTTCAGCCCTGCATGTCCAGAATTCTGGTGCATCACTAATGGAAAGGAAAGGACATGAAAAAGAGTTCCTGCTTTACAAAAGATAGAAAGTCATACAACTAAGAATCATCATTTAGAGAGTGAGTAAATAATTTCCACATTTTCTTTTTTTGACTAAGCTATTTTGTGAAAGTAACTAATGATGTTTTGTTGGAGTTCTGAACTTACACACACACACACACACACACACGCACACACACACACACACGCACACACACACAATCATTCATTTCCTGCCTGCAATTAGTCTGGTAGAGGCTATTTGTCAGACCTGCAACATTACAAGCAAAGATTGTTTCTGTTCAAATCGGTTATTTCCTGCTACAGAACAAACATAAAGCTGCTGCAGATTTTATGCTGTACACTATTGAAAAAAAGGAACCAAAAAAAAAAAAAAATACTTCCACATTCCAGCATTTCACAACTTTTTTTAAATAAACCTCTCTTTCAGCAAAGCAGCCAGGGAAAAGAGAGGTCAATAATCACATAAGGTTAACTAATATACAAGACACAGAATGCTTGTGGTGTAATTCTGCAAACAAGTATGATGAACTAAGCTATTCCGTATTCAATAACGAACTTAAAACAGTTGACGTGAGGTGGGAAACCTGTGGCCCTCTTCACCCCCCCAAGACCTGCAGGTCACCAAACAAACACCACCATCCTCTCCACTGTAAACTAATTAAACACAAACCAAGTGGCCACTTATGAGCACCAGTGGTATTAAAGTGTGACTTATCTAGGTCACTGTTGTTTGCAATCACAACTTCAAGAAGAGAGTGTGGCCAGGTCTCCAATCAGAATCAAGTATCCAGATCACCTTCCTCACAACATTCAATTCTCTAGCCTATATTCCTATTTACAACCCCAAATCAAATAAAAAAGAAAGAAGTGATTTCTAAATGTACTTGTATTTCATTGCAGACAATATAACAAACATTATTTAATGTCTTCCTCATGATTTTTTTTTTTAATAAACACGCATTCCAATTTTGGTTCTTGCACACACTTAAAAAAAAGTTGGAACAGTAAAGCATTTACCACTTTGTAATGTTGTCATTGCTTTTCACAACACTTAAGGACTGAAGACCAAGTGATGAAGTGTTTCAGGTGTAATTTTGTCCCATTCTTCCTGCAAACAATTCTTAAGGTGGGCAACAAACCAGGGAACTTTGTTGTCGCATTTTGCGCTTCAAAATGCGCCACACATTCTCTATTGGAGACAGGTCGGGACTGCAGACAGGCCAGTCAAGTACCTGTATCCTCTTCCTTTTCTCTTCCTATGATTAATTGCTGAAGTATTTATCTCGGTATACGGTATTATCACGGTTTTGACCCAAGTTGCAAAAAAGATTAATTTAACAGGTATAATAACTCAAAAATATTAAGTGTATTATAAATACTTGTGTTTATAGTTCAGAGTTATCAAAGATGATAACATACAATAGGTAACACTTTACAATAAAGTAAACATTTGATAATTTATCGATTATGACTTTCTTAAAAGGAAATTAACATCACCTACATTTTCCTCCCCCAGAGGAAACCCACTCGAACACGGGGAGAACATGCAAACTCCACACAGAAATGTAAACCGACCCAGCCTGGACTCGAGCCAGCGACCTTCTTGCTGTGAGGCGACAGTGCTAACCACTGAGCCACCGTGTCACCCTGAAAATAAATGAATGAAAAATAAATTGAATAAAAGTAAAGCCTTCAAGCATTTGTCGCTGATGAACACCACTGCTAATACAACAATCTCAATATTCTTAAAAGGCAATATAAAAGTTTCAATAATAAAAAACTATTCACAGTATTTCGAAGTACCCAAGTTATCACTATTGAAGGACATCACTGGACCTTTGCTGGACCCCCTGCAGTTTGCCTATAGAGCAAACCGGTCTGTGGATGATGCAGTCACATCTGGACAAACCAGGGAACTCCGCAAGGATTCTATTCGTTGACTTCAGTTCTGCCTTTAACCTTTAACACCATCGTCCCATCATTGCTCGAGTACAAACTGACCCAGCTCTTTGTTCCTAGCTCTGTCTGTCAATGGATCACCAGATTTCTGACAGATAGACAACAGCTAGTCAGAATGGGCAAAATCACATCCGACAGCCGCACCATCAGCACCAGTGCCACCCAGGGATGTGTTCTCTCCCCACTGCTCTTCTCCCTGTACACCAATGACTGCACTGCAAAAGACCCCTCCATCAAGCTCCTGAAGTTTGCGGACGACACTACTGTTATCGGCCTCATCCGGAACGGTGACGAGTCTGCATACAGACAGGAGGTGGAGCGGCTGGCTCTATGGTGCAGATGCAACAACCTGGAGCTGAACACGCTCAAAACGGTGGAGATGATAGTGGACTTTAGGAGAAACCCCCCTGCACTTCCCCCACTCACCATCATGAACAGCACTGTGGCTGCAGTAGAGTCATTCAGGTTTCTGGGCACCACCATCTCTCAGGATCTGAAGTGGGACATTCACATAGACTCTATTGTAAAGAAAGCCCAGCAGAGACTGTACTTTGTCAGCTGAGGAAGTTCAACCTGCCACAGGAGCTGCTTGTACAGTTCTACTCAGCTGTCATCCAACCCATCCTCTGCACTTCAATCACCGTCTGGTTCGGCTCAGCTGCCAAAACCGACCTCCGTAGGCTACAGTGAATAGTCCGGACTGCTGAACGAATCACTGGCACTACCCTTCTACACTTCAAGAACTGTATTCTTCCAGAGTGAGTAAAAGGACTTGCAAAATCACTCTGGACCCTTCACACCCAGCACACTTTCTGTTTGAACGGTTACCGTCTGGTCGGTGCTACAGAGCACCGAGCATAAAAACAGCCAGACACAGGAAAAGTTTCTTTCCTCAGGCCATCTACCTCATGAACAGTTAATTATTCCCCTACTGTGCAATAAACATGTGCAATACTTTTTCATACGCACTTGTATACAGCACCTTATAGCAATATACAATGCAATACTTTCTCCATACGCATTTGTACACAGCACCTTATAACAGTATACAATGCAATACTTCTCCATATGCATTTGTACACAGCACCTTATAACTTGTATATTTATAACAAATCTGTACAAACAATTCATCATCCAGAGCTCTTTTGTCTAACTGCATCTCTGTTTAATGTGTGTCGTATTTTTCTCATATTTATTTTGTGTTGTCACTTGTCACTTTATGTACACTGGAAGCATCTGTAGCCAAAACAAATTCCTTGTGTGTGTAAGCACACTTGGCAATAAAACCGATTACACCGATTACACAAGATGGCGCCGACGAAGATGGCCGCCTCCGTGTTGAGCTCTGCTGTTGTTTTTATGTTTTTGTTAGTTTGTCCCGTCTTGAGTCACATTCCTACAATTAGTTTCACCAGAGACGAATTGTTGGACATTCGGACACATACACCACCAAATGTTTTTCCAGACTTGGATTTATGTGATGTTTTGTTGGACATTGTTGTCGGCAGAGCCGCGGTGCTGCTCAAACGCTGTCGGGCGCGCAGACGAGGGAAGCGAGCAGGCGCGCTTGTGAAACTCAGACAGCGCGGGTTTCGAACTGCGTTGCCTAGCATCCATCTGGCGAATCTCCGCTCTCTACCCAACAAAATAGACGAACTCATTTTGCTCTCTCAGACAAACAGGGATTTTTTGCATTCTGCTGCTCTGTGTTTCACGGAAACCTGGCTGAACGACGCCATACCGGACAACGCGCTTCATCTACCGGGCTATCAGCTGTTCAGAGCGGATCGCGACAGAGAATCAACGCGGAAATCGCGCGGTGGTGGGACATGCTTTTACATCAATGAAAGGTGGTGTACAGATGTAACAGTTTTAAAGAAGATGTGCTGTCCCGACCTAGAAGCACTGTTTATTAACTGTAAGCCTTTCTACTCGCCGCGTGAGTTCTGCTCGTTCATTCTCGTCAGTGTTTACATTCCTCCGCACGCGCACGCGGGCCTGGCGATACAGAAACTAGCCGATCAGATCACGGAAATCGAGCAACAACACCCGGACTCTGTTTTAATAATTCTCGGGGATTTTAACAAAGCAAAACTATCCCGCGAACTGCCAAAATATAGACAGCATGTTACATGTCCCACAAGAGACAGTAACATATTGGATCACTGCTATACCACAATAAAGGATGCATACCGCTCTGTCCAACGAGCAGCTTTGGGGCACTCTGACCACTGTTTGATTCATCTTATACCAACCTACAGGCAGAAACTGAAAACAGCCAAACCTGTATTAAGATCTGTGAAAAGATGGACTACCGAAACAGAGCGGGATCTACAAGCCTGTTTCGACCTCACTGACTTGAGTGTTTTTGAAGCTGCTGCAAACGATCTAGATGAGCTCACAGAAACTGTAACATCTTATATCAGTTTCTGTGAAGACATGTGCATTCCTACCAGGACTCAACTCACATACAACAATGACAAACCGTGGTTCACTGTAAAACTCAGACAGCTGCGTCAGGCCAAGGAGGTTGCTTACAGGAATGGGGAGAGGGCCTTGTATAAACAGGCCAAATACACACTGGAAAAGGAGATCAGAGTGGCAAAAAGGAACTATTCTGAGAAACTAAGGAGTCAGTTCTCTTCCAGCGACTCAGCATCCGTGTGGAAAAGTTTGAAAAACATCACAAACTACAAGAAACCATCCCCCAGCACTGTAGACAACGAACGACTTGCAAACGACCTGAATGAGTTTTACTGCAGGTTTGAGAAAACACCCCACACCCACTCTGAACTGCTCTTCACACCACCATCAACACCTCCACCACACCCTGTCTCCCCCACACTTCAGTTCAGTGAAGATGATGTGCGCCAGGTCTTCCAAAAACAGAAGAGGAAAAAAGCACCAGGCCCAGATTTTGTAACACCAGCCTGTCTAAAATCCTGTGCTGACCAACTGGCCCCCATCTTCACCCTGATCTTCAACAGATCACTGGAGCTATGTGAAGTGCCCTCCTGCTTTAAACGCTCCACCATCATCCCTATCCCAAAGAAACCCAAACTTACAGGACTTAATGACTACAGACCGGTGGCGCTAACATCTGTGGTCATGAAGTCTTTTGAAAAACTGGTGCTGGCCCACCTGAAGGACATCACTGAACCCTCACTGGACTCTCTTCAGTTTGCCTACAGAGCAAACAGGTCTGTGGATGATGCAGTCAATATGGGACTGCATTATGTTCTGCAACACCTAGACAGACCAGGGACCTATGTGAGGATCTTGTTTGTTGACTTCAGCTCGGCTTTCAACACTATCATCCCAAAACTTCTCCTGCCCAAATTAACTCAGCTCTCCGTGCCCAACTCTGTCTGTCAGTGGATCAACAGCTTCCTAACGGACAGGCAGCAGTTGGTGAAGCTGGGAAAATTCTCATCCAGTACCCGCACAATCAGCACTGGCGCCCCCCACTGTACACAAATGACTGCACCTCAAAGGACGCCTCTGTCAAAATCTTGAAGTTTGCAGACGACACCACACTTATCGGCTTCATTCAGGACGGTGACGAGTCTGCTTACAGACAGGAGGTTAAGGAGCTGGCTGTCTGGTGCAGTCACAACAACCTGGAGCTGAACACGCTCAAAACAGTGGAGATGATAGTGGACTTCAGGAGAAACCCCCCTGCTCTCCCCCCACTGAGCATCATGGACAGCATTGTGGCAGCAGTGGAGTCATTCAGGTTCCTGGGCACCACCATCTCTCAGGATCTGAAGTGGGACACTCACATTGACTCCATTGTCAAAAAAGCTCAACAGAGGTTGTACTTCCTTCGTCAGCTGAGGAAGTTCAACCTTCCAAAGGAGCTGCTGAAACAGTTCTACACCTCCATCATTGAATCAGTCCTCTGCACTTCAATAACTGTCTGGTTTAGCTCAGCTACCAAATCCGACCTCCGAAGACTACGTCGAATAGTTCGGACTGCTGAGCGAATCACTGGTACAATCCTCCCTACTCTCCAAGAACTGTACTTATCCAGAGCAAGCAGAAGGGCTGCCAAAATCACTCTGGACCCCTCACACCCAGCACACTGCCTCTTTGAACTTTTACCTTCTGGTCGACGCTACAGAGCACTGTGTACCAGAACAGCCCGACACAGAAACAGTTTCTTCCCTCAGGCAATCCATCTCATGAACACTTGATGATAGTAATCATGAAACAAACATCACTGCTTGCTATACACTTTTTATACACATAAACACTTAATTAACAACATATTTTACATGCTAATTTGCACATAACAGCTGCTGTTGTATATAGTAATATTCCTGTACATACACTTGTCAATTTGTATATTTGCATTCACTACAACTTTCATTTTTTAAATATATTTATTATCTGTTTTTTGTCCTGTCCCTGTAATTCTGTTGCACTGTAGAAGCTCTGTCACGAAAACAAATTCCTCGTATGTGTGAACATACCTGGCAATAAAGCCCTTTCTGATTCTGATTCTGATTGTACATGCTCATTATCACGACATGTTGAATTACTGATTATCGGCATATGTCTATTCTCAATAAGTTAGTTGGACCAATTTCTGATCTGAAAGGATCCTGTTTGAGTTCATGCGTGATGATTTCGCCACTCATACAATTTCATGCAATACACTCTCGGCTCTTGAGATCTACTGGTCTTCTAGAGGACTTTACAAAAAAAAAACCATTCCTTGCAAGGCTCTATATATTGATTTTGACATGTTGGATACACTTTACACAACACACTGAAGCTAATTCTCATGTTACTTTTGGCATGAGGGATTGATCAACTATTCTGGGGCTGAAAACTACAAAAGAAACCAAAGCAAACTATCCAGAAGTTTTTCCTTGTTTGTCTAAACTGACCGCCCCTGCCAGGAGAAAGTTACTGTAATTATTTTGTGGTATTTAAAGTTGCGGCTGCTTCTTGTCCAAAGTCGTGACTAATAGACCCTCGGAGCTTAACATACACATGCTTTGAGGTTTGTGCTGTCCAAAAGTAACACCAGAAAGAAAATATGAGCAAACATGGTTAGACACACTGTGAGACTTTACCGATTTTATCCAAGCACACAAATCTAAAAATTGGATCAATTTTGGGCCTGGATTTCATCATGATAATTTGCTTAGCCTAGAGGTTCCTGATAAACTATTGTTCAACAGTTTGGGGTCTGAAAATTTTTGTAATGTTTTTGAAAGGAGACATTTTGAAAGTAAGAAATTATTTTCTTACTTACAGTTGTTGTCTTGTTTCTATTCCAAATATCTAAAAGTCCTTAAAATCAAGAAGCATTTTGTAGACAAGTAAGAAATATTGTTTTGTTTTCAGAAATAATAAGCCAAAGTTAAGCGAGTGTTTCCTTAAAACAAGCTAAATAATCTGTCAGTGGAGTAGTGTTGTCACGATACTGGAGGTCACGATACCAATCAGTACTGAATTTTTAAAAACGTTCATTTCCCGCTAACTTTTAAGCGCCGTTGAGCGCTTTCTTAAACAGCGCTGATTTGCCATTGTGTTCACATGCTCATCAGAAATGACTGTGATTGGCCGTGAAGGTCATCAGTTCACCAAACTCACCTCTGTTTACTGAGTGTAACCACAGATACAGGGACACAAGAGCGTTTTAAAGCCGTGAAGATCAGCCGATTCATCAACGCATCGCTCGTATGTCAGCTTATAAACAGACCAGCTGATCTTCACGGCTTTAAAATAATCCAGTGTCCCTGGACACAACAGCACTCGAATGTTAGCGGGAAATGAAAGTTTTTAAAATTTCAGTACCAATTGTATGGAATTCCAGTATCGTGAAAACACTAACAGTGGAGTAAGTAAAATAATCTTATTTCAATCCATAAACAAGATTATTTTACTTATCTCACTGGTAGATTATTTAGCTTGTTTTAAGGAAAAAAACTCATTTAATTTGGACATATTATTTCTGAAAACAAACAATATTTCTTACTTTTTCTAGCAAATGCTTCTTGATTTCAGAATTTTTAGATATTTGGACTAGAAACCAGACTTAACTTTTTTTTGCAGTAAAAAGTGCATTGACTTGATCAAAATGTTGTAAAAACAGTACATAGTTGTATAGTTACACTGGAATAAAATATCTGTAAATTAGTAGTTTTCCGTATTTTGTGATTTATGCTTTTATTTTATTTTCCATCCATTTATTTATGCTTTTGAATTGCATTACAGGATCTTGACCTTTCCTCCAACAACTTTGCAATTCACAACCGTAAATAAACGGAACACACTTGTGAACCACTAAATATGGTAACTGTTAATTAACAAATGTTTTTTTTACAGTGTACATAGTTATATTATATAACTATATAATCTTTTTGAATACATTTTAAAATATAATCAGTAAGCTGAAATTGAGAACTTTCAGTTTTTATGTCAATCCTGCAGAAAACATTTCAATATCACGATTTGCTACTCAAGACACATTTTTTTAACTAGCAATGTTGCAAACAGTTCATTTTTCATATTCACAAATAGCATTTTTGGTCACATGATACAGTGTTTTCATTGCATTAGCATCATAATAACGCTACAGAAAACTTTTTTATATGACCGCAGCACATCCATCAATGCAATCTCTCAAGATTGAAGAGGAAGCAAGACAAAATCATTTGTTGTACATGGAGGATAAATCACTGTTTTCTATAAGTGTTAAAAATAATGAGCTTCATAAATGAAGCACCACTAAGGTAATCAATATTACACCCAGGATATCAGTAGACAACCTAACCTAGCAAATCAAACATGCAAGGCCAATTAATGCAGACTGAAATGATGAACTACAAAATAGATTCAGCGCTCAATGACACATTTTTTCCCTGAATAGATGAATAGGATGTAAATTGAGCTAAGAGATCAATAATTTGTCAACAAATAAATATCGAGCCAATATCAGGCCTGAGTGCAGCAATAGAGCTATCAGATGGCAGATGCTGTACTTCACCAAAAGCTGCAAACTGAAATAGATTTTTTTGGGGATCTAAAAAGTAAACAGTGAAAAAAAGAAAGGTGGTAAACTTTAATATGTGTGTTTTTTATTTTACAAATTATGTGTGACCAAAAAAGAAAAACAGACGTTAACAATGTCTCTGAAGTTCTACAGTGTACTGCATGCTAGAGGTGTAAAATAAAGTGCAAAGCTGTAAAGCGTTCACACCACAAGATTGTCAAACCACAAACAAGCTTGTATCAGTATACTGATGATGTGTGCTTTGCTTTAGATTGCTAAATATAACTACCATATAAGCTTAATTTCATTATGTAGTGAATATATAACAGTACGTAATAAAATTAAAGCACAAAGACATGTATTGTGGTGATAATTTCGTATAGTAAAAGTATTTTTTTAATAAATTTAAACTTTTGAGCAATGACCAATTAAATAGATTTAAAAAAACATTTTAAGTGTTTATTTTATTACAAATATGTAAAATACGTTTGAACTTTTATTCATCAAAGATATCTGAAAAAAAATTATATGTCATGGTTTCCAAAATAATTATGAAGCAGCACAGTTGTTTTCAACATTGACAATAATATGAAAATGTTTTAGAAGCAATTCAGCATAAAAGAATGATTTCTGAAGGATCATGTGACAAACAAATCTGCTTTGACATACAATGAACAAATGGCCTTTTCAAATTTATGTTTACATAGAACGCCTTTGTTTTAAAGTGTAACAATATTTCAGAATATTAGAGTATTTAATAATGCAGTGTTAGCGAGCAAAAGAAAAAACACTAAAAACATTTTAAAAACTGTACTGTACAGAACATAATAATGTTGTGATTTCCATATTATTGTGTCCTAACACAAATCGATTAAGTTAACTTAATTTTCACAAATTTAAGTGGATTGAACATAAAATTATTAAGCTGTCAAAACATCCCAAGAACTGTGTTGATTCAGCTCATATTAATAAGTAGTTTGAACAAGCAGCGAATAATTTTTTGAGTGCATGGTAGTACTTTGATTTTTGTATATGATGTTAACTCATTATATTACATTATTTTATTATAATATAATATAATATAATATCGGGTCGGGCTGCTCGGTGGCGCAGTAGGAAGCACGTTCGCCTCACAGCAAGAAGGTTGCTGGTTCGAGCCTAGGCTGGGTCAGTTTGTGTTTCAGTGTGGAGTTTGCATGTTCTTCCCGTGTTGCCATGGGTTTCTTCCAGGTGCTCCGGTTTCCCCCACAAGTCCAAAGACATGTGCTATAGACCATTTCAATGTGGTCATGTCATTGGCCCATGAACATTTCCTGCTTGTTCTCAAACTATTTCATAACTGTAACAAGAGGCGATTCAATCATAACTTAATGTTAAAACAGCTCTTATAACATTATTTACCTATATGTGGCTCTGTTTGGATTATCAGAAGCTACAGAAATTAAAAATGTAAAACAGGAAATACATTGGGACCGTTGTTTTTGTTTACATCCCTCAAAATGGTCTATAGGTGAATTGGGTAGGCTAAATTGTCCGTAGTGTGTGTGTGTGTGTGTGTGTGTGTGTGAGTGAGTGTGTATGGATGTTTCCCAGTGATTGGTTGCAGCTGGAAGGGCATCCGCTGTGTGGAACATATGCTGGATGGGTTGGTGGTTTGTTCCGCTGTGGCGACCACAGATTAATAAAGGGACTAAGCCGAAAAGAAAATGAATGAATAATATAATATAATATAATATAATATAATATAATATAATATAATATAATATAATAAAGCCATTACCATCCTCAACTCATGCACTGACCCCACACATGCACACACATGGACTGGCTTAAAATTCACTTAAATTTTATTGGACTTCATGCAATACACATTTCATTGTATTACATCTCGTATATATCTCTCAATCAACCTCAGAACTGTTTACTCCATCTCACCCTACTCCCCTCTCATCCCTATTTTGCACTACTATTTATCGTCTACAGTTTTCTTTACTGTAACTTGTTGTTTAGTGTGATTTGTATTGTAAGAATATATTCACATGTTTGTACTGAGTAGTGAGATGCACTTAATCTCATCGCACATGCATATAATGTGCATTGTATATGTGTACAGTGACAATAAAAGGCATTCTATTCTATTCTATTCTATTATAATAATACAATATAATATGCAAGTGAGGGCCTCACGGTGGCACAGTGGGTAGCACAATCGCCTCACAGCAAGAAGGTCGCTGGTTCGAGCCTCGGCTGGGTCAGTTGGCATTTCTGTGTGGAGTTTGCATGTTCTCCCCGTGTTGGCGTGGGTTTCCTCCGGGTGCTCCGGTTTCCCCCACAGTCCAAAGACATGTGGTATAGGTGAATTGGGTAAGCTAAAATTGTCCGTAGTGTATGAGTGTGTATGAGTGTGTATGGATGTTTCCCAGTGATGGGTTGCGGCTGGAAGGGCATCCGCTGCGTAAAACATATGCTGGATAAGTTGGCGGTTCATTCCGCTGTGGCGACCCCAGATTAATAAAGGGACTAAGCCGAAAAGAAAATGAATGAATGAATGAATATGCAAGTGAAATGTGTCAGGTAAATGTCAAAGTTCATGGATTCTGTATTTTACAAAAATACAGAAAAATAACAAACAAAACAAATACAGTATAAACATTTACTTTTACTTTACTGAAAAAATATCCAAATTAATAAAAGGATGGATCAATCCATTTATGAAAAACCAATTATGAAATACCCTCTTATTATTCTCTGCATACAACATAAATGAAAATATGAAGTAAACATCAGTCATGTGTTTCCAACTGGGCCTGTAGGGGGCACTCATCCTGCAGTCTTACCTGGCTTGTGGCACATCGATGCTCGAAGACACAACCTTGCGTTTCTGTTCTAGCAGAGAAACAGAGCGGGTGTGATCCTTCTCCGCCTCCAGTGCCCGTCCCGTTCGCTTATGCTCCAGCACCCGTGGCTCCTCTGTGCTCTCCGGGCTGAGGGACAGCACCTCTCCTCTTTGTACACCCCCATTCTGGCCCTGCGTGGGCCCGTCCCGCTGGCCACCATTACAGGTGCTCTGCAGAGGAAAACACATTTGACTCTTAACCCTGTGAAGATCAGCCAATAGGCTATAGGCAAAATCTGTTTTTATTTATGAACCTGTCCGTTTTGATATTTTGGCCTCTTTAAAAAGTGCTTTTTCAGTCAAATGTAAGGACAACATTACAAATTAAGGCTGCACTATATTGGAAAAATCTGACATTGCGATATTTTATTTTGCTGCGAAATATATTGCGATAGGGCGACGCGGTGGCGCAGTGGGTAGCACGTTCGCCTCACAGCAAGAAGGTCGCTGGTTCGAGCCTCGGCTGGGTCAGTTGGCATTTCTATGTGGAGTTTGCATGTTCTCCCCGTGTTCGCGTGGGTTTCCTCCGGTTTCCCCCACAAGTCCAAAGACATGCGCTATAGGTGAATTGGGTAAGCTAAAATTGTCCGTAGTGTATGTGTGTGAATGAGTGTGTATGAATGTTTCCCAGTGATGGGTTGCAGCTGGAAGGGCATCCGCTGCGTAAAACATATGCTGGATAAGTTGGCGGTTCATCCCGCTGTGGCGACCCCAGATTAATAAAGGGACTAAGCCGAAAAGAAAATGAATGAATGAATGAATATATTGCGATATGAATGTAATTTCACCAGATGATTTAAATATTTCTATTTGGTAAGATTTCATTCATTTAGACCGACTGGGATGATCACGTCTTTTTCTATGCAGTGCATCAGCATAAAATATAATGAATTACAAGCATATATAAATACGACAGAGCAAAAATAAAAATGTTGGCGTTGGAAATGTGTTGCTTGATGAGTAAGAAGAGGTCATAAATATTGATGTAAAATACTGAGAAGTTGTTTTTTTACTTCTGTATTATGCGAGTATACAATTAAAATGCAATAAAGATATAAAAAAATAAATAAATAAAAATGTTTTCTGGGAAGTGTAACAGTATTCAAGTACGGAAATTGAAAAATCAAACGTGAAATAACATGGTCGTCATCATTGTAAAAGTCAGTTTTTGAATAATATTTAATCTATCTTTTAATCTTTAATAAACAATCTAATCCTGCGATGTGACTATTGTAGATACACACATTGCGATATCGATGCTCAAACGATATATTGTTCAGCCCTATTCCAAATACACTTTTAAATTAGAGGTGGGAATCACATGTTAACGCACGATACGATATTATCACGATATTTTGCCCCCGATACTGATATATCACGATATCAGTGATTCAGCGATATAAATCACAAGAAAACCATCCATATATCCCAATTTTTGCAAATAAAGAGGAAGATGCATTCCTTTTATTAACAGCACATTTTATAGATCTGCAACAATGTAAAACAAAAACAAGCTTAAAATGGAATGACTGAAAAAAGCTCATATCTCTAAATCAGTCATAGCAGCAGCAGCTTAATTTTGTGGAAAATACAATTAATAAAAACTATTAAAATAAACAGTTTCAGTCAGTGTAAGTCTGATTAATTAATTCAGAATTTTTGTACATTTAGATAAATATCGATACTTGACACCAGAGTATCGATAATGTATCATGGCCGGAAACATTACGATAAATCGGCATATCGATATTTTGTCTCACCCCTAATTTGGACTAATTTCATGCAAATGTCAACTTTGCCATGAAAAAAATTAAGTATTTACCAAAATAGAAACTAGGGCTGGGCGATTTGGCCTAAAATCAAAATCTTGATTAATTGAACATTTAACTCGATTTCGATTAATGAACGATTATTTAATTGTTTTATTTATTTTTTTATTTTTTGGCCTCATAGTTCACTGAAAAGTTTAGTAAATATGCTCACAAATTACAAGTGAGGGATTTTTGAATGAAGGGTGCATTACTTGATTTTAAGTCAACTGAAGAAAACACACACAATCTACTATCCATGATTATTTTTTAAACATACATTGCCTAAAACGAACAGTCACTTTTTTCTTATAAAAAAAGTAAAAATAAAAATCAGCATATATTTGTTTTGTGCATGAAGAGAGGAAATCAGCGCGTGAGAAAAGAGATTCGCACACTCGTATTACATGAATGCGCTCTCAACTTGTAATACTTCGCTCACGACATTTGTCATTGAAATAACGCCATAGAGATCAGATGTGGCTGCGAAGTGCTGAATATTTTTCAGTTCAGTGGGGTCACGTGTCACGTGAAAGTAATTTTTTTTTAAAGTAATTTTTATTTTTATTTTAAATCGACCTGGAAAAATTAGATCAATTATAGGTTCTGAATGTTGATTTCGATTACTTTTAGATTAATCGTCCAGCCCTAAGTGAAACCCTTTCTAAGTTTTTTGTGTAGGCTTGTATTTTACAGTACTGTAAAAATACTTAAAAACCCTCTGTCAGCATTTTCAAACAATTATATTTGATTTACCAAAGTCACACAAGTGCCAATTTCACATCTGTCACATCCATAACGGAGAGGTGTCACATCCATAATGAAGTTTTTTCCTCATAAATGCAAAAATGTAAAATAAATCACTCTTGTTCTATAGAGAGCCACCTCTTAGCATTGTTTCTTTTGGGTTGTGCAGTTTAATTCACAGAATTTCTACAAAGTATGTTGTATACTGTAAACTCGCAGAATTTTGTCACATCCAAAATGCATTTTTATTTTCCTCATTTATAATCTTAAAAATGTTTACAGATTGATATATTTCTGACCCCGTAACTCTGTGGTTAGTTGTTTTGGAAAATATAAACAGATGTTTCAATATAATGTTAACATACTTTCTCTGTGAATTTATGTTTTGAGTTTTTACTCACATCAAATGTCACATCCATAACGCTAGAATCGCCAATTTGTCACATCTAATAATTTTGTGTCTGTAGATTTCAATTACAATACATATTTTTAAAGTCTGTTTCCTCCAAACGAGCCATAAATCCCCACTTACAGTACATACAGCAAAGTTTAACTCCAGTCAATGATGCCTCATTTACAACTACGGGGGACTCCTACTGTGAGCCTTGTTTGCTTGCAATCACAGAGCATTACGCTGTATTTAAGCTGTGGGCAATTAACGCATCGGTCAATACAAACACCTTAACAATGCTCGGGATGAAGAAATCCTATTCGCTGATCTGCAGGCGTGTTTGTTTAGCAGATCTGCGCCGCTGACAAAAGAAAAACAAATCCCCCTTGCTCTGCCATTTCCCCCTTAGCACAACAAGCCACCATCCGTGACCACACTAATGCAAAGACGAGCAGCTTTTTCCTCTCGCACGTCTCATCTGCACAGCAGCAATAGACTCTGCTATTGCACTGTGACTAAAGCTGTGGTGCACTAAACCTCACACTACAGCGAGGGCAAACAGGGGCCAAGACGACGCACATCACCGCATACACCAGCGGAGAGCATGATCTAACAGTGCAATTCAGATCATTATCTTACCGTAACGCGATTAGCTCGACTGAGGGAGAGTAAACGCTGAGCTTTGAATGTCTGGGAGTTTACGGACTATAATGGAGTTAAACATAAATGGATGGATTACCTGCCTCATTGCTGATCCAGGTTGATAAGGGCTAAAAACGGTATTACAAAACATTAAAGCTGATGACTAGTATAAGTGAGGTTATTTTAACAATCACTATTCTTGAATAAATGACATTTTCATCTTTGGACTAACTCTCATCATTTGATTAACATCATGTCTTTACAAAGCTTTATAAAAAGGTTGAACACAAATGGAGAAATTTTGAAGAATGTACTGGCTGCTCTTTTCTATACAGTGGCGGTGGATTAGGAGTGGGCCTCTTAATTGTTTATAAAAGATATACAAGCACTATAAAACATATCACTGACAAGGTCTATATATATAATTGTCTATGTGAAAGGTTTAAATCTTAAAAATGCTACGGACACCAAAATATGATAATTATTATGCAAAGGACCCACATTCTTAAATGTAAAAGGGATATAGTTTTTAAAATAAAGATAATATATTATACATTTTTGAAAAGTTTCATAGCTAAAGTTTACTACTCATTATAGCACTGCATTTATTTGTATTTATATTTATTGCTGTTTATTACAGAGCGGCTTGGTGGTGCAGTGGGTAGCGCTGTTGCCTCACAGCAAGAAGGTCGCTGGTTCGAGCCTCGGCTAGGTCAGTTGGCATTTCTGTGTGGAGTTTGCATGTTCTCCCCATGTTCGCATGGGTTTCCTCCGAGTGCTCCGGTTTCCCCCACAGTCCAAAGACATGCGCTATAGGTGAATTGGGTAAGCTAGATTTTAGATTTTAGATTGTTAGATTTTAGTGTGTTATTTATAATTTTAGCAAAAATGAAAACAAAATTGTGATATCTGCCCTTTACCTTTATCAGCCATAGTATTAAAATCAGTTTACATTTACCAGAATATTAATACTGCTTCATCTTTATGAAAACCAGACTGAAATGTTAGTGATGGCAGAAGTTTTTGGTTGATCTTTTCCTTTAAACCACTCAGGGCAGAAATGATACCATTCCACAAACGAGATGAATGCCAGGCTTTGGCGTGTTTTCAAGAGATGAACAGATTTGTTAAAGTGGTACCATGTTGTGCAAGACCTTCAAGCGTCAAATCAAAAATGCACAGCTGACAAGTTCAAATTTAAATTTCATACACTATTAAGTTCTGTCTTTCTCTTTCAAGACACAAACACACACCCTTGGCTTTGTGCACTTGTCTTTTTTTTAAAGCGGTCACAGCTTTTTCTACCTCATGTGGAGCACAGACTCCAAAATCTGATCAAATATGGGTCACAATTCATGTGCCAGTCAAAATATTCAAACGAGGTCTTGTTTTTGCTAAAGATTTAAACAGATCTTGACTGATCCAATAAAAAGAATAATTAGATTTGAGACCAGGATGCACGCAGATGAGCAATGCAAATTAATTATCTACAAATTATTAGATATTTTGAATATTCACAATGAAATCAAACACACGTTAGTTGCTGCATTAAATATTTACGATATCTACTGCCAAAAAACTATGATGGTTTTCTATAACTACTTGTCTACATCTGTAACTGACTTGCATCCATCATGACCAAATTTTTAACCATTTCATGCAAATTAATTACAACAGCAGCAAAGCCTTGGTGCATAAAGAGTTAAGACTGTTAGACGGTCTGTGTGAGTTAATTAAATTTTGATATTAAGCAGTGGAAACAACATGAGAACAAAAACAATCCAGCCTGCCTTTGTCTGGAAATGCCACACTGTAACACACTTAAAGTGAAGCCCCCCTCCCCTTACTATGCGATTCAACAAGTGGCATTCCCCCAAGCCGAATGGCACTCGTTTGGGAATCCAGGCGCCTTGCCAAAGCCCCAGATTCTACGAGCATGACCCTCCGTAGAGCTGCATTTTGCTGCCGTTATGGAGCAGCTGCTCCGGGACCATTAGCCCCCACCCTATCCGTCCTTGCTCACATTGCTTACATCTTAACTTTCCCCCCCATCACTTTATTTCTCCAGAGTGTACGTCAGCATGTGTTGTATATAACAGTTGCTCGAGTTACATTTCAAAAGCGCAATTATGGTTTCTGATTACATATTCAGTCTGACTGGGGTGCAGATGTACATGACAAAAACACTGAGGCGTTGCAGTTGCATACTTGCCAAAAACAAGCATGCCATTTTTCAAAATACTTAAAATCAATAGAATGTGCATGTAGATTTTTTATTTACTATCATTTGTTTTAATTATTTTACATCTCAAATGCATTAGGATGTTATGAATGCAAGTCTTACAGCTCTGGTTGTAAGAGAATGAAATGGAACCGTTCTTGTCATTTTGACCCTCTTTGTTTTGATATGGCACCTCAGGCTGTATAACTTGATGACTGCAATTAGGTCATTATATTACAAAAAAAAAAACCTTTGTGTTTTGCAATTACATGCAAGCAGCAACCCACTCAGCCAACTGTGTAATCACACTGAGCTATAAAATGAGCTTGATCTAAAGCATTAACTTAATATCAAACGATATTTACTGAAACACGATAAATGTAAAAGCCCTGCATGTCGAAAACACTGAGAAGAGCCGGTTTGCAGAGAGAGGTGGAGGCTGCTGTAAGCGAGCGCGCGCTCAAGCTTCTGCTGCGCGTGATGCTGCAGAGCGTGTTTGTTTGCCGCTGTTATCCACCCACTAAAGTCAGATAATCAGCGGCTTACACGGGCCCTACAGGGCTACAGACGGCCTTAAATTCAACAAAACACTATTTTACGACAATCATTTGAGATATAGTATATCTGCAAAACTTGACCATTTTGTCAGATTGAATATTGTGAGGAGGCAATTGTTGATTTGCTTTTTCCTCTGTTATTCCATACACCGCAATTGTACACCTTTCTGTTGTTGCGTTGTGTTGTATTCACTTGGCTGAATGCAATGAACACAGCACGAGACGTACGAACTGTGAACAAATGACTCTTGTGAACAGGTTCTTTTAACGAACAAGTCTAAGAGATTCACGAAATAGAAGCGTTGGGCTCTTCGGCAACCGAATCGTTTCGAGTCATCACTGTTCAGAGTCCTTCATTAAACTTGCGAGTCATCTTTCGTTTATGTCCGATTGAAAACAAACGGATAACGGTTACTTTTTGTAGACTTCACGATCATAAGGATTGAGCTGATTGTTTTTATTAACATTATGTAAAATAAGATACACGTATACATTTGTGAGTTCCATCGCAATATGTTAAAAATAAATGATCTAATATGTTACAATAAATGCAGTTCATCTATTAAGAAAATTACAAGCATAAAGTTTAAATCGTTTTAGCCAGTTTTATAACTAAATCAGTAGTTTTTAAACCCTTCACCACATAGTGAGTGTTAAAAAATATGCAATTCATAGATAAACTAGGCTACTTTGTAATAGGCTATAATTTAGTCTGTTAGAACTGATCCCATTTAACTACAAAGTACCAAAACTGTCGGAGTTTAACATAATGAGAGCATGGACACCGGCCCTATAATTTGGCAACTAAGAAGTAATTTGGCCGCTAAATGTTTCATTTAGAGAGCCAACGACTCCTTAATCATTTTATTGCGGAGTCCTTGCCTCGGCATAATGAGGCTATTCTGCAATATCTGCTCTCTCACTTTCAAATGAAAATTATTTGCACCATCAAACAAGCTTTATATCTCAATGCACTGTAAACAATACTGTGTGCGACAAGCTGCACAACAACAACAACAACAACAAGCTCAGCTGACCACACACACACACACACACACACACACACACACACACACACACACACACACACCTTCAGGCTCGACTTCAGCGGTGCTTTCGCAGTCATCTGTGCAATCTCTTCCTCTGAATATTCTTTCAAGCTCCCGTCTTGCATGAGCACGGTGTACACGTTGCGCCGATGGCCGGTTGAAGCATCCCTGTTGTCTTGTTTGACAGCCTGGATGACTCCCGTGAGCGGAGCCGCGTCCCCCGTTAAAACCGGCGCGTACACGCGGCTCCCAATGACCGAGCGCTTCACCAGCCGCCGCGTATGCATAGTGGATATATCAATCAAATGCGTAAATGTAACGACTTCGATCGTTGCACAACAACGTCCCTTTTAAAAACAAAAAATGTCACGCTGCCAAAACCCGAACGGACCGACCGTCATCATGGGCCGAACATGCAAAAAATACGACAACATTACCACAGATCTGGACCGCATCCACATAATTCACCGGCGTTTGCGCGCATGTTCGGAACACGAGACCGGCGAACGGATACGACGTGCAAATGTGCTACGCTTGATAACCTCTCCGTCCGTCTGACCGTACGACCGACCGGCAACCGATATCTTTCTTCTGTCGACCTGTTTGTTTTGCTTGCCGTTCCCTTAAAGCTGATGGACTGTAGTAAAACCCGGAGCGGAGTAGCAGTTTTGGATCGGTAAACACTGTGTATTTTTCACAATACATAGTATGGACATTTATGTAATAAATAACCTAAAAACCGACGACTGGAAAATGTATTCATACTAATACATCAAATAGCATCTCCAGTGTCGAAAGTGTTGATTTAATAGCTGGCTTTGACCTCAAATCACCGTAAATCCGGTTTCACGCGAGAAAGGCTCCATTCCGTTTAATCCATCCGTGTTTTCACGAGCCATTGGCCGTACCGGCGGAATGTCGCCTGTAAACATGTGCGCTCGCGCAGCCAGTGTGCGTTCTGATTGGCTGACGGCACACACGCCTCCACTCGCTCGCGCTCTCTTTCATCTGCAGTTTCCCTCCAAACACAAGCAACGGGCTCTGCGATTTAAACAATGACGCAAGGATGGGGAGAGGATAGTCTTTGAGTAGGTGTTATGTAGGTACGGCAGTGCTTATAACATTAATGATACTGATGATGATGATAATATACCGTCAAAACAGTGTGTGAGAGAGTGTGTGACCCGGCGAGGATGATTGACAGGCGGCAGGGATTCCCGCGGGTCCTCTTTGGTGGCGGGATCTGCTGCCATTAATAAAATAAACTGTTTAAGCAAAATCACTCACACTCGACACATACCAAATACAGAAACCTGTCTAAAGATAATGCAAAGATTTAAAAGATGGTTGTGTTTGTTATGTTTGACCTCTTAAAGGGATATCACTCTTAAAGGGATATCATTTTTATTAGCCATTGTTCCATACCTGCAGTAATGTTAATTTATATATTTCACGATAAATGAAGACAGAATTTGTGGATGAACTCTACCTTTAATTTATGATTAAATTTACGAGATTTATACATCACAACTACATTATATTTATTTTAAATATATTTAATATATATATTAAAATTTGAGGGGTCAAACACAAAATTGAAATATTGAGAAAATTGCCTTTAAAGTTGTACCAATTAAGTTTTTAGCAATGCATATTAGTAAAAAAAATAAAAATATATCAAATATATTTCATATAATATACTATAGTTTTTTCTTCTATCAAATATATTTAATATATTTTTACAGCAGGAAATTTACAAAATGTCCTCATGGAAGATAATCTAATATTAGCCCAATATTCAGATTTTTGCATAAAAGAAAAGTTTTTGACCCAAACAATGTATTGTTGGTTTTTTCAACTTAAGACTGGTTTTGTGGCCCAGGGTCATAAATAATAAATAAGCAGTCACAAATTAATATCATATGTATGATATTATGATATAATGATTAAATTAAATTAAATGTGTTTGCATCTCATCTTTATTACATTTTGTGTCTGGTAGTTTTATTCAAAGTAACTTATGAGCTATTAGCATCTAGATATTTAGATCTTCGTTTAAAACAGCCATTAAAAAAACTATGCAAGTCTTCTTCTGTTGTTGATAAAGGTGCGTGGTTTAATGAACATTTCACTGTTGAATGTTCATTTATACATTAATTTTCCTTCGGATTAGTCCCTTTATTCATCAGGGGTCGCCACAGCGGAGTGAACCACCAACTTATCCAGCATATGTTTTACACAGTGGATGCCCTTCCAACTGCAACCCAGTACTGGGAAACATCCATACACACTCATTCACACACATACACTACAGCCAATTTAGTTTATTCAATTCACATATAGCTCATGTCTTTGGACTGTGGGGGAAACCGGAGCACCCGGAAGAAAACCCACGCTAACACAGTGAGAACATGCAAACTCCACACAGAAACGCCAACTGACCCAGCCGGGGCTCGAACCAGCGACCTTCTTGCTGTGAGGCGACAGTGCTAACCAATGAGCCAGCGTGTTGACTGTTTTTACTCATAATTGCAGAAATAACAGTACTAAAAGCAGCATAACACAAAAGGGAACATATTGTTGCAGTATCACAGGTTTAATTCTATTGTTTGTACTGCATTTACTGACAACATTTCAGATGTAATCCACTAATTCTGTGCATTATAAATCTTTAAAAGCTATAGTTCACCCAAAAATGAAAATTTGCTGTTAATTTATTAACCCTCAGGCCATTATGTAGGTGGATTTTATTTCTTCAGTATAACATTAAAGCAGATTTTTTTATCTGAAACCTGATTGTTGCTCATTTATAAAATGCAAGTAAAAATTATAAAACTTTGAGATTATTTTTTTTATTAATACCCATTGTGCTTGGTGATAAAGCAAAACAATAGTGTCTAAGAAACTGAGCATTATTTAAAACAGTATTAAATAGTCTTAAATATAATTCCAACAGTCTAAAATATTGTTACATTACAATACAGTTTTAATTGTGTAATTTGTACAGACTGCATCTCAGAAGTATCATGAAGTATTAATGGGACATTTTTACCTTTATGTCCAGTTAAACACAAACAAGTGCAGGTATATGCTGTATGTGCCTTTCAGTTTGAGTTTTGAATCGATTGTAGCATTGATCATTTTAAAGAGCAGCTCCTCCCGCATGGCCTCTCAATGTATAATATAATTACTGTGCGGTTGTGGGCATGAATCGCTTATAACAAACTGTCTAGAAGAATAACCCCCTAAGGCATGGGATCTTTTAAGAAACAATTTATCCTTATGAAGGGGGGGAAAAATCTATTAAATGCACCTGTTTGCCACCACTCATTTATGGAATACTTGCATTGAAAATACACATTGCTCTGACCACAGATTCAATCAATAGTATGCTGTACAGTGAAATATGTTCTTTAAATCCCTTAATACCTGCACGCTGACATGATAATAAACCTGCCTTATCGCAGATTGTTTTTCTACACTTGAGAATTTAGTTTAGTAGGATGTATCGACAGATTAAATATCAACATTATATACTGCCTTTTTGTGTATTACTTAGAATTCATTCATTCCTTCATTCATTCTGCTTCAGCTTAGTCCCTTATTTATCAGGGGTCCCTTATTTACCACTGAGCCACCGCCCACTTAGAATATATGTAAATATATTGTAGGGATGTGTAAATATTAAATCAGTTAATGCAGATAAACACGGACGCACAATATATTATTAGTCCAGCATGACTATATATTGTTTAATAAAGCAAATACCACATTACAAAGATTACGATGACATGATAAACAAATCCAAAATGCTTATTTACAACTAAATACACCAGAATTTGGTTAAAGGGAGACACAGGACACTTTTTTTTTTACCATGATATTAAATAAAACAAGGATCTTCAGCATTATGAACCCTGTACCAACACAACGTACCATTACAAGCAAACACTAGGACTCCATCCACACTCCTTATTTAAACCCTCACGTTAAAAATACAGCTCAATACTGATTCCCGCTATATTAGCTTTTTAAATTTTAATAAACCTCCATAAAACGTTCTGTAATTACAAAATGCATCTGGTAGACAGCATGTATTCCACTCACTCTAAAAGTTTCCTCGATACTAACAAACTAAAAGTTTCTCGTGCTGTCATTTGATAGCGCTTGGCAATTATTACAGAAGCATACTGAAACAGTGACATAATTTAACAGATCAAAATAGTTGTTTGATATTTACAAGTGTCTCTTGGCATGAAAGTCATCTGGACACGCCATGCTTTTTGATTATACCGCTACATGAATGTAAAGGCAGCTAATTGCATACCTGAAAATAAAGTACATTTACTAAGCTGCCAGGCAAAACTGCAGTTGGGCAGTACCATGATGTCTCTCGTTTCCCCTGTGCTTTTTGAAATGTTGCGTACCGATTACATGTAAAAACCAAGTTATATCTTAAATATATAATGTATCTGATACACTCATCAATACAGCTGCATTAATAATAATAATAAAATACATACATATTGAAGCAACACGGCTCAATAACACTACAATTAAAATAATTTGCACTCACACCAGCAATAGATAATGGCCAATGTTTCGCTAATACCCTTTTGGTACACTCATAAACGAGTGCACTCAACTTTGCGTACCTAAAAGGTCACTTCCTCTCCTGAGCCTGTGATTTGACACACTGTTTATAAAACGTGTGTATCAGCTCAGTGTGACAGCTACATTTACATGTTCCTCTTCTGTATTTTGATATGTGTTACGTTAACGTCACTTGCTGTACTTGTGAAACTAAACGCTCCAGCAGTTCTGAATGATTCAAATGGATGTGGTTCCCTAATGGACTGAACTGAGAGGTCTGCTGTTGCTGATTTCTGATTGGTTCGCTTTTCGGGGGTTATATAAGAACACAACTCTGTAAGTTGCTCAACACAAATCACGTGAAAACAGGCGGGCGGATGGGGAAGCTCACAGCAGGTGCGGCATGCAAGTGTGTGGAAACCACTAGTATGTGTTATGAATAAAATATTTCTCATAAGAGCACCACCATTGTTGGCGATGTGTTTTGAAACGTGGTGAGGGCATGAGGGAAAGGGGGTTACGCAGATGTGCTGGTTATTATGTCACTAAATAGTCAAGAATTAGCTTATGAATATTAATTAAAATATGCAAAAATGAGAGATGTGCCAAGCACCAATGGTATCTGAAATAAGATTACCATTGATACTAAATTAATTTTAGTTTGTGTAAGTTCTTGCTTAATATCTCTGTAAATAATGTTCATTTTGTATCTTTGGTCTAGCAAAATGTTTCCTTTCTTTATAAGAAGGTTCAGGTTTTAAACCTTACCAATGTATGTACATCATTTGATTGAGTAGATCCGTTTGCGTTTCCTTATTATTTTTCACTCAAATGAGAATGTGCCATTTGAATAGATGTGTATGCTGTAGAGAGAAAACATTGAAAGCCTTTGTTGTTTTCAGGGACATTATAACAACACACAAACTCCAGCTGAGATGCTGCTTCTGTATTTGCTAAATCCTTACTGCAGGCTATTTCATAAAGCAGGGATAAAACAACTGGCTCCAGCAAAAAGTGGTATAGAAATGCCCCACAACTTATATAAAAGGGACATCTCTGCTTTTTCGTACCCAAATATTCACACAAATACGTAGCATAACAAACCCTCTTCTGTGAGAGTGCTTCTTTTCCTCTGTTGGATGAACGCTTTCAATAGATAATGTTCAGAAACAATGGGGTGCATAAATGCTGTAGGAAAGATTAGGAAAGATTAAGTGCATTATACTCATGATACCACACACATTTCACTTCTTAAGTTGTCTCAGTGTTCGCAGTCCTTTAGTGGGTAGTCAGAGACGAGAGATGTCCCCGTTCAGACCCAGTTCCCCCACGCTCTCGTAGTCGGGCTCCACTATCCCGTTGCCCTGATGAGCTTCTTCAGGCACTTTGGAGATCTTGATGGTCTCGTACCCGGGTTCTGCATTCTCTGTAAGCCCCTCTGATGGCTGTGAGCCAGGAGCCATTGAGTATTCATCTCCAACCGTGGCGTAAAGATCACTGGAAGTCGACTCCGGCATAATTCCCTTGATCTCTCCAATGCTGCTGTAGTCGTTCTCTGCCTCCTTTACAGTATTCTTCGCAACCGTGGAGTACATGTCTGATAACTGGAAAGGGATATGTAACAGAGAATTGGACATCTTTACTTCACAGAATTGGTGCACAGCACTACTTATATACAAATATTAATTTGTGGTAAAAAAAAATAGACTTCAAGTAGGTCTGGGTGATATGGCCAAAAATATCTTAGAATAACATTTTTATATTTCAGTTCATATAAAATCAGTATTTTTTTTTACATCCTGCTTAATATTATCCACTTAAACAATGTTCATATTAATATGAAAACATATACAGTAAATGTAAAAAAGTGCAAAAAAAAGAAGAAGTTAAAAACCATGATGTTCTGACATTGTAACATTACAATCTAAAAGCAAAAATAATGATTTTTAAAGCAGAACTTAAATTCAGTGTTTGAGCAGTTACTGCTCTCATATAAATATACAAACAGCCTATAACAAATTCATTCATTTATTTTTCTTCGGCTTAGTCCCTTATATATCAGAGGTCGCCATAGCGGAATGAACCGCCAACTATTCCAGCATATGTTTTACGCAGTGGATGCCCTTCCAGCCGCAACCCAGTACTGGGAAACACCCATACACTCTCACATTCACACATGCACTCATACACTACAGCTAATTTTGTTTACCCAATTCACTTATAGCGCATGTCCGGCCCGGAGGAAACCCACGCCAACACGAGGAGAACATGCAAACTCCTCACAAAAATGCCACCTGGCCCAGCCAGGACTCGAACCAGCGACCTTCTTGCTGTGAGGTGACAGTGCTAACCACGGAGCCACCATATTTTCCTAAATGTATATTTTAGTGAGTGATGTCAGTTTTAGTAATTGCGCTTTTCCTGTGTGACATGCATACACATGGTGGCACTCATTGACTGACGCTAATAAAAGCTTAGAGGAAATATTTTAAGGAAATTACTTTCTAAAATGTACAAATGCAGAGTACACCTGTGAAATATATGCCACACACAGAGGAAGAGACCACGTCTCAAACATGAAATACAACTGATCTGTCAGCAGCACATGCATCTATTAGAGCATTTTGCGGGGCAAGCCACATGAAACTATACATGATAATGATATCTTACAGGTTACTTTAAAGCCCTTAATATAGAGCATGACTCGTGTAAGACAAATTGGATTATGCACTTTTCCCTGCAGGAGCCCACTCTGTGCCCTCATATCAAACTTGTGTATATCAATATAACAGTATTGGCTCATACCATATTGTCTATTTTACAAAAATTGCATGCTCTGTCGGCGCAATAGCCTAGTGGTTAGCGCGCTGACATATGGTGCAGTAGCACTTCAGGGCGTCCCGAGTTCGAATCCAGGCTTGAGGACATTTCCCGTCCCTACCCCCTCTCTCTCCCACTTTGTTTCCTGTCTGAAATACTGTCCTATCCACTTAATAAAGGCAAAAAGGCAAAAAAAAAAAAATCTTTAAAAAAATTGCATGCTCAACAAACCACCCAGCCCTAACTCCCAAGTTGAAGATGCTGCTAGAGCCTACCTCACTGTCCGGAGACACATTGTCCTGAAGCTCTGGAGTCAGCAGCGGGGAGTGTGACTGTAGGACAATGATTGAAACAAAGTCATTAGTCAAAAGCACTTTCAATTTGAACACTTAAACGCAGAGGAAATAGCCCACTTCAGCTGACACATGCTAGTGTCGAGGACTGATTGATGCAAAAACGAAGCCACTCATTCATTACTTAAGAGTTACTGATTGAAATCAAATGTACAGGTTCTCTTCTAGCACGAGCAATTGTATATTTACAAAGGCAATCGATACTTGAGTCATTAATTAACAAAGTAAATCCTACAGCAGATCAATAATGGACACCTTGACTATAAGAGAGGAATATCAATCTCTGTCAGTCACCTCACTGACAGAGAGAATACATTCAAGCAGGAAATTTGCTTGAATCCCTTCGAGATTAATCTTAAGATGTTTTAGCGCCATTTCAAGCCTGTTTTAATGAAGCGGCCTCATCCTGTGAGTTTGAAGTATGTTTTGCATTGATATGATTACGCAGAATGTGCACCAGGCGCTCAACAGACGTGCTTTGATATTGGTTTAATTAGCAAGGCAATTTATTTAATAGCCTGTCCGCAAAGACACTGATGACCTCATCACAAATAACAAATGTCTCCTGCAATAGGGCTTATCTGCTAATTCACTCTCGCCTTTGTCTCTGTCCGGCCCTCTATATTAATTAAAGCACCTCTTCCATTGATTTCGCCATATAAGAAATGAATGATCAACATAAGCATTTAAACACACTGCAACATCATCATTCAGGCCGTCACAAAGATTAGGGGTCTTGTATGTGATGACATCGTTACATATAAATATAATGTTTTATAAGCTGTACATAGCCAATCACCAGTTGCTAGCATCTTTGCATTACTATTGATTACCTCCAATTGAAGTTCTACTTTTATTTTTAGAAACAGACAGCTTTAAGAAGTGTCCTTCAGACTATATGCAATTTTTTTGTAGACAAACCTGAAATATACTAGTTTTAATGCAGTTTGAGCACAATAAACAACATTTATGGGATAGGTTGTGTCAGATCAAACCAAAAAAAAAGATATGTATAGGCCCAATCCCAATTCTACCCCTTAGCCCTTCCCCTTACCCCTCGTTTTGCGCGTTCATGTCATTCTCTTTAGCTTGAAGGCGTAGGGCTAAGGGGAAGGGCTGGATAGCCTTTGAAATGGAGATTTTTCCGGACCACACTTGTAATAACACCTGTATAGTAGTCCCACAACTTTCACATCTGCCACTCGATGACACTCGAATACCCTGTCAGAAAAGTCTGGTGAACGGGAATTACCTTTTTTGTTTTCGTGTGTTTACATAGATGAATATGGCCATGGTGTAAATGCACAGTACAGTTACGATCTTATTGCCACATTATATCGTTATGATAACATGATATCGTTGCCTTCAGTGATTTCCTGAAGGTAAATACCAAAAAATAATGCAACTGGAATAACTACAGCAGTCGCGATCGTCGATCTCATATGTAGTAAGAGATCGCGATGACATATGATGACGTGTGCAGGTGCTGTAGTGGTGTCCCATTTCTTAGGGGTAAATTTTGAAGCCCTTCTCCTTCACACTCTGTTTCAAGGGCCAAGGGGAAGGGGTAGGGGTTGAGGTACAAAAATAGAATTGCGATTGGGCCTTAGGGCCCAATTCTTTTGGCTTTTATGCATTTTCATGTATACATACTTCTAAGTTATTGTATATATTTTATATTTTACTTTTACGGCATGTAGAACTTTACAGACATTCTAAACACATTTGGTGTCTAAAAGGCTTAAATGAGGGCTTATATAATGCGTAAAGGTGTCTAAACAGTGCTGGGAATTAAAACAAATGAAGATTTGCTGAAATTAAGATCTCCAGAAAAGGTTTCCAGTGCATGTATTGAATGTCCAAAAACAGTAATGCTTGAGCATTCTGTTCTTTTTATGGTGTCATTTTGTGATGTCAAGTTCTGGTTTAGTTCTTTTAAAAAAAATTTTTTGCACCATGTTGCATTCTTATTTATTTATTTCACCACAGCAGAGTTTGGAAGCAGACAGAGAGCTGCATTTGTAGCATTCCAAGTCTCCATGCTTGGTGTGCACCAAGGCACTAATGGCAGTGTTCACACTTATTCAAATAAACTACAGAAACAAGCACACCAAATCTAGCCAAACCTAAATACCCTAAATGTAAATTTGGCAAGCAGTTTTGCCATCTTCCCTTTCAAGGTGATAGGATTTGGTCATGCATGGTCAAGATTGGCATTACATTCAATATGGGTGCCAAACAAACTTCCTTTAAAAGCACTCTCGTCTTCCATTAAAAAGGACTTTGGCAAATATGACCACAAACAAGTGCGTAGAGACTTAATGTAGACTAAACAGAGTTAAAATGTAATTTACTTTACAAAATGTTTACTTGTAGCAATAACCTGTTTGGCAATTTCCCAATTGATACTGTTTGCAGTGTCCTTCACACAGAGCACATACATTCCATTGAATACCCCAATAGCCAAATACCTGGTGTAGTTCAAATTAGAACATACCCTGCGTGTGACAGGATGCTGACAGTATGGCAAATGCGTGAGGCAAAGGGCTATAGTTAAGCAAGCACTTTATGATGTCAATTACTGTTTGCGTTCATGCATTCATTCCCATGCATCCTTTGACAAGGCATCAGTGCTAACAATAAAAGTTCTTCCCTTCAGCAGGAGATTCCTGAGTGTTGATGTGCTGAAATCACAGTTTATCACAGACAGCTGCCCTCAGTCCATCATGCTAGCATAGTGACAGTGGCACCAATGCATAATGACACACATGGCGCTCCGCTCAAGCCAGACTTGCTTGTTTCGCTAAAAAAACTAAACATACAGTCCACACCATGAACTAATGAGGCAGTGTGTACAATCTGTGTGCAAGTGTTTCAGCATGCACATGTCAGTTTAGGTGTCCCAGCTTTAACTGACGAACTGTCTTGCTCAAACACAGACCGATGCACCTGTAAACACATGCTCATGCCATCTCATTCATCATGAGGGTGAGCTGTCAGACAGTGGACAGCTGGAACGCACTGATCCCCATCCCCATGTTACACACAAACATGTAACCGATAAGACAAATCACTGCTGCCCCATTACACATCTACATCAAGCTATGGCGACCAGGATTTACAGTGATAGGTGTATCACAGCGTAGTACGTGATGGGTACAAATGGTTTTCCAAGTGATCAAGAGGATAATAGAGTAAACAGGACAGTTTACCCCAAAGGGTGCAGGTAAATGATTCACCATCTAACTTTTTTTAGTATTGATTCACTAAAGCCTTTTCCCACTGCCAGTGTTGGCACCTGATCCAGTGGCCAATCTGGAATCATTATACACATTTCCACTCCAATAATGTTGTGGAAAAAACTGCCTCTGCGCTGGCCTATAAAAATTTGAGAACCAGAACTTTTTGATGTCGGAAATCCCAGGGGGTGGAAAGTTCTTGAATTGCAACTCACTTTGATGCAAAACTAATACCATGAATTTCCCTGTAAATTCTTAGCAAAGCATTTTTAATGTTCAGTATGTTCTGAAAGCTTGTAAACAAACAAAGATGTGTGTTAGACTTGCCTGTGTGTGCATTATACAGTAACATAGACCATCATGTCATTATGAAGTTCTCAAGTCTGTTGAGGCGTTGGTCAATTTTGGAAAAGGTATGCAGATCTCTGACCAAGTATGAGAACTAGCTCTATTTTTTTAGGTTGTTGGGGGGGGGGGTTGGAGATGTGTACAATACACTTGATTTTGAGTACAAGGACAAAGGAAGCAGAAATACAGGGGGAAACATAAAATGAGAACAACAAAAGGAGAGAACGAACATTAGAGCAAAAGAGAGAGACTGACAGAGCAAGAGTGCAAGAGGGAGTGATGAACAAAGGAGGTGCGGGTGTCCTCGAACGGCGGCAGTAACGTGTAGCTGTGGTAGATGCTCACGCCGTGTGCAGACATTGACTGCAGGCGCAACAGCAGCCTGTTTGCTCTCCTTTACAGATGGCTTCATTTGTATGCTACAGGCGCACATTCATATATCACCGTCAACCAGAGAATATATCTTAAAAGACTAATTAAACTGGAAACACACTGTTCGTTATTGTTCTCTTGCAGATCTTAAGTTTAGCTTGCAGTGGTGAACATCGAAGCAGTCCTTATTGGTCTGTTTATGAAATTCTTCTTCTTTGTTCTCCATAATACATGTCAAGGGCCGCATCACTCCTGAATAAGATGGAGAAGCTCTTGCTAAGGGAAGGGATTGTTACAGGAAAGCATCTGATGCTGTATTAACACATATTAACCCCTTAATAAACCTTAATTAAACTATTATTTTGTGTCTGATGACACCATGATAAAATCTAGTGATTGCCATATTCACATATACAGGGGTTGGACAATGAAACTGAAACACTGGCCAATTTATTGTTGGAGGTTTCATGGCTAAATTTGACCAGCCTGGTGGCCAATCTTCATTGATTGCACATTTCACCAGTAAGAACAGAGTGTGAAGGTTTTATTAGCAGAATAATAGCAGAGCTTTGCTTAAAATATTGCAATGCTCACAACAGTTTCAATGGTGCCAGCAGCGAAAATCTTGGGCATGTGAGACATGTATTGTTCTCTGATGAGTTCACATTCACTGTCTTTCCCACATCCGGGAGAGTTAAGGTGTGGAGAAGCCCCAAAGAGGCATACCATGAGGCATGACCAGAGTGAAAAATGGGGGTGATCAGTGATGGTTTGGGCTGCAATATCATGGCATTCCCAATACTTGTGCTAAATGGGTGCGTCACTGCCAAGGACTACCAAACCATTCTGAAGGACCACATGCACCAAATGGTTCAAACATTGTTTCCTGAAGGCGGTGCCATGTATCAGGATAATAATGTACCAATACACAAAGCAAGACTGGTGACAGAATGGTTTGATGAACATAAAAGTGAAGTTGAACATCTACCATGGCCTGCACAGTCACCAGATCTAAATATTATTTAGCCACTTTGGGGTGTTTTGGAGGAGCGAGTCAGGAAACGTTTTTCTCCACCAGTATCACATGGTGACCAGGCTATTATTCTGCAGGAAGAATGGCTTAAAATCCCTCTAGCCACTGTGCAGGACTTGGATCTGTCATTCCCAAGACAGTCATTCTCAGTCATTCTCCTGGAAAGGTCATTAGTTCTTAGCTTCTATCTAGAATTCAACAAACCTGAACTAGCTAATAATGATCTGTATGATTAACTGTGTAAATATACCTATATGCATAATAATTAAATCAAATTTGCTGTCAAAATTAACACTGATGTGTTGAACAGGAGCTAAACCTGGTAGAAAGGTACAATATATGGTACAATTTTCTGGTAATTTGTAGTCAATGTTAAGTCTGGGGTATCAACTTGTTTCAGTTCATATGTAGCCTTTAAAAAACGACATAGCCTAATAAAACGGATGCAAGCATGGATCTTTTTTTCTTAGTTTACACTTTTGGTGCTTTTATTAGAAAAACAGTTTGGTAGCCCCACCTGTCCATTTGGAATCTGCTGGTTTTCATTTTCATCCAGTACTTTATCTGGTACGGGAGGTGGTTTTTCGTCCTCAGGCTCTTCAGAGTTCACAATGGCAGCTGATCTCCTGGCCTCCAGGTCAGTGCTGTAGCGGCTCTTCTTGCTAAGGTTGACTGAGGCGTACTCTACACCGTTGGGAAGCATGGTGTGGTCTGGTGTTGCAGGGCTTGGGTGACCGTTGACAAGAGGTGCGGGTGGTTCCTCTGGGCTTAGTGTACCGTTGGGTAGGCCAATGTCCTTGAGTTCTTTCACCGTCTCGTACAGACAGTCCTCCACACTGACATCACGAGAGGTGCTGTCCTTCAACACCTCATATGTGCCATCGCCTGAGGTCACTTGAGCATCAACTGCAGCTGCTTTGAGGGAGTCAGTGGGTGGAATGCTGGGTAATTCGCGGTCCTGGTGATACTTAGAGGATCTGAACTCTGATTGGCTGGATAGCATATCTTCCGAAGGCTGGGGACTTGTGTCCATTGTGTCCGTGAGTACTGAGTGCAAAGGTAAACGGGACCAAATTTGAATATTTGTTAAAGTTGGTTATAAAAAAAAAAAAGAGTAGGTTTTGGAGAACTGTTACCTGTACCACTTGTAAGAGGTCCATTATGGGAGCTGCTGACTGCCAAGTCAGTGCCATGGCTCTCTACTGACTGGCTGCAGGTTTCCTTTTCTGACACCTGCAGAGAAATGGGATATAATTGTTACTGAATATCATTCAGTGATGCAATCACTATTTAGACTGGAAGCTAAAGCAGAGCCTACCTTAAAGGGATAGCTCACCTACAAATTTTATTAACTCACCCTTAAGTGGTTCTAAACCTTTAAGAATTTCTTCTTTTTTGTTTTGTTAAAAAATTGGTAGCCATTTGACATTCATACTAGGCTAAATGTACAAGACAAATCATCAAATGCTTTACAACATTCTTCAAAATATCTTGATTTGTATTCAACAGAAGAACGAAACCCAAACAAGTTTGAAACAAGCAGAGGGTTGTTGCCAGAAGGGATGCAGCTGCGACTGGAAGTTAACGAGAATTATTTGTATTATTTATTAAATTACCCATTAATTGTATTTTATTAATGTCTACCCCTACCCCAACCATAAACCCAACCCTCACAGTAATGTAAAAACAGTAATTATACAGAGTATTGTTCACATTATTTATTAAATTATCCATTAAATTGTATTTTATTAACTCCCTCACCCCAGCCATAAATCCCTCACCGTAATGTAAAAATACCAATTATTGTTTTACAGTGTCACAAAAATGATGCTATATTGATGCAAGTATCTTCAGCTGTATCCCTTTTAGACTTTACCCAAGTGCAGAGTGATTAAATGATGACAGAATGTTTGGCAGAACTATCCCTTTAAACTTGGAGTCACGAAAACATAATGTCTCGTCATAAATGCATATGGGGTCAGATTTTAATCATATGCTTTAGATGCATACTCAATTATCATAACATTTACTGAATGTGAAATGTGTTTGTATTAACGCAATGTAATTTGTCGCCAGTGAGATGCTAATGTGCATCACTTAATCCTGTGACATTGGTAGGGGTGCAGGAATTTTAATTTTAAAAATGGGTCATGGACCAGAAAGGGCTGAGAACTCCTGCTTATAAAGAGACCGCAGACAAAGACACTTGGATCGAGCTCTTTGTTTGCTTCTTTAACCCGCAGCAGAAACGACATGCAGTGGCACTATGAGACCACCTAGTGGCAGCTCATTGAAAATGCCTGTTGCCAAGGTGATGAAGTCCTTCAGAGACAGGAGGTTAAAGCTGAGAGCCACTCAGATTGTCACAGCAAGACAAAGACCCTATTTAACCTGTCAAGCTCTGACAGACTCCGCCATTTAAACCAAGCCCTCCTCAATATATTGACATGCAAGTTGTACATTACGGTGAAAAGATTAGTCTAGATATCCATCAAATCTACAGCAATAACAGAGGGATAATGTCAGACATTTACTTAAGCATCTCATAATTGTTAATACTGACTTTGCGTAATACAAAGAGTCTCGACCTTGAGGTCACAACCACATTTTCACAGTTAGCTTTTTTGCTTTGCTCTTCTAGTCTAGATTATACTATCTTTATATCAATACCCAGCTCATCTTGACCTTAATGCAAGTAATACCAGCTTTTTTTTTGCAGTGGATTTAACTTTGAAGTGCTTACATTTAAATAAATGAATAATTAGTAAAGTGGAGTCTTGGAGTCTGTCTGAGTCACAGTTTTGGAGTCTGTAAGTTGTATGATTTGTTCAGCAATGATGCATTTAATTGAATAAAAATACATCATTCATTCATTTTCTTTTCGGCTTAGTCCCTTTATTAATCTGGGGTCGCCACAGGGGAATAAACCGGCAACTTATCCAGCATATGTTTTACGCAGCGGATGCCCTTCCAGCTGCAACCCATAACTGTGAAATAAAAATACATCAAAAAAAGTCAAATATTTCTTATAGTTTAAAGTAATTTTTGCATTTTGATACACTTAAAATTTTAATTTAGTCCTATGATGGGTCGCAAAGTTGAATTATCAGCAGCTATCACTTCAGTCCTCATAATCATGATCAAAAAGTATTATAATGTGCAGATTTTTGAAATTTATAGAATATTCAAAATGTGAAAAAAAGTGTTTTGTAATAATTTTAAAAAGACTTCACTGTCAATTTTGAATAAAAGTATCACAAAAAAAAACACTAACCCCAAACCTGAACTACTTCAATGCTACTGTATAATCATTTGGATTTATTAAAACAAATAACACCTAATTTCCTTTACCATTTCAGTTCAAGGCATTGCAATCTAAAGGCTAAATTAAATTCTTTAGTTTATTCAAATAGTGTTTAATCTTTTTTCCGATGCATAGCAGGATTACCAGTCAGTTTAATAGTTTACCCACCTCCTTTTCACCCCTACATCTTTGTGCCCAAAAGATTTGTTAAAGTTCTTAAATGCGTTATCCTTATAAAATGCAATTTTCAAGTCACCTAATTACGCCTGTGAAATCTAAAATGAGTCGCAATCCAAAAAAACCTCATGAAATGCAGTAATAATTTCTGTCAAACCCTGTGCATAACCAGTTCTCGTCATTAACAGCATCTGCATAAGGACCACAGAGCTCAGACATTTACGTGGTGCACAGCATACAAATGTAGCCTGCATAGTTCATAATAAAAAAAAACGATAAAAATAACATCCTTATGTTCATTGCACATACAGTTGAAGTCAAAATTATTAGCCATCCTGTGAATTTTTTTGTTTTTCAAATATTTCCCAAATGATGTTTAACAGAGCAAGGAATTTTTCCATAGTATTTCCTATAATAGTTTTTCTTCTGAAGGAAGTCTTATTTGTTTTACTTCGTCTAGAATAAAAGCAGTTTAGAATTTTTTTTAACCGTTTTAAGGTCAATATTATCAGCCCCCTTTTAAGCAATATTTGTTTTCGATTGTCTACAGAACAAACCACTGTTATACAATGACTTGCCTAATTACTCTAACTTGCCTAATTAACTGAGTGAAGTCTTTAAACTGCACAAAAAAATAAATAAATAAATAAATGCTGAATACTAGTATCTTGAACAATATCTAGTAAAATATTATGTACTGTCACCATAGCAAAGATAAAAGAAATCAGTTATTAGAAATTAGTTAATATTATTATGTTTAGAAAAAAATCTTCCTTCCGTTAAACAGAAATTGGGGGAAAAAAATATAAGGGGGGTTAATAATTCAGGACTGTACGAGTTCCAGAAGCCTTTAACAGTTGGTCGACAAGCCATGAACTGTCATGCTTTTTTTAATAACAGTCACAACCACAGACCCTCCTTATACAGCTGTTTATGTGTGTGTGTGCGCAGTCAATTATGCCCTCAGTAGGTCACACTAATCTTCAGATTGCTAAACATCTCGTGAACTCTTGAACTCTTCTCTCGAATGATCATTTGACAGAAGACACCCACATATATGCAGCAGACCCAAAAAGAAAGGCGACTCATGCATGAAGTTTCTCATCTCCCTGCAGCCAAACAAAAATGTTAATGTGTCCGCTTCATGCTTTCCTCCCACAAACCCCGGGCTTCACAATGACCGTCCATTCTTCTGTCAGTTCTCTCCAACTTTACCAGGCCCTCGAGCACAGCGGTCACACATTCGCATGACTGAAATGCTCTTAAAGACGGTTCGCACACTCTTTAAGGGCTACGTGTAGTTGAAAATGCCTTTTGAATTCAAATCGAGCACTTGTTCGGTAAGGCTCTGTCTGAGCCGCGATGAGGCAGCACAGGCTAAACTCTCACAGATGAAAAGCACCATGGAAGCACATGCTTACCCCATTCATCAGGTTTTCATGGTCTCCCGGCAGCCCCCCTTTTTTCTGCCTGCGGAGCGAGAGGAAGAGCATTACTGAGAAATTGCGATTAAGTTTGTAGGTCTGGCCATGTTTTGTAAATCTGTTGTCTGAGGCTTTTTGTCTACGTCAACATTCCAAGACACAAACTAAGCCTTGTTCTAGACGACAAATCACATTTAATATAGCACCGAAACAAGGATTAAGCTTTATCTGCACCCAGAGACAATCACCATTGAGAGTTTACTGCTGGTTAAATGTTAAAATCGAAATTATTATTTCAAATTATAAATTGTCTTAATGTTTATGCTATGTTGTATTATTAGTATATAAAATATGGATTATTATTATGATAATATATTACATACAGGCCTGCACAATATAGTGACAAACTCATTTATCACCCAGGCTGTTTTTATTTATTTGTTATATTAATGCTATTGTTTTGCGTACCTTTGGAAACAATACCCAAAAAAAATTAAGGATGTGTTCACACTTGTAGTTCAATTCTCTTAGTTCCTCTTCTCTTAGGATTAATCAGGAAAACAATACATGTAATACTGGTTCACTTAGCATTCACAGTTATTTTTAAGACTGTACCTTAAGATTTAAATCAAAACAACACAACATATATTTTTATCATTAAGTTAGTAGTATTTTGCAAACTAATTTATTGAACATCCAAAACTAAAATGTGCTCATTTTATGTGCATACAGTACTTGGTATTGATGATGGTATTTATATCAGTTGCAAACTTCTGAAAAGCTTATAATAAAATGTGTAAAGGACTCAAAATGCAGCATGAATTCCTTCATCACATACAAAAGAAAGTCTGCTGAAAGGAGACACGTTTCTGACACCTATATATATACTGAACTGTCATGACAAACATGACGAAAAGGGGAAAAAAAAGAAAGATATATTTGAGCATTCTATAACTATTTTTATGGTCGAATCTTAAGACATTATTTTCTGATTTTGGTTCATTTAGATGTCTTTGGTCAATGCTGCATTCATAATTCAGCCGAAGACCTTCTTTTAAGCGGTCTCAGTGTTTGGTATGTAACAAGTTCATATGGCAGTACAGTCATCGCACCAGAGTTTGTTTTAATCAAACCAAAACTGCCAAGTGCAAACACATCATGAGATCAGAAATCTAATCTTTTAAAAAATACAAATGGTTTTAACAGTTGCCATTCAAGGTTACCTCAACAGAAATTTAATTTATCACAACTACTTACTGGCAAGTCTGCAAACTTAATCAGAAATCATATTCGAAAAAAATATCTCATTAACATCAAAGAAGAGGCGTGTTTTAATATTACTCACCCCTGGCAACTGGCACAGAGCAGCAGCAGCAGGACGGAGAGCAGCAGGAAGGCAGTGAGTCCTGTGATCGTGCCTACAAATGCCAGCTCCCCTTTAGCCAAAACCGCCGCCCCCGCAACCTCTGACCCCGCAGCTCCTGACCCCAACACGGCACTCAGCGCAGGAGCCATTATACATCACAATGATGAGTAGCCTTCATCGACCAAATGAACCTCGCTGCAGAGGCTGGACAGCAAACAAATGAAAATAGAAAGAATGGGGGAGGAGAAAAGAATCAAAACAGTTGGATTTCTGATAACGGTTAACAAAAAAGACCTTTGCACTTGATAGAATCAGCAGGACAAATCAGCTTAAAGGGAAAGTTCACCCAAAAAACGAAGATCTGGTGTTCATTTACTCGCAAACCATTAAAGAGGTTTTTTTTTTGTCAGTAGAACATTGAAATAGTTTTTTGCTGAAACTGTGGTCATTGGTGATTCATTGACTTTGAAAGTCAATCAAACACAAAGTAAAACAAAATAACCACGAGTGGCTTCTGACAATATATGGTGGTCTGTTGAAGCAAAATGATTGGTTTGTAAAATAAGCAGGACAGGTAGTAATGAAAGTAATTCACAGTGTCTTACACTGACTCATATTTGCTTCACTCAATGTATCATTAGGAGGCACAGGTTTTAATTTTGTTTTGCATGCAAATGACTCTGTCCAGCAAACCAGTCATAAGTGTAAAAAAATTTTATTAAGCTGAATAAATAAGCTTTCCAATGACGCAAGTTTTTGTTAGAACAGGACAATATTTGGTTTACATAAAACTATTGAAAATGTGAAATCTGAGGGTTAAAAAAAATCTAAATACTGAGAAAAATCTCCTTTAAAGTTGTCTAAATGAAGTGTTCAACTTAATTTTTTCTAGTTCTCATAACTTCATTTTTTCTAGTTAACCCAACTTAATTTTTCTAGTTTCCTAGACGAATGTGTAGTGCTGAACCTGAGTCATTGTTCAATAATTAACTAATGTTAACTAATGTATTAACTAGCACATTACTATATTTGTAAGTTTACATTAACAAATACTTAGTATTGCTAAATAACATGAAAAGGGAAGGTTTTTAAAGAATTAATGAGCACACTTGGGTCAGGATACAGATTACAGATCGCACGTTTGGCTAAAAAAAGACAGCCGCTCCAGTTTAGCATTATCTACAGTTAAAAAACATTACGTCTATACTTCAATAATTTTAATAGTTTCTTTATTTTTTATTTCATTTATTGATCCCTTGGTGTAATCTATTAAAGATCATTTTGAATATATGTTCCCTGCGCTTTAGGCATTTTGCTCAGGTTTGTTCTGCACCTTATGGTATTACTTTGTATTGTTTATTTTTTAATTTATGAAAAAGATATATTTTTCAGTTCAAATGTAATGCTTAAAATTTTTTTGAGGTTAATGTTGTGCTCCAAACATGATCATTTATTGTATTTTATCTTATTTATTTTATTTGCTGACATCCCCCCAGCCCCCCAAACCATATGATTTGACTATCAGTTGAATAAAGATAAGATTCATAAATTTAGATCCGACTATGTAAAACATGATTCGGGGACACCCCTAATATATACATCACCTACATCTTGGAAGGCTTGAGGGTAAGTAAATGAACAGCAGATTTTCATTTTTGGTTGAACTATCCCTATTAATTGGACAAATCTGAAGCCTTATAAGTTTTTGTTCCAGACCCTGATTCATTTTGTTGACCAACTGTATGTAAGTGTAAAATTCTGGACAGATTAAATCTCAGATCAAAATGATGCCATGGAACAAACTTGCAATCCTTGCAAACTTGCACTGAGCTACAATATTTATCCAAACACTTTTAAATATCAACAGCCACAAGGGGGCAGAGACGAGTGCAGAAACACCACCCTGTCATGCGCTACTGCAGTGAACTCGTCTGCTTCACAACAAATGGCTCTTGGACTTTTCTCTCAGCAACACAAACATGTAGGCTAGTTGCATTTGACCATCATCCAAAAATGCAGGCCAGATTAAACAGAGTCCTGGTCCAGGATAATGTGTGATGGGCGGACTCCACCTCCACAAGCTGAATAGACAATGTGTGATGGGCGGACTCCACCTCCACAAGCTGAATAGACAGATAACAATCGAATGGCTAGCATCCCAGTGGAGACCGAGGCCCGCTGATCTGCTCTATGAGAGGAGATGGACAGTTCAGGGTGAGTCTTTCCTCACTCAAACTCTCCGATAAGAAACAGAAGAACGGAATACCACTCAGGTCCACGAGGAGCACGAAGTTGCCATTATTTCTGAAGTCTTTATGCTGGAATTATTTAGAGTTTTGGCTTTTTTTAAAATATGGAAATGTAGTCATGCAACTCTTAAAATGCATAGTTAATGCATACCAGAAGAAGAAGTGTGGGTTTGCACAAGATGAAAAAGCCAATTGTGCAACTTTGGAAACTATGCAAATGTGACAGGAGCGTAGGCATTTACATAATAGCTGATTCCTAATTAATGGCTCTTAAACAGTGCACAGTGTATCACTGTCTAAATATTGGTTTCACTAGTGTAGGTTTCAGTTGAACACAGAGCGATAAGGAAATCAATAATGATATCAATAATTATAAATAATAAAAACTACATGAAATATTACATTCATTCATTATTTTCCATTCATTCAAAATTATTCATCAGGGGTCGCCACAGCAGAATGAACCGGCAACTTATCCAGCATATGTTTTTACACAGCGGATGCCCTTCCAGCTGCAACCCAAGACTGGGAAACATCCGTACACACTCATTCACAGACATACACTACGGCCAATTTAGTTTATTCAATTCACCTATAGCGCATGTCTTTGGACTGTGGGGCAAACCGGAGCACCCAGAGGAAACCCACGCCAACACGAGGAGAACATGCAAACTCCACACAGAAATGCCAACTGATCCAGCCGGGACTCGAACCAGCGACTTTCTTGCTGTGAGGCAACACTGCTAACCACTGAGCCACTGTGTCACCTGAAATATTACACAAAATGTTTATATAATTCATTCATTCATTTTCTTTTCGGCTTAGTCCCTTTATTAATCTGGGGTCGCCACAGCGGAATGACCCGCCAACTTATCCAGCATATGTTTTACGCAGCGGATGACCTTCCAGCTGCAACCCATCACTGGGAAACACCCATACACTCCCATTCACACACATACACTACGGACAATTTTAGCTTACCCAATTCACCTATAGCTCATGTCTTTGGACTTGTGGGGGAAACCGGAAACCCACACGAACACGGGGAGAACATGCAAACTCCAGACTGAAATGCCAACTGACCCAGCCGAGGCTCGAACCAGCGACCTTCTTGCTGTGAGGCGACAGCGCTACCCACTGCACCACTGCGCCTCCCATTTTAAAATAATATTTTTATCATATGTAAATATTAAACAATATGTATATTATAATTATTATTATTATTTGTTATTATTATTTATATTTATACATTGTTATTTTATTAATAATTAAATGATAATAATTTAATTATTTATTTAAACAAGTAAATTTATGAGCTTTGGGAAATCATGATCTATATAACAACAACAACAACATTATTAATAATAATAATAATAATAATATTAATTCATTGTTTATTATTAGAATTGACCTTTTCATTCCTGAAACAATCATAAAAGTGAATTTAATATCTTACTTTTTCTTTTTGTTAGTTATTCTAGTGTCTTTTTTATTTACTTTAATGAACTTCTTTATTGAATAAATGAATGTGATGTTTTTTTACATGTCTATGACTTCACTATTTCTAATGTAAATGAGGGGAACCCTTATATATATATATATATATATATAT
>CAIGQV010016734.1:7891919-7914998 GCA_903798115.1 Danio jaintianensis
TGTTGTGAAGATATAGTTTTATAATTAATTATAAAACTATATATTCACAACAACAACAATAATGATAATAATGTATTAATATAATAATAATAATAATAAGGCTCTGGATTGTAATTGGTTACATTAATTTGATCATATATAGTTTTATAATTAATTATAATGTATTAATTTCAGAAACAATCACAAAAGTTCAGCATCATCTACATATCCTTATGACGGTTCAGGATTCTGATATTTTTATGATAATGATAAGCTAGCTCTGTTTATTGCATCAAGTCTGTTTAGCTTATTTTGTTCGATTTGATACTTATTTTACTCCCTTCCAAATCATAATCAGCGATCACAGGCCTGGGTATCACACTTGTTCTAAGCTTTTTTACCTCAAATATGAAAAAAATAAACTCTGTCAAACCACAAACATTATCAAAAACCAAGTCCTGCACAGTTCCAAAAACAAAACAAAAAACTGGTCCTACCTGAACACTTGTTTGGCTCTGGTGAGTTTTGCCTGAAGGGAAACAGAGAAAGCGAACGATTAGAGTCACGAATGGAGATTTGCAAAAATTGTAGTACAAGAAATCCGACATTATCACATACTCAAACCCAGAAATGACTGACCGAAAATCACAATCAGTTACATAAATCATCATATGACAGAAAACCCCCCAATATAAAACCCACAGCAAGACAAGGCAATTCTGCATCGAGGGAGTAATGAAGCCTATGGATCATTGGTTTCCAGCAGCAGATCACTTATGAGTCTTTCAGCACGAGCACATCTCTGACATCTGCTAAAAAGCATGCGGGCACCGCATGTGGCATCCAGCTAAATCTGTGTGTCTGTATGAAAAGCATGCACCAAAACCTCATCTAGATGCTCATAAACGCGCTCAGAGTAACTATAGCAACCCTGATCTGAAGATTTGCTCTAATGATTGTACTGCATGGCATATTGGAGAATGTGACATGCTGATAGATGGATGGATAGAAACCACAAGTGTGTGTGTGGTTGGGAAAGCCTTCCTGTGCAGTTGTTAAAGGTGTTCTGAGTGGTTTTCTTTATGTTGCTATAGACCATTTCAATGTGGCGGTGTCACTGGCCCATGAACATTTCCTGCTTGCTACCAAACTATTTCATAACAGTAACAAAAGGTAATTTAATCATATCTTAATGTTAAAGCAGCTGCCATGACATTATTTATCAATATATGGACCTTTTTGGAGTCTTGGAAACTATGGACATTCAAAATATAATACAGGAAATACATTAGGACCATTGTTATTGTTTACATCCCTCAAAATGGTCTATAGCATGTGGTTGCTAGGTGGTTTCTCTCTAGCCAATTTGTCCTTTCTGTCTTTGAGATTTTTCATAGCCTATCATAATAATAATAAAAGCCTTTAATATAAATAAGCATTTGCCACATGGATAACTGTAAATTTAGCTATCATTGTGATGTTAACTTTAAGTCTCCAGTTCATGTGCGCTTGTTGTCTTCTAAAAAAAAAATCTGTCAGTTTGCCACATTTGAACACATCGTTTTAATGTCTTCTTTAACCTGGCTTTTCAGTTCCTTCTTTTGGCTATCCATTTGATCCTTCCTGCGATTAGCTCACCTCATGCCACAGCATTAATTATCAGTTATCAATTATCACAGTATTAATCTTTCAGTTTGTATCCATAGCAACGACCTGGGCACATGCTTGTGTTTAAGAAAGAGAATGCTCATGTTCATTTTTAACGTACAGTCTCAGTGTGTGCTGATTTTAATTCAAATTTAGCATAATTAACTTGGTTTTCTGTAACTTAGTAACTTAAATGGATAGTTCACCCCAAATTATTATTCTTTCTTCATTTATTTAACTTTCACTTGTTCAAAACCTATTTAAGTTTCTTTCTTCATTTGAACACAAAATAAGATTTTTTTTTATTTTTTTTACTACTATGGGCGTCAGTGGAACCCAGCAAGCAGCTTTCTTTAAAATATCTTCTTTTGTGTTCAACAGAAGAAATAAACTCATAAAGGTTTAAAACCAGATGAGGGAGAATAAATTATGAGATAATTTTCATTTTTGGGTGAACTATTCTTTTAGAGACATATGTTTTTATATATATTTCAAGTTATTTTTATATATAATTCAAGTTGCAGTATGTGTTACATTAGTTAGCTAAACTTAAACTTAAATGAGCACCCGGAGGAAACCCATGCAAACACGGCGAGAACATGCAAACTCCACACAGAAATGCCAACTGACCCACTCGAGACTTGAACCAGCGACCTTCTTGCTGTGAGGCATTAGTGCTAACCACTGAGCCACTGTGTCGCCTAAGGTGTCCACATGCAGTGGTTAAAACTAAACTATATTGTATTGGTGCAAGTGTGCCAAACCAAAAAATATACAATAAATGGTACTTTTTCTACTTTCTGCTACTTTTTTACCCCTACTTGAGCACCAAATCACCACATTGGAATGATTTCTGACAGATCAAGTGACACTAAAGACTGAAAACTGTTTTGCTAGGCAGTTTGTGAGTCCATTATAACATTTTTGTACTCCTTTTAATGTCCATAATAAATATCAAATATCAAACCTTAAGTATATCTATAAAATACCACAACCAAGAACTGCTAACTATAACTAATAATATATGAATCCTATTCTTACCAAAATGAAGACTGAGAAGGTAAAAAAGGAAGCAATTGCTTCACAAGGAATGTTAGGATTGCATATTTCATGCCATATAAAATAAGGCACTGGAAAAGCCATTTGAAGGGGGAATGTGTTTGGAAAGGCTGCAGTCCCAGACCGAGGTAAGCAACTGTGGTCCTTGGCACCAACGGTCTTTTCTTTGCCAGAATCACTATGAACCTTCAAGATCCAGACCACCAGATAATGTTTAACATCCACGTCCATCTGGAGCCATATTAAGATCCATTTAACTACATTTATGTATCTGTGTCCATAAATCCATGACACCTGGCTGCCTATGGCCAGAAGAGAAATGTGGAAAAAACACACACCATACCTACAGATATTTGGCCTAAAGTTACTTCATAGTTACGGACATCCATACCGCAAAAGACTTTTCCTCCCAATAGGGTCACAGAAAGGGCGGGATTTTGTGGAAAAGCACAGCTGGATTGCTACCGAGAACGCATCCGGTAAAAGATTCTCATGCGAACGCCAGCGGCTGCTCTTGAATAAATAATTGCACCAAGGCAAGAATAATGCAACAAGGAATTTTGTGGATGTTCTGTTGTTATAAGTTTTTCTGCTGACAGAAGCTCTGATAATAACTCATCTCCAGCAGAGGAAGAAGCTCGCTCTAAAAAAAGAACATTGTGATGCTGCAGCATTTGTAACCTCTAATAGAAATCGGTGACTTTTCTGTTAGAAAATGATGAAATACTTGCAGCAGGAGGTGGTTGGAATAATATAGCTTCCATAGGTGTCAATCAAGAGGCCATTAGCTTATAAAACACCAACAGTTTCACAGCTTCCCTTTTGGCTGCGTTGGAAGAGAATGACACATTGGACATATGTCGCGTTCTGGCTCTCTGCTGGACACGGAGGTGCATGTCGTCTGTCCTTACACCGCACTCACTGCGACACAAAGATCAGGCTGCTTCAGGACTCTTTCAAGTTATTTAAAGCGACAACCAACAATGAAAATAGATAACCTTTATGTAATTTCAGACCCATATGGCTTTCCTTGAAACACAGAAAGTAAATTTTTGAATATTATAGACATTGAAATAAATGCGACTGAATCACTGAAATTAATGTGAATGACTAATGTTTGAAAGCTCCACTGACCATTCACAATAATTTAATAGAATATTTTTTATTTTGTACTGAATAAAGTAAAGAATAAAACAGATTTGAAATGAAATTTTTTGTAGATGATAACAAGATTTAAGCTAAACAGTTTTAAAGAAATAAAATGTCTATCAGCCATCACTCCTAAATGATTACATTTTTTGTAAGGGGTCATGAACTGAGAAAATAAAAATTCCCTTGATCTTTTGATATATAAGAGGTCAATGTACTATAAAAATATCCTGTCAGTTTCAGAACATTTTTGTTAGTCTAGAAAATGCATATTTTGAAGCGGATCTCCCAAAATGGCAGGTTGTGCAATGAGCCACTTCCTCTGCTCAATTCATTTCACAGCAAATTCATGGATTTCCAGAAATGTTGAAACTAAAGGATAATGTTGCATTGACTATATTGGATCTGACTGTAATATTGCAGCACATAATTGTGAGTAACTGTTTTTATTACATCTTCACTATTACTTTGTCTGTTGTTACAGATCAAAACATTTAAATATACTAACTGTTATCTAATCCACGACATCTATTCGAAATTAGTTTTTTGATCAGATTTTCTTTACAAATCTTCATTATATATAAGCAAACATCTGAGAACAGTACGAAATAAAAATGGGAGTTCACTACCACTTTAATAGAGATTTATAAAACACCAAGGACCACAGTTTCAGCTAAAAATGTTCTTTAATATTCTACAGGAAAAAAAAACGTCACCTACATCTTGGATGACCTTTTTTCCAATCTCAAAGTAGCAGTAACCATTGAATTGCATTTTACGAACCACCAAGGACCACAGTTTCAACTAAAAGCTGAAAAAAATATTAATAAAAAATAAATCACCTACATCTTGTATGGCTTAAGGGTAAGTAAATAAACAGCAGGTTTTTATTTTAGTTTGAACTGTACCTTTAATGAGACAAATCTGAAAATGTATCAGTTTTTTGTTTCAACAATAACAGTAAACTAATTAACAACAAATTTTCACTTTGGGGTGAACTATCCCTTAAGGACCAGCATTCAGATTCCAACATAACACTTTCTAAATGCAACATTCTGCAACATCCTCATTTTAACAAACTGACCAGTATGACAACAATCAAGACACAGTTTTCCACCCAACCCCCTCCTCATCACCAGACTGAGGCCAATTCATAGGAGAAAACGCTGGCCATCTTGAGTCTGGATGCTACAAGGCCATGTGTTTGGGTGAGAACAGAAGGAAGAGTGAAGAGTACAGCCGGCAAAACCCATCCCAACTGTATTCACATATCCCCCCCTCCCAAGAAGAAATAATACCCTTTACAGACAGCTAATGAACTGTGTAGGGTTTCATTGTGACTGGTCTCGAGGGCAGATGAACAGGAAGCAATTTCCCTGGGTCAATGATTTGTCATCTGTGCCTTACAGCAACCGACCGACCAATCAGCATTCGAGCGCGAGCCACAGGGACTATCCAATTAAAATGGCCACATTTGATCAACTAGAGTCTCTATAGCAACCACCACTCATCCCATGGGTTAATCAGCTGGCATGGAAATCAATCCCCTGATGGTTTGCATATAAAGAGAACGTGTCCTAATGTCCTCACTTATAACAACCAGTGCGAAGGTCAGACATCCTCACTGCATCACCACAGATAGACTATAAAATCCAACACAGGTTCATTGGAAACTGCATTTTTGTGAAACTGCAAAAACAAACTTAAATATATAAAATATAATCCTACTTTTCGAGTGCCTTGGACTTTTTTGTGTGTATCTTTATAAATCCCTTATCCAAAGAGCACATCAATTACCCCCTGAAGCACTTTTTGTTTGATACTTAAACACATGTTAAGTGCAGTTTATTAGTAAAATAAACGCTATGAGGCAGTATAATGGCAACAACTTTTGTTCCTTTTCACACTAATGATATTTTCAGGGACATAATATTGATGAATAAAGGGTTATATCATGCCGTTCTTTGCACAACACCAAATAAATACCACAAAAAGAGAAATAAATAACGATGATTTTTAATCAAATCTTTGCCTCACCTTTCTATCTCCATATGGACAACTTTTCTGGCTTTACTGGTTTTTACTGCAAAGCACTCAGGTTTGGGTTCGATGAAGCATGTTTCCACAAAACAGAGACAAATGATGTAAAGTCAAGGTAGAACTATGTGTAGGCCTGTCACGATATCTGTTTTTTGTTGTGCGATATATTGCACTAAAATATATTGCGATAAACGATATTATTGTCATTTTAAGACCATTTTATGCCACTCATTATATAATGCCAGAAGGACAATATAATATCATCACGATGCAGGTACACTCTTCCAAAGAACACATAATATTTTATTCTTAAGAATATTTAATTTAATTATAGTCATCATTTTCTTTTCGGCTTAGTCCTTTTATTAATCAGGCATCACCACAGCGGAATGAACCACGCAGCGGATGCTCTTCCAGCTGCAACCCATCACTGGGAAACACCCATACACACTCATTCACACTTATACACCACGGACAATTTAGCTTACCCAATTCAACTATACAGCATGTCTTTGGACCTGTGGGGGAAACCCACGCGAACACACAAAAATAGGCTGAGGCACATATTTCCAATAAGACTTGGAGGATGTAATCACAGATCAGAGGAAGTGATTATTTGCCAGACACAGATAGAGGGAAAGGTTTTCAATGGACATACTTATCTGAAACATGGCAGATGTTTAAAGGGGACACATTCCTCTGCGAAAGCCTGCGAGTTATGAAACAAGAGTCTCGTTTTCCTGTACAATGTGTTGGAGTGTGTGTGTGCAACAGCTGTGACTTGCCGTTCTCCCACAGACAGAGTGATGTCCCATTAAAGCTCGTCCCCAGAGATGCTCATTTCCTACTGCACGTACCACCAGCCTGCCTTGACCTCCCTCAAATCTACACTCAATAACCACACACAGAGATGCACAGGGAATGGGGATGTAAAGCTGGTTGAAAGTCCCAATGAAAGAAAGTAAAATTCGATAATTCTTATTTTTATAGAATTCACTCACTCACTTTCCTTTGGCTTAGTCCTTGATTTATCAGGGGTCGCCACAGCGGAATGAACCACCAATTACTATGGCATATGTTTTATGTGACGGATGCCCTTCCAGCCTCAACCCAACACTGAGAAACACTCTCTCATTCACACACACACTCATACACTACGGCCAATTTTGTTATACAGTATATGCCACCTGGTCCATGCCACTGTGCTGCCCCTTTTTATAGAATTATTATACATTATTTATCTATGAACATAATGATTTTTTTAGGAATGTTCTTGTAGTCGTTAATTAAAATAACTTCTTGTCTCTCTTAAAACTGCATCTCTTCTAATAAAATGTTTTTTTTTCATTCCGAACACAAGTGGACTACGTATACTAAATACAGTCGTGGCCAAAAGTTTTGAGAATGACATAAATATTGGAAATTGGAAAAGTTGCTGCTTAAGTTTTTATAATAGCAATTTGCATATATTCCAGAATGTTATGAAGAGTGATCAGATGAATTGCATAGTCCTTCTTTGCCATGAAAATTAACTTAATCCTGAAAAAAACTTTCCACTGCATTTCATTGCTGTCATTAAAGGACCTGCTGAGATTATTTCAGTAATCGTCTTGTTAACTCAGGTGAGAATGTTGACGAGCACAAGGCTGGAGATCATTATGTCAGGCTGATTGGATTAGAATGGCAGACTTGACATGTTAAAAGGAGGGTGATGCTTGAAATCATTGTTCTTCCATTGTTAACCATGGTGACCTGCAAAGAAACGCGTGCAGCCATCATTGCGTTGCATAAAAATGGCTTCACAGGCAAGGATATTGTGGCTACTAAGATTGCACCTAAATCAACAATTTATAGGATCATCAAGAACTTCAAGGAAAGAGGTTCAATTCTTGTTAAGAAGGCTTCAGGGCGTCCAAGAAAGTCCAGCAAGCGCCAGGATCGTCTCCTAAAGAGGATTCAGCTGCGGGATCGGAGTGCCACTAGTGCAGAGCTTGCTCAGGAATGGCAGCAGGCAGGTGTGAGCGCATCTGCACGCATAGTGAGGCGAAGACTTTTTGAAAAGTATGGCGAATGGACTGCTGAGGACTGGGGCAAAGTCATATTCTCCTATGAAGCCCCTTTCCGATTGTTTGGGGCATCTGGAAAAAGGCTTGTCCGGAGAAGAAAAGGTGAGCGCTACCATCAGTCCTGTGTCATGCCAACAGTAAAGCATCCTGAGACCATTCATGTGTGGCGTTGCTTCTCATCCAAGGGAGTGGGCTCACTCACAATTTTGCCCAAAAACACAGCCATGAATAAAGAATGGTACCAAAACACCCTCCAACAGCAACTTCTTCCAACAATCCAACAACAGTTTGGTGAAGAACAATGCATTTTCAGGCACGATGGAACACCGAGCCATAAGGCAAAAGTGATATCTAAGTGGCTCGGGGACCAAAACGTTGAAATTTTGGGTCCATGGCCTGGAAACTCCCCAGATCTTAATCCCATTGAGAACTTGTGGTCAATCCTCAAGAGGCGGGTGGACAAACAAAAACCCACTAATTCTGACAAACTCCAAGAAGTGATTATATAAGAATGGGTTGCTATCAGTCAGGATTTGGCCCAGAAGTTGATTGAGAGCATGCCCAGTCGAATTGCAGAGGTCCTGAAAAAGAAGGGCCAACACTGCAAATACTGACTCTTTGCATAAATGTCATGTAATTGTTGATAAAAGCCTTTGAAATGTATAAAGTGCTTGTAATTATTTTTCAGTACATCACAGAAACAACTGAAACAAAGATCTAAAAGCAGTTTAGCAGCAAACTTGGGAAAACTAATATTTGTGTCATTCTCAAAACTTTTGGCCAAGACTGTACAACTGTAAATGGGGTCTATACGCTGTCAATTGGTTGCTGCCTTAAATTTTAATCTTTACATATAATTCCAACTTACTTTACATTAAACTGACTGAAAACATCAAGTTAAGTCTTGTGCAACTTAAAAACTGAAGTTGAAACACAATGAGCTAATTTAAATAAGTTGAAGTAACAAAAACATATGTTGTCATGACTTATTGACCACATCATAACTTATTGATCACTTAATGACCATAGATCTTGTTTTTTTTACAGTGTACTGCTTTGAGCTTGTCCACTTTTGACTTCTAAAGGTTGTAAAAAGTGCATTTATCTTGTTAGTTTGCTTGCATATTTAAAATTCTCCTGTGGTTGTATTTGTTCATAATGCATTGCTTGTGTAAGTACTAAGTACACATTTATATGTCATTTCATAATAAATTACTCCTGTGGTCTTTGAAACATGGTTAAAATGTACTGCTAAAATTTGTGACAAACTAAAATATAGTTGAATGCTATTTTCATTAAAACTTATACAAAATCCATTTAAATAAATCTGAAATGACACAATTATAAGGATGGAGTTGCATTTTTATCAGTTTAAAATATATTAACATGTAATTTCTAACAAACTAGTTAAAATATGAATTGTGTGTTATAGGTGAGCTGTAGTATATTTGTCAGAAAAAATATAAACATGATTTCAAAAATATTTTTTAAAGTGCTATTGCAGAGTGCACTTATATGTGTTAACAGTCATAAATGTCTATTTTCTCTTAAAGGGCACCTAGTTTAGCCCTTTTTCCAGATTTAATATAAGTCTTTTGTGTCTCCAGAATTTGTAAAGTTTCAGCTCAAAACACCCATCAGATTATTTATTATACCTTTCAGAAGTTTGTCATTTTTAGCTCTGAGCATCTTGTAGCTGTTTTAGTGGACTGTGCCTTTAATGCTAGTCCTCCCCGCCCACCGTTCCCACATGCCTGTCAGTGTGCCTCAGTCTCCGCCCTCGGCTGCCTCAGATACAGACATGAAGGAAGCAGATCTCATGTAACATTTGTGAGAAATATTACAGTAAGAACTTTCCCAATGATTATTTGATGTATTTGTTGTGGAGTTGGAACGATGAGTCACACACAATGTCGTTACAAAGTTCACGCACACACACACACACACACACAGCGGACACACACAGACAGCGCGCGCGTTTAGCTTTGCACAGCAAATGTGACAGGATAGAGGATACACATTAATATCCACTGCTGTATGGATATCCGTTATGTTAATGTACAAAATAAACCTGATTGAACGTCCACAACCCGGGATTGAAGCGTCTTCTTTTATAATTATACTGACAAGCGGCTGTGGTGATGAAGTAAAGCTGAAGTAAATCGCTGTAATTCATTGCAAACATGCACTGTTTTAAAAACGTGTTAAACTTGTAAAACTCACTCTTGATCACATTTGATGATGATTGATGATTCTAGCGAACTGAACAGATCTTTTATTCCCGGTTGCTTTGCTCACGTCCTGTCTTGTTGATATGATTATACGCGTTTCTACGGGGACATTGTAATACGCAGCTGTCAATCAATTCGGTGGGCGGGGAAACTGTACTCCTACGTCAAGTTGCGGTCGGCCTCAAAATGGGAGGGATTTGGATGCTATTTTAACGTCAGGAAATAAAAAAAAAGAGACTTATTGTCTTTATATCACCCCAATATGACTGTGGACACACTATACATACACACAGTTCTGTCCAAACAGCTTTAAAAAGATGATTTTCATCATAGGTGCCCTTTAAAATACACTTAAGTGGTCTTTTATATCATTGATTTATTATCTGATATGTTTTCTTCAATTACTTTTAAGGTTTGAAGTGTACATTCAGTACTATAAAGCACATTTCTTTTTCCAAATGTTACCAGTTTATCATAATTCATCAAAAATCCTCCCATTATTTACAGTACACACTGCTGAGTGTCAAGTGTAAGCATCGACACACAGACAATAGCATCAGCAGGACAAACAAGCTTGCACACTAAAACACAGATGCATCCATTACCAAGATTGATCATTATCTACTATGAATTTCTTACTGGAATTTATGCTAGTATATAAAACTTGTCATTTATTTTGTGATAAACTGTTTAGACTCAGTGGTAATGTTTCACTATACTGAATATGTTCAAGCACAAAAACACTCTCGCAACCACAGCAAAAACAAAAAAGTGTTTTTGGTGAAAACTGAAGACAAAACAAAGCATAAAGTGGTTAAAAACACAGTAAATGACGCAAATGAGAGGAATAGGGAGAGGGGTGTTTGTGTGTGTGAAAGTGATCCTTTATTTAGTTGGGTTTTTTTTGTATTTGGCAGATTGGTACAAACCCCTTATTCGCTCTGCTACTCTTTTCCCAGTATCCTCTGTTCTGACCAAATTACACAAGCTAAGCCTTGGCTCACTTGGCTGTCGGTCCAAATCAGCCAGTGTAAAGCTTTTCCACTCACTTTTCTGCTTTCTCTCGGACACAAATAGCCACTTTAGCAAACACAGGAGGAAAAAAAAAAGCAAGCCGTGCCGGTTCAAGTAAATGAATTTGACGCTGCTTATTTGGAGGAGAGAGAGAGAAATCAGCCGAAAGCAAAAGCACTCAGGGGCAAATTCAGAACAGTTGAGCTATTTTTTGCACAAATTGTCAGTACAAATCGCATTCAGCACAGCATTTCTTGGTGCAATGTGTGTTATCTGATCTGCTAACTCCTTTAGTGAACTGGACACTGAAGTGTGTGCAAATTAATCAGTGGGCGCAATTCATTCGTATTCAATTCCCCATCTCTTTATTCAACACAAACCACGAGAAATCAAATTTTGCCCCTCAGTGCGGAGGAGATAACAAATGCTGGAATGTTCAGGTGCTAATCAAGCAGAGCAAGGGAAATGATGGCTGTGCTGCAGAGCCGTGCCGAGTTTTGCTGGAGCGGCTGCATGATTTTAAAATGCTAAACACATTCAGTGCTGACAGATGAACAGTGACATGCTGCCACAGCCACAGAAAGCGTCCCAGATTATTCCTGACCTTTATCTCATTCCTGTACATATTTAGACCAAAACTGAACCACTCAACTGTGCTGACAATGTGCAAGTAAACAATGCAAAAAGAGGCCCTCACTTCTGTAAATGTGTGTGTGACTGTGTGTGATTGTCAGAGCCCAGTCATGTGTATTTCCACAGACTTGCAGTACAACTATAAGCAAATATGCCTGCTAAAAAAAGCGTTAAACACAGTGTCTAGCAAAATACCACTTAGTAAGACATATTATGAAATATTAATATCACACAGCCATAAAAGTCTACCTGCTCTTTTCATTCTAACTGAGAAAGTGCTCAAAATACTTCGCTGCATTATACCCAGTGTTGGGTAATTAATGACCAATTACATCATTAAAATTGTATTGAAATTACTTTTCTAATTACTTTGTCTCAAAAGTAACTTGATTACTTAATAAGCCATTTAATTACTTGACCCAATGCTAAATAAAATCCTAAAAAAAAGAAAAAGCCGTCCACACGGCGGTAAGCGGTTAGCTGGTAGTCCGAAAAGAAACAAAAGCCATCGGTGGCGTCATACCGCCCCTAGCGTTCGTTTTAAAGAAGAAATGCAGCCATACGTAGCTCTGGCTCCATAATTCGCGCTCTTCATAAATGTATATGGGGGTACGTTTTCACAATGAGCCTGTGTTATTTGCTTCTCTGAATTGATTTATACAGGGTAACTGAATTGATACACAGCAGTATTTAAGGCAAGTATAGTAAGTATCTGTAATTACATTCGTAAAAATGAAAAGTAATCCCTTACTTTACTTTTTCAACGGAAATGTAATATAATTACGGTAACTAGTTATTGTAATTACCTTGTAACTAATTACACCCAACTCTGATTATACTAAAACACAGAGATTACGATCAAAGTAATAGTTACCATCCACTTCCTTTACATTTGTTTGTTTTCTCACTTGCTTGTAAGCTGCTTAACACATTCATTTAATAGCACTGTACTGCAGTAGAGCATGACAAAATAAGAAGGAAGGATCTTGACAATATATGAACACAAGTGCTCACAAGAGACGCGAATGAACACATGTTAATACCAGGTGGAAATGGTAATGTATTGTCTGCCCACTTGGGACCGGATCACTGCAAATGCATGTTAATACCAGGTGGAAGGTGGAAACTGAAACAGACAGAAATGAGAAACAGTGCGAGAAAGAGCAGGGGGAGAAGAGCTTGTCTTGGTGAGACGATGTTTATTAGATTAACAGGCTGAACATGCCTCTCATTGAGAGAGCACATAACTTAGATTGATAGAGATGCCGATAACTTTGCCGCCTGACATTGGAGCTCCGACGAGAGGCATTGCTGCAGAGATAAAGGGATTAGCACTCAGTGGGAGAATAACTCCTGGCCTGCTCGCTGTCTGCTCTGCAGGGACGTACAAGTGTAGCACCTTTGAAGGGATTAATCACAACACTGAGCATCAGTGCTGCACATTCCTGCATCTCAATATCCCTTCATCAACGTAGTCACATATAAAAAGAGATGGTCAATCAGTTACTTTCGAAAGTTTTTATTGTGTTTAAAATATCACATTATACTTTAGATATTTAAAAGTAATATTTGAAAGACCATTGATCACAGAGTCCCAAAACACACAAGCAGCCAATCATCAGTAAGGGGGTGTGTCTGTTACTTATAGTGAAGGTATCAAAAATGATATAAAATTCTTTTATGTTCTATATAATATGAATGCGAATAGTATGCATTTGGACATACTACACCTGCCATTTGACGTTATCACATGACAGTCGCATCATTTGCCTTTAAGAATGGTCTCGCAATAGTTCATCCCGGTATTTCTCATCTACTTTTTTTCGAACATACTCAGCTCGCATATTGTTTTCACATACAATATAAAAAAATTCTTGCTGCCCTACATTTTTTTAGTTCATTCAAATGATATTTTCTAGTCATCTCAACTTGACAAAAAAATATGAAGTTAAACTTTACATAATTAAAAAATATATATTGAAACCAGATTTACTTATTAAAATAAGTTAAAGCAACAAAAAATATTTCTTGTCTTGACTTTGTCATTTTGACTTTGGCAATCTTTTACAGTGTACTATACAGTTTGGAAGTATGCGATTTCAGACAAAGTAAGTGTATCCTACACTCTCAGAAAAAATGGTACAATGTTGTACCAAAGAAGGTACAAACCCTTGTCACTGGGGCAGTACCTTTTTATGGAACAGAATTGTACCTTAAGACAAAGAAACAAATTTGTACCATTGCAGTTTGTACCTTTAAGGACATGATTTGTACCATGGGAAACCAAAATGTACCTTTGGTTTTTAAAACCTGCAGATACAATATTGTACCTTCATCAAAGGTACAAATCGGATCCATGAAGGTACCACTACAGTGACAAGACACTTTGTACCTTAACAGTGTCAAATGTGTTCCTTCAAGAACTATTTAAAGGCATTTTGCTATATCCAAAATGCGTCAATTTATTTTCAGTAAATATAAAACATCAAATAAATTTTTAAACAATGTTTTTAAAAAAAAGTTTATTTTTGTGTAAATGCACCTTTTCCATTTACAATAAAGAAAAAAAAATACTTTAACATAAATCAAAATATTTTTTGCTAAACGTTTCACAACACTTTTCACAAAAATGTTCTCCAATTTTCAATCAATACCATTGTAAAGTTAATTTAATTTACTTAATTTTAAAATAGATATATAATAATGCAAAAGTATTGTAACGAGATACACAATGTTTGATTAGTTTTACAATAGTAAAATGTCTGCATGAACACTTTGCATATGCAGGACTTTTGCCAGCTCACTAGCGTAGTGTAAAGCAAACGCCAAAAGGTGCGGATATCAATAATGAAAATGTATTTATCAGAAAATGCTTAGCAAATGTTTATTAAAAATGCCCTAAATGTTTAGTTTACAATACCTATAGTTTTGTTTTACCAGTTGTTTTGTATTATAGAACTTAAGAATTAATGTTTACGAGTTTCTTTAAACATATGCTTTTAAATGATGATTCATGTTTTAATATGGAAATTATTCATAAAATCACTTTGCCTTTCCAGTAATATTTATTTTCATAGATATTGTAATAAAGAAGGAGTTGTCCAACGTTTATGTACCTTTTTATGAGAACAATTGTGTACCTTCATTTCAATTGTACCATAAAAGGTACAGAGCAGTATCATAAGAGGTCTTTTCTGTACCATATAAGGTACTACTTTTACAAAGGTACAAAACTGTTCCTTAAGGAACATTATTTGTACCACCGTGTACCTTTTTTTCTAAGAGTGTACACTGCTGTTTCTGTTGTCATGGAAACAGTATGTTGACTTCGTGGTTCTATTAAGCCCCTCCTTCAGAAACACATAATGGGCTCTGACCGGGCAGTTGGCCCAATGCATTCTGATTTGGCAACCGCCTAGTGCAAAAGTGCCATACCTAGTAGCCATTTGCTGTAGACCTTAAAAAGCTAATTCTGTTAAAGAAAGTATCTCCTTTTGCATTGAATTTTGGACATGGTTACTTTGCAGATGTTGTTTAAGCTCAAGCAGCAATATTGCACAATAAATAAAGTAAAAAATCGAGTAAAAAAGAGAAATGATAATAAAGGACACCTTTAAGACCACAATCTATCAGAACATTCACTGCAGGCCAATAAGCTTTTAATGAAGCATATAAGAAACACACCGGAAACTTGACATGCGAATATCAAATTTCTTCATAAGGGCACTCAAGTTCAGCAGCAGTGAATGGACTTATTAAAAGCTGTTTTCTGAACGTTGAGCCCTTTAACATGCACTCCTTCACCGCAACTGATGACTTGTTTTTAATGTGGTGCAGAAAGTGACATGTGAAACTGTTGAGTCGTTTGTTACACCCTTCCTCTTTCAGTAATCCAATACTTTACAGATTGCAAACAATGAAATATATGTCTTACAATGTATGTGTGTGTGTGTACAGGGCTGCACAATAAATCTAAATAAAATTGCAAATAATCAAAATCTGCTACTGTCATGCTAATTGAGAAGCTACGCAAACAGCTGTCATTTTCACATAAACATCATTTTCGTTTTTGCCTGATTAAATCGTCTACAGTTTAAGTGCAATTTTGCATAGTTTGTCAGTGAACTACGACTCTGTATGGTAGATGCTGCTCCATCTGAAAGCACCTGCTGGAAGTTCACTAGAACCAGCTTTACTGACAAAATGCACATGAAAATAGCCTTCGATTAACCATGCAGCCCTAGTATATAAAGTATAATTTTTTTTTTTAAAGAAATTAATACAATTAATTATATTTAAATATAAAAGTGTATTAAAAGGTGAATATAACAATACTTAATTAGTGTTCTGTTTTTAAATATTTAATTTTTGTAAATGTTAATATGAAATTGTGGGCGACATGGTGGCGCAGTGGGTAGCACGATTGCCTCACAGCAAGAAGGTTGCTGGTTCGAGCCTAGGCTGGGTCAGTTGGCATTCCTGTATGGAGTTTGCATGTTCTCCCCATGTTCGCGTGGGTTTCCTCCGGGTGCTCCGGTTTCCCCCACAAGTCCAATGACATGTGCAGTAGGTGAATTTTGGCAAGCTAAATTGGCCGTAGTGTATGTGTGTGACTGAGTGTGTATGGGTGTTTCCCAGTGATGGGTTGCAGCTGGAAGGGCATCCGCTGCGTAAAACATATGCTGAATAAGTTGGCGGTTCATTCCGCTGTGGCAACCTCAGATTAAAAGATTTTAGAAAGGTTTTTCTTGAGAGGGATTGTTATCCAGAGCTCATTAGATGTAGAACACTTTATCGATAAAGCTTGGAAAAATATTTATAGTTAAAAAAAATTATTTATAAATATATTGACTTTTATACTTTTATATTGAGAATTGACTTGAATTAAAAATATCAACAACAATATTTTTAAAAGAAATGTAAATCTAAATTACATGTTTTCCACCTTATATATATATTTTTATTTCTAGTAAGTACAACAACAAAAATGACAATTACTTCTTTTCAGAGACAACATGCTGACTTCATAATGCCTTTAAAAACATATTATAAGTGATATACTACAGGCCTTTATTTATTTATTGGATCATAACAGCATCCTGGCATGAAAGTAACTGCAGAAATGCTCTCCACCCTTCTCTCTTGCTTGTGGTTTTCTGTAAATGCGAGGAGGGCGGAGGGTGTTTGGGTGCGATTTATCTGAGGTGGAGGAGGGGAAGATGCTCCTCAGAAACACCATCACCCTCCACCTGATTTATTTGATTTACTGCACGAGGAGTGGGGGTGCTGGTCAAACAAGTGTGTGTCTGTTGCGTGTTTGTGTACATGTGTGTGTAGATGGAGGGGGGGGGGGGGGGTAGCACATATAGCTCTGCTGACGTTTACATTGACCTTTCCAGCTCACCATTTATCAGCACAGTCTCCACAGGGTATGAATACATATTGCTTTTGTTAGGACGTCTCTTTCTCTCTGTCCCATTGCCTCCTCTACGGTGTGTATTATCAAGCAATACTTTTGATCAGCATGTAAATGCAGACGCTAAGGGTATAATAAAGGGTCGTTTGAATGACATTGAAAATTCTAATGGTGCAAAATGTCAAACGTGCTATTTTGAGCAAAAGTCAAATCACATTTTTAGGGTATGTTTACTTGACCACGATGCACTAAAATCTGAAGTTCTTCTATTGCAATTTTGAAACGTTTCAAATATAGGTACCAATGTTGTCAAAATGATCCCCTTTCAGACAGATCAGTGAAAAGAACTAAAAGTGATGTATTATGCATGCCAGGCCAGTAGATGGCGATGAACTTTTGTAAATATACACTAGCCTTTTGTGCACATATGGTTCTGTGGTCCAGCTTTGTTGTTGTAGTTGTCATTTATGTGTCCATGCATGCATAATAAACAAATAAAACATATGATGTCACCTTTTTTTAATCTTTTCCTTTTAAAAGACACAATATCTTTATTTGTTTCAAAAATTAAGTTTTCCAGCCCCCAAAATGCTGTAAATGGTAATGGAAATGGAAAAGAACAGCTTAAATGACTTTATGTTATTGTTTTTATTTGCGTACAAAGAAAGTCTATAGAGTCCAATGTCGTTTTGTATCCATTTACTTTATAGGAACAAAAACAGGTGAAAAAAAATCTTCAAAATCAATATATTCTTTCTATATTGTGCAGAATCTTTATATATTTTTTTGATATTGTGCAGAAGAAAGAAAGTCAATCAGGTTTGGAATGGCGTGAGTTTTTTCTTTAAATCATATATATTTATATATTCATTTGTTATAATGGGTCAAAGACTAAAAGAGGATTTCAAGCACCAAAATATTAAAAGTGAAACCAAAAAGTAACTTATTGGTAATTCAGTAATTTAGCAAACATTTTAGCATGATTTACAAAACTAAATAAAATCCACTAATATATATTTCAGTGCAGTGAAACAGACATATTTACAACAAGAATCAATTGATGACACTCAAATTATTACTTATAAGTGCAGGTCAGACTAAATCTGTTTATTTTTACATAAATATATATTTCTTACGCTGAATGGAAATTCTTCATTATTTCAACCATATTTTGACATTTTATTTTTCAGTTTGAAGCATTAAACCAGATATTTTACTTGCATTTAACATGCATTATGTATATGAAATCACTATAAATTGATATGGAAACTAAAATGGGATGTCTCTTCCTTTCATATCATGTAATAAACTTAAATACGATTGACAGCCCTGCTAATTTTCCCTCTAGTTGGACTCATCATAGGATCGTAATCCTAATATTAATAAAGCATCTATTTAAAAAACATTATTTTATGACAGTAAATGAATGGAAATAGGGTTGAATTCACAATATGGCACGATTCAGCTGAGTGGAGTCATCTGACGTGTGCTAACAGAATAGAAATGAAGCAATTAAAGTGACTGTCTGCCCTACAGAGCGGGAGAATACATTAGCAAGCCGTGAAGCTGTATTTGCAGATACATTTGACACTATAAGGTGCTCAGCTGGCTGGAGTCAATGCTGTGGACCATCAAACAGAAGCACAACTATCAGCAGAGCAGGAACTTTTGCCTGTCTCTGCGTTATTCAGACTGCTACAAACAGCTACAAAAAGCCTGATCGGATTATTTCCTTTAATTAGGGGTTTGCAGGAAAGATGTACTGTTAAATGTTTAAAGCTGAATTTATTCGATAAAATAAAATTAAATATGAACAAAGTAGGGCTGCACGGTGGCGCAGTGGGTAGGAGAATCGCCTCACAGCAAGAAGGTCGCTGGTTCGAGCCTTGGCTGGGTCAGTTGGCGTTTCTGTTTGGAGTTTGCATTTTCTCCCCGTGTTGGCGTGGGTTTCCTCCGGGTGCTCCGGTTTCCCCCACAAGTCCAAAGACATGCGCTATAGGTGAATTGGGTAAGCTAAATTGTCCATAGTGTATGTGTGTGAATGGGTGTGTATGGATGTTTCCCAGTGATGGGTTGCAGCTGGAAGGGCATCCGCTGCTTAAAACATATGCTGGATAAGTTGGCGGTTCATCCCGCTGTGGCGACCCCAGATTAATAAAGGGACTAAGCCGAAAAGAAAATGAATGAATGAATGAATGAATGAATTAACAAAGTAGTTTTTTGTTTATACATTTAGATAAACGGACAAAACTTAAGAGACCCTAATTCTGTAAATACTATATATAATTTGTGTTTGAATAAAATGTACGTTTTGTGTGTACTGTAATCATTCATTCATTTATTTAATTTCCTTCGGCTTAGTCCCTTAATTATCAGAGGTCGCCACAGCGGAATGAACCGCCAACTATTTCAGCATATGTTTTATGCAGTGGATGCCCTTCCAGCCACAACCCAGTACTGGGAAACACCTATATACTCTCACATTCACACAGACACTCATACACTACGGCCAATTTAGCTCATCCAATTGACTTATAGCACATGTCTTTGGACTGTGAGGGATGGCTTAAGCCTGGCGGAGCACCTGAAGGAAACCCATGCGAACACGGGGAGAACATGCAAATGCCACATAGAAATGCCAAATGGCCCAGCTGGGAGTCAAACCAGCGACCTTCTTGCTGTAAGGCGACAGTGCTAACCACTGAGCCACCATGCTGCCAGTAATTGTTTACTATACTGAATATGTTTATGCACAAAAACACCCACAACCAATGCAAAAAAAAAGTTTTTGGTGAAAACTGAAGACAAAACAAAGCATAAAGAGGTTTAAAACACAAAAATTGCCCTGTACTGTAATCTACTGACGATATTTCTTAAAAATGTCAGATTAAAATGTTTCAGAAAGTCACAAGGTGCTATAATGTTGTCATAAGGTGCCATGTTTTCAGGTATGTTTATATTCATTGTTAGACAATACAAATAAATGGTTTATCATCAGATGAGTAAAAAAAAAAATCTGTATTTGGTGGAATATCGCTGATTTTTAATCACAACAATTGAAAACATGTTATTGTGACCATTTGTCATTTTCTGATTAATAGTATTATTTGACATTCCAATAAATGTTGCCAAAACTTTTATAGAATAAAACAAATGTTAAAATTTTACTCAAACTCTAATATAGTAAATCCAGAGAAACTTTCTAATAGGCTCTTCATTTTTTTTCCATAGCTGTTTATAAATAAAGACATTTCTGATCATCTTTAAAGCATGTATTATTTCCAGCTAATAAGAGCTTCCAGTTAATTAGAGCTAAACAAATACATCTGCATGCACCGTGTAATTGTATTTTCTTGAGAACTTCTGCTGCTTTCACTTCACGTCAGAATTATTAGCATAATTACAGATTCTGAGTTGTAAAAAACATTTAGCCATAATTAATACAAGTCTGCTTAATAAAAAATTTAATAAAAAAGGCAAATAAAAGAAAAAACAATTATCTTCTCTCACTTGACCATTGTGACTTCATGAAAAAAAATTACCAAAATTAGAAAGCTATACTGTACATTTTTACTTGAGAAATCATTTTGTGTTATCCGGTGTTACCAGGGTTGTTGTTATATTTTTAGCAAGAACATGTCAAGGTGGATTTATGGGGTTTTAAAGCTGCACTTGCTCATTGCCATAGAAACAAATATTTTCTGAGTTGAAGGATGTGAAAAGCTTCTCAGCAGAGTTGCCTTCTCATAATTACAGTAATTCTGAAAACATGAACACAGCTTTATCACAGTGTTTGCGAGGCAGCACTGCATTGATATTGCTCAAACACCCCAGTTAGTGACTGTTCTGATTTCTAATTATAAATATTATATATCTGAAATTAATTGAGGGGCGACGCGGTGGCGCAGTGGGTAGCACGTTCGCCTCACAGCAAGAAGGTCGCTGGTTCGAGCCTCGGCTGGGTCAGTTGGCATTTCTGTGTGGAGTTTGCATGTTCTCCCCGTGTTCGCGTGGGTTTCCTCCGGGTGCTCCGGTTTCCCCCACAAGTCCAAAGACATGCGGTATAGGTGAATTGGGTAAAACTAAAAATTGTCCGTAGTGAATGGGTGTGTATGGATGTTTCCCAGAGATGGGTTGCGGCTGGAAGGGCATCCGCTGCGTGGAACATATGCTGGATAGGTTGGCGGTTCATCCCGCTGTGGCGACCCCAGATTAATAAAGGGACTAAGCCGAAAAGAAAATGAATGAATGAATGAATGAAATTAATTGAGCTTGAATGTACAGACCCAGGGCGGCACGGTAGCTCGCGTGAGTTTCCTCCACAGTCCAAAGACATGCAGTATAGGTGAATTGGGTAAACAAAATTGGCCATGGTGTATGAGTGTGAATGTGAATGTGAGAGAGCATGGGTGCTTCCCAGTACTGGGTTGTGCCTGGAAGGGCATCCGCTGCATAAAACATATGCTGGAATAGTTGGCGGTTCATTATGGTGTAGTGACCCCTGATAAATATGGGACTAAGCTGAAGGAAAATGAATGAATGAACAGACCCAGTTCAGACTTTAAGGCTTAAGCACAAAGTATGATTTTTTTATGAGTACATAAATATATGCATAGTCAACATTTTGGTTAAGTGCAAAGTATAAATCATACATTAACATACAACTAAGATTAATCCTTGTCTAGTGTGTGCCTTTTTTCTCTCCAAAAGTTATGATCAATAAGAATGTACTTGTTTTAAACAGAGTCACAGATATATTTCATTCCCCTTGCATTTGTCAGCGAGAGCATCTATTGTTTTTGCTATCTTCTGTTTGTCTTGTTCCATTTCCTGCTTGTTTTTCCGTCTGCGAAACAACAGAGTTGACACCTTGACAAAATAATAATAGACCCCCACATATCAGTAAAAAATTAAGGATTTAGGTGTTAGATTTAGGCAAATATTAGCTTTCTTTTTTAACCGCCGAAAACTAATTGACTGCGATGACATCATCACTATACAGTAGTTGCAAAAGAGGTTCTTCGCTCGTTATGAGCTCAAAAGTTGTTAATTGATTGTTTATGATTTTGTTGAATACATCTGTTCACATTAACTTCAATTATTTTGAAAACATTTGTTTTTAATAGCTGAATTTGTACGCAAAAACTACATTACCCATGATGCTGTAAAGAAAATTCCACCATTAGGATGGCTGCAAGCAAAAAGAAATCTTTAGCTCCACCCACTATCACTAAACAACACAAAAAATAGTTGGTGTAGTCTCCCAGCACTCTCAAAATATCATTAGGATGTATGATATTATATCATAAATAACTGATTTGATTTGTTGATTTATTTCAATATCAAGAATACCAAATGATTTATATACCTCTATATTTTTGAAAGCTTAAAAAATACTGGTATGGTGTCTATATATGGCCAAGAATTTTAAATGAATGGTTTCATATTTCTCCATTGAGTCTACTTTGATTGCCTCATTTGCCATGCTTCATGGGATTATACTGTAGTTCTTTCCCTCATTAAAGTCTTGTACCTTTGTCTTCATGAACTTATTTGCTTCAAATCTGTTTGTAATGTGATTCTTCTCACAGGTTCATGGTTTATTACACTTTAATGAAGACTATTTTAAAAACCCCTATGGCAAAAGCGAATGTGACAAACACTGTACTAAAATCTGAATTTGCATAAACGTTGCATGATTTACTCAGAACCAAAACTGCTTCTTCAGATCTAAATCTACACACTTATTATTCCGTCCCAGAAGCGCTGTTGCAATTCTTCAGGAAATGCAAATATATATATATATATATATATATACAAATACAGAAGAGCGTCCTACATGAAG
>CAIGQV010016734.1:7921178-7941069 GCA_903798115.1 Danio jaintianensis
ATATATATATATATATATATATAAATTTCGATTGACGAATGAATGAAGACAGCAGAAATGAGACATAGCCTGATGAAAAGGTAGAAGTGAAGAAAAGTCTTTTCGAGAGGGGGGAGAGAAGGTTTTGATATGTGAGGGCAAATTAATTAATACAAAATAATGAAGTTCACAGATACATCATTTATAAAGAAGCACTACTATATACATATAAAAAGAAGAAGAGCAAGTTTTGATTTCATTGTGACTTTAAGAGTCTGCGTTTGGACTTCCGTCACAGTCATCATGTGATCCTGTTAAACGTTTGCAAACAACCCTTTAAGCCACACACAAACTGTATACATGCGTAGCTTCTTGTTTCTTATACAATCAGAAGACATATCCTACGGTCATATTTCAGGATGAAAATACAGAGATTCATTGGGCTCAGATTGCGAAAGAAGTATTCATTTTCACACACAAATTGACCACCAGTTGACCTGAAGCCCACTAAAATTCTTGGAGTCTTTTGACATGATTTTTTAAGACATAAAGAGCCACACACATAAAGAAAATCAGTTCGGGTTGCCAAACACATAACAAACCAGAAACATTAAATCACCACAATAAAGATTCAGGCAGAGGCTCTTAAATATTTTATTAGTTAAACCCAAACAGCTACTTTATTGACCAGGCAGGGTATTTTCATTTGTTACAACTATTCTTTTTGGCTAATGTTGCAAATCTGACTAGAAGACATAACTGTTGAGAAACAACTTCTGTTAAATATCCATGCTTTAGACAATCTTGAATTTTTCACATTTGTTCAGACAGCTCATCTCTTTCTCTCGGAGAAGTCGGTTTGTAAAGATGACAGAGACCTTTAATAGAGTTACAGACACAGGGCATCAGAGCCGTGATACTATAATCACTAGTGATGGAGTCCAGCTGCCGGTGTAATTCTCTCTCTCCCATCTGTCCTGTTTTTTGAGCAGACGTACTGTACCGTATGACAGCCACTTTACCTCTCATACACACTACATGCTCAATTAAGCTTCAAGGAAAACAGTCTGACTGAGCCTCCAATACGTATTGTGACAGAATGTAACTCAGCTGATTTAAAGAACCCTAAGGTTTTAGGTCAGTAATATTTGATTTTTGTTATAGAATCAGAATTAGGGACGTTCCAACATGTTTAACTTTCAGGCCAAAATGGTTTTAAAGGGCCAAAATTCAATGACAAATTCTGTACTTCCAAATTTTGTCATATTTTTATGCTATTACATATACAGTGCTTCATATACATTTTGAAAATTAATATTTTTATCCATTTCTCAGCGAATATAGGTAATATATTTTGGTGCATTTGAAGAACACACATTTATTAAACGCATATATTAATTAAAACAATATTTTAGTCACAGAACATCTTTAGAAATAGAAAAATAATACATTTAAATTCATGCGAAATATTGAAGAAAAAAAAAATGCACAAATACAAAATTTCAAAAAAAAATTATCAATTTTTTGTTTCTCTTGAATGTTGCTCTTTTTAAATGTTTCATTTAATATTTTTCCCTAACATATAAATTTGGGTGTACTAACTTTCGGACCGTTATCTAAAAAAAAAAAAATCAAGTTATTTTGTTAGATAAGCTTCAGATTTGGCTTCTGTACTGACTAATCTAATGTATATGCACAAATATGAATCCTATAGAAAATATTAATTTAAATGAGAGATTTGTGAGGGCTGTATTCTTGAGCACTGTACATATATGTAACATAGATCACTGTGATCGATGATAGATCACTGTTTTTCACAACTAGTTTTATTTGAGAGTTTATTATTAAATAAATTTGATTAATTGATTATTAAATAAACCTTTTCTGAATACTTTGGTGTTCAAGTAAAATTAATTTACAAATATACAAAATAAATTGTCTATTAACTTATTTTTTTATACATTTTTTATCTTTTTTAAGTGCGTCCTTTTTCATTTAAATATGATGAAATATTTTATTACTTTAATTTTATTTTATTATTTTATTTTATTTCCAAAATACTTGACAATATTGCTGCTTTATTCTATTTTGGATCAAACAATTGCATAATTTTTCATAAAAATAAAACACTTTATGAACGGCCATATACGTTATACCTTTTCCAACTATATTTGACATGAAGTACGGCCTCAGTCCATTTCCAGACTCCGCATCTGTGTCCAATCACTACAACAGGACTGATTCAGACAAACATGTAGCACACTATGGGTGGGCACCTCTGTTCATTGCTTAATATTCTCCCATATCCCTCAGCTTTACGGTCATCACAGCTGCCATCATTATCCCTAGGTCAGCAAAAAAAAAAAACTTCAGAGAGACCAAATCAACACATGTGGCCTGATCATTCCCACGCACAACATACTTTCAAATATTTCCCTTCTCATGTTAATATAAACTCATCTTCCCAACTAAATACCAAAGTGGATATGGAAACTTCCTATAGCCACAAGAAAAGAGAAGATCGCTTTACAGCGCTTGCCAAATATCCTCAAATATGCAATATTTCCAGCCTACAATAACATAACATTTCAATTTATTTAGACAAAAATTTCCGCCTTTAGCTGAATATTCTGAGCTTGGCCATTTTTTTGTCTGGAATATGAGTACTGTCAGGAATGCTAACTGTGGGATTAAAGGCCAATGGAGTCTCTAAGTGCCCATCTGGCAGAAGGCAGGCACCTCTTTGCCTACTCTGCATTAAAATATGGAGAGTCCGGGTCATGGCACCAAAAAAATAAAAAATAAAAAATAGCTGCATCCTCTCTAAATCCCAGCACAGACAGGCTAAGTAATTAGAGAGATCAAAAGAAAATGCTATAAATAAACAGACAATGGAGCAAAGCGTGTTGCTGTGAGACATTAACAGCCCATGAATCACACTAAAATACTCACAAAGGAAAAGTAAAATAATTTTATAGCATCTAAGGTCATCTTGAAGCAACAGAAATTAAATTTAAAGGCCCATATAAGTTTCTATTTAAAAAAAAAAAAAACATAGTACAGATTATTTAAGCATGTATAGCAACACTGTGCTGCTTTCATTCTCGGAAATTCATCTTTTTTGTCAACACTTTATATGCACTTGATAAACATTATATTATTTTTACACTATTTCTATGGAAGCCCATTTGTGCTACTGACTAAAAAATAAAACGGTAACTGTAATATGAACTCACAACTGCGAAAAGGTCAGAATTGCTAGATAAAGTCGAAATTCATTCATTCATTCATTTTCTTTTCGGCTTAGCCCCTTTATTAATCTGGGGTCGCCACAGCGGAATGAACCGCCAACTTGTCCAGCATATGTTTCATGCAGCGGATGCCCTTCCAGCTGCAACCCATCACTGGGAAACATCCATACACCACGGACAATTTAGCTTACCCAATTCACCTATAGCGCATGTCTTTGGACTTGTGGGGGAAACCCACGCAAACACGGCGAGAACATGCAAACTCCACACAGAAATGCCAACTGACCCAGCCGGGACTCGAACTAGCGACCTTCTTGCTGTGAGGCGACAGTGCTAACCACTGAGCCACCATGTTGCCCTAATTATATTTCAATCTATATTAGGTTTCCTTATTATTATTAAGTTTCACCACTTAACAAATGGCAACTCTTAATAAACAAGTTTATAATCCTTTTATAATCATTTAATTTTTACATTTTATTTCAAATCTGTATAATCTGCAGTTCAGTTACTCACACAGATCCCTTCATTGTAAAAGCACAACACTGCAAAAAATGCTTTTCTTACTTTTTGTCTTGTTTCTAATACAAATATCAACAAATTCCTAAATCAAGAAGCATTTTCTAGATGCGCAAAAAATATTGTCTTGTTTTCAGAAATAATAAGTCAAAATTAAGCAAAGTTTTCCAAAATAATTTGCCAATAGGAAAAGCAAAACAATTTTGTTTTCGCTTTGAAACAAGAATATTTTACTTGCCCCATTGGCAGATTATTTTGCTTGTTTTGGTTAAAAACTCACTTAATTTTGACTTATTATTTCTGAAAACAAGACCTTTTTTTGCTTGTCTAGAAAAGGTTTCTCAATTTCTAAATTTTTAGATATTTGAACTGGAAACAAGGCAAAAGCTCTAAATAAGAAAAGCATGTTTTAGTAGTCACGGCGTTTCATCTAAAAAAAAAAGGTGCAGAACTCTGTGTGTGAAGACGCAAGTGTAATGTGAGAAATCTTCACACCATTCCAAACTATAAAGACTGATTCACAGTTTTGAAGGGAACATGAAGCATCTGTTTTGATGGTCTGGTCCTCTTTCTGGCCTCTCACTGAGATATTCGGTCGCAGAGTCACTATCCAGAAACTTCTGTAGCAATTATTTCTGCTCAGTGGCGGTTAAACGGCAGGAACAGCTGGGGTGGAAGTTCGATGTCTTCAGGGAATGTGTGTATGTGTGTGTGTTTTATAGTACGTATGAGAGTGTGATTTAGGATCCTGTGAGCTCTACCAATGACAAATGAGGGTCATGATGGAAAAATGGACATTTACTGCTTTTACAGGTCTCACAGAAACCATGGCAGACAGGTTAGCTGAAGATTTACTTCTTGAAATACCTTTTTTCTAACCTTTTTCCACAAGTCTGCTAATATTTCTGGCATTCTGCCTCAAAGGTGTTCCAGCAATGAAAAGAGAGATGCTCTCAAATGACCAGTCACATATTTGGAGGAATGAGACTGAAATTGAGGTGGAAATGGAAGAGAAACTCCTTCAGTGCTTTTAAAAATAATCTGTCAAAGTCTAAGGGCTGCTTGAAGTCAAAGTGAACTCAAAATGGATACTTGTTTACATGTTCATGGTTGAACTATATGTGGAAACAACCGTCTTTACACTATTGAGGCCACAGGCTACTGCTTAATGTTACCAATACAGCTATTTATACAACACAAATTACTTTTTAATAAGATTTTAATGCTTTTCTTTACCTATTTTCCAGCACATTTATCCAAAAACCATCAAATAAAAAGATATTTCACTATTAAAACTCAATTTATATTTTTTCAGTAAGGTAGAAAACATCGATGGAAACTTTCCTTTGAACAAAAGATTCTTTATTGAGGAAAAAGGTTCTTTAGATTATTAAATTGTTCTTGTAACAAAAAACCACTAAGAACCTTTCACCAAAAAGAGACATGATAATCATTCATTCATTCATTTTCTTTTCGGCTTAGTCCCTTTATTAATCTGGGGTCGCCACAGCGGGATGAACCGCCAACTTATCCAGCATATGTTTTACGCAGCGGATGCCCTTCCAGCTGCAACCCATCTCTGGGAAACATTCATACACACTCATTCACACACATACACTACGGACAATTTTAGCTTACCCAATTCACCTATACCGCATGTCTTTGGACTTGTGGGGGAAACCGGAGCACCCGGAGGAAACCCACGCGAACACGGGGAGAACATGCAAACTCGACGAACGTGCTACCCACTGCGCCACCGCGTCGCCCGAGACATGATAATAATTTATACATTTATTTAGATCATTTTTATCTTTGCAAATGTTGCTCTTTCTTTTACTTGGGAAATTTATTTTTGTAATATATAGCTTTTACTAGATTTGTCTTATGGCTGCCTTGCTTAAAAATTGTAGAATTTGTTTAATAATAATAAAAACAACAACAATAACAATAGGCTTTTACTAAACTGCAAGGAAAACTAAAATGATAAGGTTTTGATGAGGTGGAATTTTTTTATTCTTCAATACCACTTTTTTTGCAGTATATTGTTTAGACTACTGTTGTAAGTGATGCAGGTTTTCTGTGTGTTAATAACTGCAAATAATTCAAGAACAGAAACGACAAGCTTAAATTTCAAGTTTCCAATTCAATGAGTCTGGCTGTGTTCCAGAATGAAAGTATTTCAACACAATTCACTGCCAACTCACATTCAAGGTGAGACTACACTCTGAAATGCCACTCAATTCCCAACAGATAAAATCAAGCTCCATCCCACGTTTGTCACTGAGAATCTCGTTTCACCTTGAAACATGACTTTATGGAGGAAAAATAGGCTGTGTCATCATTAATACCCTAGCTTTGCATTAATCCTATGGGTAAAAATCCAAACTCAACACAGCAAACTAAATATCTTATAGAAGAAAGCTAAATTAGAGCAATGTGCTATCAATCTGATGGGATGAAACTCATAAAACCATAATTAAAATATGTATGATTTTACTATTCAGCAAGCAAAATAACTCACAGGCATTGCCACTTCTCTCAGAGCACATGTTTGGTAATACACACTATGCAACTGTCAATCATGTAAACAAGCACCAATTTGTCTCTGATTTTGTGCATTTGTAAGAAATTTCCATAGAGCTGTCAGAGAGTGAAAGCTAGGGCTAAAATCGTGCGGTGTGTATCTGCCATTAATCGTTACCTGTGTGGCACAGAGTGTTAGTGAAATTTGGTCGAAGCAACAAAGGGAGGGGTTGTGTTTGTCTGGCTACCGATTTCAAATATCAGCAGTGTTTTTTTTTTTTGTTGTTTTTTCAGAAATCTCTCACAGCACTTTTAATGCGTGAATGCATGAAAAACAACCACTTACAACAGATCCATCCAAACCCATTTAAAACAGGCATCGGGTTTAACACAACATGCTTACTAAATAACCCTCAGGTCTTTCTCACATCTCCTGTTGTGCGATTATCGATAGGATATCCCCTTCGTACATCCTGAATCACCCTACACAACAGACTGCTGTTTTTTTTTTTACTTGTCCTTGATTTCTTCCTGCAACCACCGCTTGTTCTCCATTCACTGCCCCAAGTTCAGAAAAAGCCCTGAGTCACACAGCTACCCCTCCCCTCATTCTTCCTCTAAATGTTTCTCTAAAATTACCTGTCAAATATTAAACTTCACACGAGGCGATGTGGATTACATCAAGGCAGGAACATCCTGATTTGGATTTCTCTATATTAATGCAAACAAGCTGTTCTCAAGTTTTTATTCTGCTTTTTCTTTTGTTCTGCAAAGCATTTGCTTCCTCCCTATTGACTAATGTGCTCAGTCCTCTATGTTCTCAGAAATAGGTACAAAAGCTGTCGTTGGGCTTTACCTTTTAAAAAAATACATGATTGTACCATTGTAAAACCCATATTGGTACCTGAAGTGTACATTCATTATTACCATGTAAAAAGTATATGTTTTAAAGAGGTAATGCCCCAGTTATAGCATTACCATGAATCAGCACAGGATGCTATCGCTGAAAGGGTTTACCAAGTCTTGTTTTAATTTTATATTTATACTTTAAACAAGTGACTTAAGGTGTATTCACACTCATAGTTTGATTCACTTTGTTCATGTGGTCTGAAAATTATATATTCGACACTTGTTTATTCGACACTGCTCCGGGTGTGTGTTCACGGTATGTGTGTGTTCACTAACTGTGTGTGTGCACTTGGATGGGTTAAATGCAGAGCACAAATTCCAAGTATGGGACACCATACTTGGCCACACTACACTTCACTTCACTTCACTTCACTTCACTTGTTTAGAGTTTACACTAATATTTAAGGCCAAAGATACAACAGATGGCAGCGTTCAGATGCCAGCATTCACACTAACTGAACTGAAACAAACTAACAGAGCAATTGCACCAGAGTTCTAATCTTTCTACTTTCTAATCAAACCAAATCTATCACCTTAAATGTTTTGAAAGTCTTTGAATCTTTTATTTAAAATAAATGTGACTTAACTGCAGAAAACAAGGAAACATCTAGACCTTTCTTTCCCCCAAACCAACACAGGTTCATTGGGAATACGTGCTTCAGCCTATTTTTTTAGTGAAATGGCAAAAAGTACTTCAGTTTCTAGGTAAAATGAAGGCTATAGGGTAGTATGACGCGAACAACTTTTCTTCCTTTTCACATTAATGATATTCACAGAGACATTATTTTCAGGAGCTCTTTGCACAACGCCAAATAAATACCAAAAATGACTTACAGTAATAAAGTCCATGATTTGTAATCAGAAGGTTGCCTCACCCATCTGTCTCCATATGGACTTTTCTGGTGTGGTCAGTTTGCTCAGTAGCTCACCTTGTACAGAGTTGTACTTGATGCAGAGCGCTCATATTCAAGTCCAGTGAAGCACGGTTACACAAAAGCAATGTAAAATCAATGTAAAACTATGTGGTTGCAGTGCACATCTACTCTTTCGTTTGCTTTTAAAAACAGCATTGGTTGAGTTTAGGCTCATGGACGAGTTCAAGATGGACGTGTATCTAAAATGTACAACAAAATGTACCCTAAGTAACATATTTCAGATTCGCAAAAATGTAGACAGCACCCTCTAGTTGATCTTTCATCTGAAATGTGGAAGAAACGTGGAAGATACCAATCAAAATCAAAGTTTCCCAAACCACAACATTACCTCAGCTTTGGCTTTTTTAAACAGATAATTCAAATAGCTGTGAGTAAGAGAAGCCGACAGAATCAAGTTTTTTAGCAGTGAAACTCTAAAACTGCATATTTTAGCAGCTCTGATACAATGATTAAAGACAGCAGACCACAGCAACAAGTCTTAAAAGAGTCTGATAATAGATGCAGTATTAATTCAAATCCAGCATCAGGAGGGAGAAAACTGCAGCTCTTTCAGGCCGTATGCGTCTATGAGAGGGGACAATCCCTAACAAACACTGGTATCATTTGGTCAGATTATCCTGCCATACAAGCATACGGGACCCAGAGAGAGAGAGAGATTAATTGCAGAGCATTATAGACTAGAGTATTAGTCATTCATATAATCACATTGGTATGAATTTGCATAATCCTCAGCCTTTAACATGATCAGTAATTATTTTGGCGAACACATACTATGAAGGCATCGAAAACGGGGGGCCATTATCATTGTAATAACGTCCATAGACCAATGGCTGTCACACTAATCAGCGCTCACACAAAAAAAACACAATGAAAGACCTTTTCCCCAGAGAAAAGCCCCTCGTTCTCAAAACGTAGACATTCCTATGAACCTCAAGACTGAAAAGCGGGACTGGGAACATGTTTCTGATAATAATACAACTATTTAAGAAAGCATTCCTTGAGTTTGAGCCAAAGCCAATGCATGATGGTTCTCCTAGTCACATGGTCTTATGGATGGGGCTTTTATGCCAAAGACTGATTCACAATGGAGCCCCAAGCTATTGTCCGAGATTGAGCGCAGCACATTTCCATATTGTCTCAGCCTGGCAAAGCCACCAGCCACTGATTTTTCCACTGCTTACAAACACTTTCTTTGAATAGAGTTAATGTCCTACTTGCTTTGTCGGAAAACAACCCCGGAGATGGGCACAGTGGCAACAAATAATGGAATAACACGGGTAATGGCTCTAATCACATTTTACCACGCTGCTGTGCTCCAATTACTGATTTGCTTTGACGTATACTGCTGAAAGCAAAGAGATGAGGGAAATGCAATGATGTGCCCTATTCATATTACAGGACCATTACAGCAAGGGACATTATTGCGCTGTCCAGTTTCATCCTGATAAGGATTCAAGCAGATCGCAACTCCTCTTTCAGGCATCTTTGGCACTGTACCAATCTTTAAGTAGCATAATTATGCCTCTTTTTGTCTAAATTCTGAAGAAGCGTTGCATGTATCCTTTGTGATTAAGACAATGCTTTCAAACGATTGACAAATAGGTCCTTGTATTGTGTTCAGTTGGACAATGGACAATGCCATCCAATTCTTCTAAGACTATTTTGTGTTTGTTAATGCATGCCTGTAATATTTTTGTGAAAAAAAAATCTAATTCACAATTTTAAAATTTTAAAAGAACAGCAATTATTTGAGTTTTTCCTTCAATATAACATTTCAAATGAAAAAGATAAAAAAAACAGATATAATTTTAAATTTTAAAATCATTCAATTTAAATTTAAATTTCTTATTGGATTCTATATAGTCCACAAAACATATATAAACTGGATTCTCCCTTTGATGGCAGAGAGCTTCCACAAAGAACCTTACAATGAGGTTTTGCTTTGTTGTTTTCTTAGCATGCAAGAACATTTTACAGTAATAATCAAAACTTCTTGTTAGATTTTGAAGTGCGCATAAGATGGACACTTTACAATCCCATTAAATCCCAGATGATTTGTTGGCAATAAGGTGACACAACTGACATTATTGATTAGTAGATCACATGATAATGAAATCATAGTGAAGGTACTATGTCCAGACTATATTTATACTACATAGAACATACTTTTTAACAGTTGCAAAGAAATTACTTATTCAAAATAAGTCAAGAAGGATATCCCATTTTGTACACACCCACAGCCTTCACATTTACAGTACAATTTCTATAATTCTAATCACACATCAACTGACTAACCACTGGAGAATACTGTAAGTTTCACTTCTCCAAGTTATTTCAGAAATGCTAAACAGCTTACCTAGCCAGTGCAAAGAAATAATGCATCTATTCCAGCAAAGCTGTTCAGCCAGCAGACAGCACCACTGCCAAACCCTCATGCTCTTCCTGTTCTCGAAACTACTGTTGATCCAGCATCGCTCCAAAGCAGAAGTGCCCAGTCATAAAGAAAAAAAAAACAGGCTTTGAATTTGTTTTGCTCAGAGATGGCTAGACCAGCTCTCTGATAGCTAGCCATTGTTTTTCAATGCCTTTTATTAATATGCCCTCTGTTGATAACGGCACATTTCCGAGAGGAAAGGAAAAGGAGAGGGTCAGTAAAAAAAATAAGTCTAGTCTGTGTTGAGGTTATTAATAAAACATTTCAGATATGGTCTCCTCCATCGCCCCCCATCCATGCAGGACGGCGACCCCAGATCACAGTGATCAGGATGTTTATGTCTGCAAATAGAGCTGCCTCCTGTCCTACATGATGCAGAACTGTCCATGTTTGAGGGTACAGAATTTAGTGCTGAATTAAATTTTTAAAAGTTAAAAGATACAGTTTTGTCCTATATTTTAACACCCGTAGAACAACATCTGAGGGAGAATTGGAAATTGAGTATCCCAAGAATGACATTCACAAACAAATCTATTTAAACCCAACCTTAAAAATAACAATCATACCTCAGCAACTAGGGGTGTATGATATTTACAAAAATAATTAATCCTAAAATATTTCAGGATTGATTTGTGCTCTCACAATGAACGGTTTAGGCCTGTCATAGATAAAATGACACTAAAGCTAGCAGTAGGTGGCAGCAAGTCATATTGAGTGGTCACTAAATCGTTCATTCAAATGATTCATTCAAAGAAGCTGATTCATTCAGAAATGAAATGCCTTTATAAATGAATCACTGAATGCAAGATTCATTTAGGAACAAAACACTGTTGTTGATGAATCAGAAAATGTTGATGAATCTTCCTTGTTTACCAGTTGTATAAAATCAACATCACATTTGCAATCATACTCCCTAATATTCAGGAAAACAACTCCTTCTTGTGTGATGTAACTTAAGTATCAAATCTTGTAAATAAATATTAAAAACAATAACCCAAACAGAGATATTGTTTTGCTTTTATAACTCAGGCTTTCTCATGTAGTGAATGGTTTTGGGCTCTCAAAACTCGATGATGTCAGCTTGCACAATGTTAAAATAATTCTACTACCATATCATAATCAATACTACCATAGACTCTAAATATCACACACAACTATTAGTAACTACTTTCTTTAAGATTTACTTCTTTTTTATGCAGCTCTATAGAGAGTTAGAATGCAATTTTACTGAAATAAGTATTAAATAACAATTTGTAGAAGTTCAAACATCGACAGTTTATGTAATTCTCAGAAGGCATATGCAATAAATACAGAAATATTAGATTTTCCTATGAAAAAAAAAATCTTTGCTGATGTTGGCAACCCAACTCCAAAATCTTGCTCGATAAATAAGCGCAAATGGCTTGTCATTGCAGTTTCCCTTCATCCACGTTCCTGCTATTTCAGCAGCCCATCAGAAACCTGACTTCACACATTTCTGCTCAACAACACAAACATTGTCTGGATCCTGCCAGTGAGTAAATATGCCTCCCTTCATTTTCTTCTGAAGACAACTAAACAGAAGAGCATTTGTTTGGCTCGGTCATAAGCCACAGACCGCAGGACAGACGCTCTAATCTTTTCTCATCACACCGTCCATATGACCCTCGCACCTGAAACCATAAGCAGAAGGAAGAGAAAACCATGTATACTATCATTTTCCATTTCTCATAAACAGATCAGCTTCATTTTAACACTGTTCCCAAGCAAGCAACACAGGACAGCAGTGTTCGGCTCTCTCTATATGGCTGAATGGTCGGAGGCAGAGCGGCTGAAACCCTTCTGTGTGCCATATAAACCCACGGGCAGCATGCCAAACTAACCCTGGTCTACAGCTCTTTAGGAATCTCCACAGACCAAACATTGAGTTTAAAACTCAGTCTGTGAAATCAATCATAAACAGGAAGGTAGAGACACTGTCTAAAACCATTTACAGCAGTTGTTGCAAGAACCTAATTAAATGTCATTTCATAAGCACTATAGCGCTACATGAGTCCTTCAATGGTTCTCCAATAATGGTACCATTTCACACAAAGTACACAAAACCTGCTTTAATTCAAGATAAGTTTGAGTCAAATCTTGATTCCGTGACCATTCTGACTGATTCAGAGAGTACAGTTAAAGGCCCTGAAATACATAAGCAGTGTGTATTTTTAGCACACATCCTGATCTCGAAGACATATAATTTCGATGACTATGTGCAACACGTTTTACTCACAATAACAAAAATATACAACTACACTCAATAAAATGACTTTTGCTGCTTGTTCAAACTGCTTATTTAAAATTAGTTGAAATAACCCAATTCTCAAGTTTTTACAGGACAACTTAATTGTTTTGTTCAATCCACTTAAATTTGTAAAAACGATTAAGTTAACTTTATTGATTTATGTTGGGATAACATGAAGGAATTGTGTGAAACCCAGCATTTTTTTTGTGTAACTTGACTGTGTGAGTTAAGAAAGCCTTTGATCATAGTGATAGCAATTAGACTCTCATTCCTGTGTAATATTATGCAGTACCTGAAAATCATTTGAAGTTACCTATAACTGATGACAAAGTTGCTTGATTATTGAGCATACCATATCGGCCTAGAAAATATCAACTTTTCATTTCCCATTGGTCTTAGTACATGAAGTAACTACAGAAGAGTCAAGCCTTAAATTATACTTTTATTGAAACTTATTTCAGCAAGATGCTAATGGTCTAATCCAATTCAATTATCTATGCTAAGCTAAGCTAAAAGTGCTTCTGGAGATTGGCTGAATGGATTAAAAAAAAAAAAGGTAAAACTGTTTAGGAGAACTTGTAAACTTATTTTTTTTATAATTATTCATTTACATAATTTTAAGGCAAAAGTACAGTAAAGTCAACTAATCACTTTGAAAGCAACAGTTTTACTCACTTTTTAAAAGTAAACCAATTGCTTTTTTACAGTGTGCACAACATAAATTGCTACTGATCTGGCTTTTGTTTGTTTATATAGAATACAAAAAAATCCCTGTGGCTTTGTAATACAGCTCATTGCAGACATGAGTGGATGTGACATTACTCTAATAGTCCAGTTCTCTTCAGCATGACCACTCACTTGGGCACAGAGGGAAATGACACACAGGGCGAGCTTGATGTGGCACATTATGCACGCTCTCTAGAAGCCTTTTGATTTCCCAGCACCACTCTGATAATTTGCTTTAATTAAATTCGCTCTGTTTACGTGAAAGAGTCAGACACCTCCTCGGCAGGAAGCAATTTCTATTTAAGCGGTGCAGAGCGAGCGAGTGCATTCAACAAAACAACAATCAAACAAACCTCCCTGTTATCCTGTGAAAATTGCAATTGGCCCCTCGTTCGATAACAGAGTGCGACAAGATCAGACAAGCCCTGTTGTGTCTGAGACTGTAAAAAAACTGATCAAAGTGGAGAATCGACATTCCAAAGTTCACAAAACGTGTGAGAGAAATTGGCCATATTCATTTTGTGATTCAGGAGTGACTCCAGTGCCTATGGGATAATTTTAATGTTTTATGTGTCATTATTGAGTTTTATATGTGTGTGATATGCAGACGTTGTAGTTCTTCCCATGTCAAAACATACAGAGTCTCTATAGCAATATATTTTACACACCTATGATGGACAGTTTGTACCTGAAAACAAAATAAAATCTTCAATTACAAGCACTTTTGACTTTAAGTTTAGAAATGTTATGTTAAATGTTGTGAAAAAACATATTATGCAATGTATTAGTTTTACATCGAGTATAATGTAATGAGTTTCCCAGTGATGGGTTGCAGCTGGAAGGGCATCCGCTGCGTAAAACAAATGCTGGATAAGTTGGCGGTTCATTCCGCTGTGGCGACCCCGGATTAATAAAGGGACTAAGCCGAAAAGAAAATGAATGAATGAATGAATAATGTAATGATATTTATTAAAATGTAAGTAGTTATATATCTTTGTAATAGCAATTCATTTGTACATATTAAAATCAATTTGAAGTGAATTATTTAAATACTAATCAATTTGATAGTCTAATAAAGCTACTCTCAGGTTTACATTTTTAATTATTCAAATTAATTATAATTTTGATGTTCAAATCATCACTTTGCTGCCCTGATCGCTTCTTATTTCCCACCGGAGCAAATATATGCTTTTGAAGAACTCTGATTTTCTCTAAAATATTAGCTGTGACATCAATGATTATTTCCTATTAAATTAAAGGAAATGAAAGGAAAATATACAGTAGTCAACATTTGAAGTGAATCAAAAACATTATTGTCAGTCCCAATGTAAATAAAAGGTGAGAAATGTTTTTTTTTTCCACAATGATGCCTCTTGTATATTGTCTTACTATGTTTTTGGGAGAAGCCTGTGTCATTTCTAGTAAAAAAAAAAAACCTTGCTGGTTGTAATAAAAGTAACTTTTAAGTCAGAATTTTCCAGGTAAAACCATGGTTTCCATTCTGCTGTTTATTTAGTGCTTAAACTAGGGCTGCACATTCATTCATTCATTTTCTTTTCGGCTTAGTCCCTTTATTAATCAGGGGTCGCCACAGCAGAATGAACCGCCAACTTATCCAGCATATGTTTTACGCAGCAGATCCCCTTCCAGCTGCAACCCATCACTGGGAAACATCCATACACACTAATTCACACACATACACTACAGACAATTTAGCTTACCCAATTCACCTATACCACGTCTTTGGACTTGTGGGGGAAACCGGAGCACCCGGAGGAAACCCACGTGAACACGGGAAGAACATGCAAACTAAAAAACAGAAATGCCAACTGACCCAGCCAAGGCTCGAACTAGCGACCTTCTTGCTGTGAGGTGATCGTGCTACCCACTGCGCCACCGTGACACCCTAGGGCTACACAATAGATCAAAAAATTATCGTTATCACAATAGTAGTATATGCAATATCCATATCGCAGAGAAGTGCAATAAATTTGGTTAATTTTATGTACCAGCATTGTGTGCTGAATGCATAGGTTGTTTATCCAAATCTGACCAATCAGACGGGGCCTTTACTATATTCATCCCCTCCTCTCCAGTAGGTGCTGTTAGGTAAACCTAGAGCTGACAATAAATACTAATGCCAGGAGACAAGAGAGTAAAACGAAAACAGCCAATAAGAAGATTTTCAGTTATTCATTGTGTTTTAAAGTCTAAATGTTTGCATTTTGACATCTAATATGCCTCAGAAACTATTGATTACCTGTTTATTTTTGTATGATTGTAACATAAATAAAGGTTGTTTTTTTTGTTTTTTTCTGACAAAATAGCATTTTGCAAGTTAGATACATCATAAGAAATATCGTTATCGCAACAATCGACAACAATATTTCAATATTTTCCTAGTAACATCCAGCTCTAGCTTGAACACACCCTTTGTGTTTTACCATTACCGTGGTTAATATAGGATGCAACACTCTTTTATCAATTGATACTTTCCTGCTTGAAAAATTAATCAATGGTAGGTGAATTCCATCGTTTGAATTATTAGCCTTTATTATCATTTGCATCTTGACTTAGATATCATTAGGTCAAAGCAATATTACATGCTTGCAATCCATCTGCCTTGATGATTTACATCTTTTCTGTTTAAAATGTTTGAAAACATATACATATATATTGTACACTACATGACAAAAGTCTTGTCGCCTATCCAAGTTTTAGGAACAACAAATAATAACTTGACTTCTAGTTGATCATTTGGTATCAGAAGTGGCTTATATGAAAGCAAAGGCCTCTAGATTACGCTTATTTTACCAAAATAAAATATAATCATGATTTTTAATTATTTAATTAGGACAGTAGGGTCTGACTTTGCTTAAACAAAAGTCTTGTCACTTAACAGAAATAATGTACAGTATAGAATATAAAGTCATAGTGCAGTGGAAAAATTATTTATATTGTGTATGACTCCCATGAGCTTGGAGGACTGCATCCATACATCTCTGCAATGACTCAAATAACTTATTAATAAAGTCATCTGGAATAGCAAAGAAAGCGTTCTTGCAGGACTCCCAGAGTTGATCAAGATTCTTTGGATTCATCCTCAATGCCTCCTCCTTCATCTTACCCCAGACATGCTCAATAATGTGGTGACTGGGCTGGCCAATCCTGGAACACCTTGACTTTCTTTGCTTTCAGGAACTTTGATGTGGAGGATGAAGTATGAGAAGGAGCGCTATCCTGCTGAAGAATTTGCCCTCTCCTGTGGTTTGTAATGTAATGGGCAGCACAAATGTCTTGATACCTCAGGCTGTTGATGTTGTCATCCACTCTGCAGACCTCTCTGCAGACCTCTCGATTTTTCCTTCACCAAACTTGACTGATTTCTGACTGATTTCTGATACTCTCTTCATTTTTCAGTTGAGATTACGTCAATCATCGAATAAAAAAATGCACATTTCAAAGCATGAGACCTTTAATAAGATCTGTGCATCCTGGCTGTTTGATCCTTAATGTTCATTAGCAGAACATCCGATTTTATTCAAATTACTCACATTTAACAACGCATCTACTCCTATGCATCTTAGCAGCAAGCTCTAAACAATACCATTAAGCACAATGATGATAATGTACAGAATATCCATTCATGCACTGAAGATTATATTGCTACATGTTAGATCATCCCCCACTGGGTCTCAAATCCCCATTTGACAGGATTTAGCACACCTTCTACAGAACAAATACCAGACACAGCTGTAGAAACATCCAGGAATGCAATCAGACCCAATTCACAGACTCAACTAGTTCACTGCATAATCACTTTTAAACCATAGCTTTTGCCGCAGTACAAGATTTGTAAACTTACATATGTGATGCATTCATTAATATGTAAACATTTATGTTTTTATGTCCTTGTGGATATTTTTTCATATAGCCAACTTGCTTGGTAGTTCACTTGGTGTTACATTTCTGATGGATGCATTCTGGCCTATATAGTTGGGTTGTTGATGTGACTTTACATTTTTACTGTCACACATGACAAAAAATTAATATAATTCATACTGTCATCATTTAAAATGCAGATAATAGTTAAATATGTTGTTGTCTTCCATGGACCTGTTATAAAAACTATGGTGTTTTAAAAAAAATTTACATTCTTGAGCCAAATCTCAAAACTGTCCTATGGTGTGACTGTCTCAAGCATACAGTAGTTTGATAAGTTACAACTCTTATAAATAAGAACGAAAATTGTAACATCATTAATAAATACCTAATTAACTGTGAAGCCCATGATGTGCAACTGTTAAGCTTCTGTCTCATAATTATTTTACATATTTAACTTTTTTGAGGCAGCGCTGTTGCCTCACAGCAAGAAGGTCGCTGGTTCAAGTCTCGGCTGGGCCAGTTGGCTTTTCTGTGTGAAGTTTGCATGTTCTCCCCGTGCTCCGGTTTCCCCCACAGTCCAAAGACATGTGCTATAGGTGAATTGGATGAAGTAAATTGGCCATAGTGTATGAGTGTGTGTGAATGCAAGAGTGCATGGGTGTTTCCCAGTACTGGGTTGCAGCTGGAAGGGAGTAAAACATATGCCGGAATAGTTGGCGGTTCATTCCGCTGTGGTGACCCCTGATAATCAGGGACTAAGCCGAAGGAAAATGAATGAATAAACTTTTTTTGAACTACTATAAAATTGTTACATTTGATTGTCTTTTAGTACCTGAATATAAGTCCTGTTAAACACAATTCAACAAAAGTGCTCAGCTGTGTAAAAATAAGATGAAATTAAATGGTTTGTTCACCAAAATGTTCTTCTCTAAGACTATCAGTTCGATTTGTTATGATAATGTTTTATAAACTGCAGCGATATATACATGAATCAAAATAATAAAATATAGCCATCGTCACATGCTTTTTTAGCACTCAGAGGACATTTTACTATAAAGCCGTCAAGAAATGTACAAGTAGCTACGTAATTTCTTTTTGCAAAAAAAAAAAAAAAGCATTTTTCATGAGCCAGGTTTGTAAAAAAATATAAAACAGCTTCAGACATCAAACTAGTTCCTTCCCATTTAAGCTTCAAACCCTTTGAGAGAAACTTCACTCCCACTCTTTCTTTTGACATTTATGAGTAAAACTCTATGAAGCGCAGACATATCCTGAATTCAAAAGCCTGGTGATAATTTGCATCAGTGTCGAGAAACTGCTCCAAGGCCAGCACAGAGTCCAAAGTGCCACCAATAAAAAAAAAACTTTCTGACAATGTTTTGTGCTAAACCATGAAATGTGCATTCTGCTATACAATAATGGGTCTGGGGAAGCTAAAGGACAGGTGCAGACGCTGCCAGTGCTGCAGAGCTGAGAGAGCCAGCAGTGGAACAGAGCCTGAAGCCACGCTCAGCCAACCAGCAAAACACTATCTGTCTAATAAACATGAGAGGCAGGGCTCCTGTCCACAGCCTTTGACCTCAATCCAACTGTTTTTGTGTCTAGATTCCTCTTAGGTGCAGGGAAACCGATGGATTTAAGACAAAGCATTGTGATCCTACTTAAACCTGCTATGCTGTCTGCATTCATAGCTGCTTATGTATCGCAATAGGCTTTATTTTGTGCTGAAAGGCTGCATTTACAGTGCACTGATATTTACAGATTGTGCTGACTTGCAGATTGCCATCTGCCAGACAATAATGATGAGTTACATGTGATATGCGTCTTGCGGAGCTAACCGAAGGCTTTACCTTCAGCCTTATTCTGACAAGGAAATTTAAAGGTGAAAGATTAGTTGCATAAAAATGAGCATGTGGGGGAAGAAAGAGCTGTCTGTTTGTTTAAGATAAAGGTGAAGAAGACTTGAAGGTTCGCTGTTGTTCCTTTGCAAAGGCATTTTTGTGTGCATGCAAAGGCATTTTATTTACACAATGTCAGTACCCATTACACAAATCAAAGGTCCTCATTTGCCTTTTGATCACCATAAAAACATAAATGTGACGTGAGGGTTATTTGTTTTGCCCAGAGCTACAGTATGCTAATATACTTCTGATGAACAATAAACATGTTGAGTTTCTGAAGAAAAAGTCAGAAATGTTGAGGTGGTATATTGTAGATTTTAATTCAGCAGTTTGGAATTATCTTTAAATAATTCGTAATATTAAAAATCACTTATTTTGGCCTTATATGAAATGGGATTATGTTCAAATCTAATGAATCAAATCTAATATCTGGTATTTTGCCTATTTTTTTAGATATAAAATATGAAATATAAATAAATAGTAAAAATAATCAAATAATAATTACACACATATGTGTAAACTATAATCCCATTTCATATAAGGCCAAAATAAGTGATTTT
>CAIGQV010016734.1:7967491-7995937 GCA_903798115.1 Danio jaintianensis
AAATAAATACAATGAATAAAATAAATAAAACAAAACAAAATAAATAAAATAAAATAAAGAAAATTAAAATAAATACAACGAGTAAGACAAATAAAACAAAACTAAATAAAATAAATAAAATAAAATAAAGCAAAATAAAATAAAATAACATTTATAAAAAAACATTTCTTGTATTAAAATGGAAAAATAAAATAAAAAAAATGTAAAGATAAATCATTGCTTGAAGTGAAAATTCTATTATAAAAACTATTATGCTATATCTATATTACCTTATTTCAACTTTATTTTAACAGATAATATTATTTTTACATTATTTAAATTTATTTTATATTAACACTGAGATATCAAAATGTCTGCTCTATGCTTCCATTAAATACACACTGATTGTATTTCATTCTGCAAAATCTTCTTTGTGTTAAATGTTAAAAAATAATACAAAGTGAAAAAAGTACTTTAAATTTTTGAAAAACTTTAAATGACTTCATCAAAAAATATATTTTTACAGTTTACCTGAAGAAAAAAATGAAAAATAAAACAATAAAATGCATTTCAGGCCCACAAATTGTTGTGTGGTCAGAAAATATGTTTTCTGAATTATTTATATCTAGAAAAGCTATTTATGAAACTGTCTCCTTGTTATGCAAAATGTAACAAAGAGGAGGATTTGATGCATTTCTTCAGTCAAGACTGTTCAAGCATGAGGTCAGCGGTTTTAAAGAACACTTCAACCTGTGCAAATCTACCTTTAGCCTTGATAATGTGGGATGCGTCATGAAGAGTGTTTGCAGTGGTTTCCCTGCTCGTCCTCAGGATTCACTGAGCTCATGTGATCTGTAATCCCGCAGGCCGAGCTCTGCTCAGTATGGAGCCTCTATAGTACGACATCAAAAAAAAGCGGCCAGTCAAAACAGCCACAGATGTTCATCCTATAACTGTGGAGGGGCTGCTCGGGTGGACACAATGCTAACTCAATACAATAGTGACCTTCAAACTCTTGATTATTGAATGTTGAAGCCTGTTGACCATTAGACTTCCTCTCTCTCAATTTCTGTCTATCATGCCAGTGTTGAGTAAAAAAAAACAGATATTCTGTATGGATGTCTCTATAATTGCAGGTACATTTGGTGTCCAGGGTTATTATCTCTTTCAGGTTTTTTCAGATGGTCATATTTTTAATTCTATTAATAATTTGACACTCATTGTCATCGATCATAAGATGTTACAGGCCATAGCAATATCTTTTTTTCTGGTGGAAAGTGGTTTTATAGCTGAAAATCATGATTTCTTGTTTACTAAATCATGATTATTGCATGATCAAAAGATTTCAATTTACATTTATGTTGGTAATATATCATTTATTTTATTTGAAGAGTTTAGACGCAAAAACCTCTAAGTGCCGTCTGAAAATGTTATCTAAAATTAGCATTTTTTCAGGCTGTTGTGTGTAGTTTCAGTAATTTTACTCTTAGTGCAAAGAATAGGTTATTTTCATTGCCTTTAAAGTGAAATAACTGAACATAAACATAGGAAGCTAAGAAAAATGCCAATTTTAGAGGAAACTTTAGACGGCACATAGAAGTTTTTGTATCTGAACTCTTCATTTATAAAAGCCCCAAATAGTAATTTCCATTTAATTGACATTTAATTGTTTAGTAATGACTTTGATGATCTCATAAAAAATGGCTGTCCATGAATCTTGCGTTAATTTTTTGTGTGTGTTCTGTATAATTCAAATATTTGCATCTGAAAAGTTCTTATACCAAAAAACCCCAGAATTGATCGTGGAACGCACAGTGCATCGTTTACTAGTCTTTTAATCATAATTTTTTATCAGAACCATGTACTGTATTCTTAGTGTTTATGCTAGTAAATGGGAGTTTTGATCAAAAGTACAACTCTGTTTAAATAGTACAATTAGTCAATTCTGTTACGGTCAATCCCTTGGTACTAATGCGACAGATTTGACAAATAATACTTCAAAAACATCGGTCACAGTTTTCAATAAGGTTTCATTAGTTAAGGCGGCACGGTGGCTCAGTGGTTAGCCTTGTCACCTCACAACCAGAAGGTCGCTGGAATGGCATCCACTGCGTAAAACATATGCTGGAATAGTTGGCGATTCATTTCGCTGTGGAGACCCCTGATAAATAAGGGACTAAGCCGAAGGAAAATGAATGAATAGTTAGTTAATGTTAGTTAATGTATTTACTAACATGAACTAAATATCAACAATACTTGTATAGCATTTATTAATATAGTTCAACATTTACTAATGCCTTATTAAAATCAATATTCATGCCTGTTAACATTAGCTAATGCACCGTGAGGTAATATGAACTAACATGAACTAACAGCATGAACAAATACTGTAATAAATGTATTGTTCATTGTTTGTTTATAGTAAAGGCATTAAATAACATTAACTTATACAACCTTATTGTAAAGGGTTACTCGAAAATCTTCTTTTTTTTCTTTCTTTTTTTCAGGGTTTTCACCTTTATTGGATAGGACAGTAGAGAGAATTGACAGGAAAGTGTGGGGAGCAGAGAGAGGGGAAGGATCGGCATAGGACCTCGAGGCGGGAATCGAACTCAATGTGTCAATGCACTTTCCACTACGCCATTGGCACCGACACTAGAAAATCTTTAAAGAAAAAAAAGGAAGTCTCTTGTGTTCTTCATTGAATTACTTAAAAATCAAATATATTTCCAATAAGATGCCGGAAATCATTTTTTTTCTTTTCTTAACTCTCTGAAATGCAAAAAGCATCTTCAATTATAGAATCAATCATATACAGTAAATGTCATGTAAACTTGTGTTTTGGGTCGGACACTGCTTTTCAGCCCCAGTTTTCTGCAACACTGTGAATCTTTCCATTTGGGAAGAGATAAAGCAGCCAGGGAGATCTTTGGAATTCTGTTTAGAATTCCTGTTAGATATAGTTTGAGGAACATCGGCTCAGATAAGAGAATGGGCCTGTAGGAGGTAAAGCTCATTCCCAGAACCCGTATTTCACCTCATCCTCCTGTGCACATGGCACATTACACATATCTGGTACAGATATTTAAAAATATAGTGGGTAAAGTGTCTGTTCAGAGATGAGACCAGATAAGGAGTGTATGTGTGTGTGTGTGTGTGTGTGTGTGTGTGCATGCGCAGGGTCAGCCTTGCTCTAAGTAAGTACTGCCATTGCAAACCAGCCCACAATGATTTTATTGCTTATTAAATACAATCAATGAAACCGAAAAGTAAAACTTAAAGATGTGCCACATTTCTTCAACTGAATGACTGTCTGAAGGAATTGAACATTTTAAAACAGCACTGTTTTTGCCAACTAGCAGCTTCAAAAATAAGGAATTAAACAATCTATTATAAAAGGACCAGTGATTCCTACTTTTGCGTCCTTCTAGAGTGTTTAAAACATATTCTATTCATTTAGCAAACAGATTGAAGATTCTATAAAAGATTCGAGGTTGAGAAATTCCATTAACAAAAACCCTGCAATGAAACGACAGTGAACAATAATTGGCCAAAAGTGAAAATGCAATACTTAGTAATAAAATATACATTCAGAATTCATTAAAAACCGCAAAAAACAACAAAAAATGTACATTATACAATGCCTCGGACCACTAGGGGATTGTGGGGGTCCCCTAGTGGCAGTGAGGCCCTTAGCAGCCGCTTAGTTTGCTTGTAGGGAGGGCCAGCTCTGGTTTTGGGTATTTTTGTGACATATGAGGACACAAATTTGTATAATAACATGGGTTCGACTTTTAAGTTTGACTATTATAAGGAGATGGTGACTTTGCACGTTGTCCACATTTTTCAAAAGGCTTATAAATCAAACAGAATGAGTGTTTTTGAGACAGAAAAATGCTCAGTTTCCTGTAAGGGGTAGGGTTACGTGTATGGTTGGTGTAGGGCGATAGAAAATATAGTGTATACAGTTTAAAAAACATTATGCCTAACATTATGTGCCCACAATTCACAAAAAAACTAACTTGTATGTGTATGTGTGCCTTATGTAGTGCATAGGTGATGATAGTAGTAGGGGAGAGTGATCATGGTCAGAGTGAGGGAGGAGCCTGGCGATTCTGTGACAACCATTGGAAAAACATGGTAACAATAAAAAAAAGCTTAAAAAATTGAATTCTTAATGAAAAGCTGTTGATCAGATGCATTGTGTTTTATTTTATATATCATTAAATTCATCACTGTTTCTTAAATGAATGATTCTTTGGGTCTAAAGGCTCTGAAATGCAAAAATAGTATCAGATTTTAAATGCGTAACGAGGTTTAAAGGGACAGTTCACCCAAAAATGAAAATTCTGTCATCAGTTACTCACTCTTCCCTTGTCACAAAGCTGTTTCAGTTCATTTCTTCTGTTGAACACAAAAGAAGATATTTTGAAGAATGTTACCATTGTAACCATTAACTTCCATAGTATTTGTTTTTCCTACTATAGAGATTCTTCCAAATATTTTTTTGGTGCTCAGCAGAAAAAAAGAAACTCATGTTAGTTTGGAACCACTTGAGGCTGAGTAAACAGTGAGTAAATTATCATTTCGTGTGAACTGTCCCTTTAAATTAGAACTCTATTTGTAGGCCGAACCTCACAGATCCTATGGCATTATAAGGCTGTCAGTGAGAAGCCTGTTATGTCCTGAATGAACAAAGTTCTCCAAACTCTTTCCGTAGTGTCTTTTGTTTTCAGCGGATCAATTTCAATACATGTCAAGCGATGAAAAAGTGCTTCTTTCCTGCTGGAGAGGAGCGAGAGGATTTGACGTATGAGCGTCATAGGTAATGCGTTTAATCCAGTTTATATTCAAAGAAGATATATCTATGTGTTTTTATTTTTAAGAGTCTGGGCCTAGAGAACAATAGCTCCGTGAACACCCTTTAATGACTTTCAAACACGTACTTCCACACGCTGCAGGGGGGAGATAACACGGCTCTATGATAGCTCAGAGGAAAGGGAAGCAATAAGTCATTCACCAACCTTTTCTTCTTAGTGCTTGTAAACAAACCACTTATGGTCGTACTTGTGTTTAACCCCTGCAACCTGGACGATTGAGATTTATTGAAAACACCAAAAAGGATTTTGGGGTAATTTAGGTGAAGTTCACTGAGATAGTCACACCTCGGGTCAGTGGCGTTTCAAGAATGACAAATTTAGCCCTATTACAAAAGCCTTTTCTATTTGTGGAACACAAAGCCTCTTTGAAGTCATTCACCAAACCCTTTTTTTCTTACTGCTTGTAAACAAACCACAGTAGTACTAGGGGTTGTATATCGGATATCTCATCATGATACGATATGATATCGATACTCTTATCCAGCAAAATTGTTACTTTAAAAAATTCTGTCATACAATTTAAATTCAAGTTGATTCAGTGTAATATTAATTGATAAATCAATTTTAAAAAAATGTGCCTATTTTACAGAACCAGTGACATTTTTATGAACTCACAAATATATAATATAAACACTAAATTGATGTGTGCATTGCATTCGCAACAAAAAATACATGTTTTAAAAATAATATGGGAAAAAAAATAGAGTAACACGTCAAGTAACAAATAAATAATAAATTATTCTTAAAGTCAGCATGAAGCAGAAGTTGCTGAGACTTTATTTTTCAGTATGTTGTTCAGGAATATTGAGTAGGGGGCGGGGCTTTCTTTTTGTGCATCATTCCATCATAGCAAATTAACGGTATGAGGGGCGTGGTTAAGGATATAGTGCTGTAGCATCAAACTGATGTCAGAGAAGGACCACCACTCCAAACAAGCAAATGGTCAGACTTTGATTGAAGATTACCAAAACAAACTTTTTTTTTTCAGCGGATTAACCTAACCCTAACGTGGATTAATTGTTCACCTTAATAACAGCAGTATGCGCTAGCGAAATAAACATTGTAAATTTAGATTTTTCACAGACTTTAATTGTGTATTACCAATGCTATCTCATGACAATTTGTAACTTTTTGATTTAGTGGCTAATTGGTATGAATTTGTATGATCTCATTTGTACAATTTAGTACAATTTACTTATCCCCCAATGATGGTTAGGCTTAGGAGTGGGGTTTGGTGCCACGCCTCCTTTTAGAAATAGTACATTTTCATACAACTGAACTCGTTTGAATTCGTATGAATTACCCACTACACTGACAAAACATAAAATAGTTACATTTCCTTGTGAGATCAGGCTGGTATTACGGTAAATTGGCTGCAAATGCTGCTTTGTTGTTGTGTCTTAAAACCTGCAGTGTTGGGGGTAACGCATTACAAGATACGTAATAATATTACTTTTCTAAGTAACAAGTAAAGTATTGCATTACTTTAAAAAATTAAGTAATAATATTTGAGTTACTTTTTTATAAATGTTATGTGAGTTACTTATTAGTTTGATTAATTTGCTTTTAAAAAATAAATTGCTGAATTAAAATGAATGTTGAATCCCGTACTCGAGAGAACTTTCTCCCTGCAGAAATAAACAGAAACCACGATGGCAGAGCCTTACATTTCTGCACTGGAAGTATTCTCATTATTCTTAATGCATGGAAGAAAAGTAAAAGGGGATTGTCTCAATGCTCTTTTTACTTGTCTAATAAGACAAAAAGTACAGAAGCATCAAACACATTGCTTTAAACTTTCATTTATCTGTATATACGGCATGTAGAGCTCTGCGCTCAGGAAGTTCTCAGAAGATAACATTATCCTAAATTATTATTATTTGTCTTTTATGTGTTTTTTAAAGGTAAATAAAGGTTATACAGTGTGTTGTTAATTGCAGAGCTTCTCTATTAAAAAAGAAAAGAAAAAAAAGGTAAGTAAAAGTAACGCAAAAGTAACGTAACACATTACTTTCCATAAAAAGTAACTAAGTAACGATACTAGTTAGTTTTTGGGGAGTAACTTAATATTATAATGCATTACTTTCAAAAGTAACTTTCCCCAACACTGAAAAATTGTATGGAGGTATCAATACTTTATGGAAATAATCGATTAATAATATTGCTTGTGAATTGATTGGTATATCAATCCATATCCATGTATTGTTAAACCTGTGTATTTAACCCATGCAACCTCAAAGATAGAGATTTATCTAAAAAGATTACAAAAACAGCACATGTATTGAAATGCATGTAGTCACAGATCAATGGTGTTTCAAGAATGACAAATTTAGCCCATAATTCAAACAGATTTTCTATATGTGGAACACAAAGAGACTTTGAAGTGCAGGCTGCTTGTTTTGTGCTTTGTCTGCACACAGCTGCATGTATATTGCAAACAAACATTTTGAATGGGTCAGATGTTGTGGAATGCTTTATTTCTTTTCCCACTTTTGAACTGCCGAGGGGGAAGTGGCTCATGTGATCAGACAGAGCGGGACACATATAGGTGCTGTGAATGGGAGGTGGAGGGAGGGAGGTATATATGAGCCTGGACCACATGACGCCCAAGCCCCTCTCAAATGTTCGGAAGCTGACATAATTCACTTAATGGGGTCTCGGTGTCAACACAGAGCTACAAATCTTGAGAAAAGGGATTTGCACTCTCTTGTTTCTCAGCTAAAGGTAGAGAAATACGTAAGCAGATCACGTTTACGGAAACAAAAGAGGAACTCTGGTTTTTAGGTTAGTTTTCCTATTTTTGATATATGAGTGGACGTCAAAAGAGATTATTTATTTGTCGTCTAATCAGTGTCAGAAGGATGTTATCCTTGTTGACACAATTCCAATTTTTTTCAAGGAATTACAAGTGGGAAAATCATATTTTAACACTTAAAAAGGCCTAATAGCAATTGTTATATTAAATATTAAAGTTCTTTTTCTACCTATAGCAACCTAATTAGCTTAATTTGAGATATTATTGCTCTATATATGTGTGTAAAAGTCATTATTGAAAGACTCCAAGTAAAAAAAAAAACACAAATAAGTACATAATGATTTTTTATTATTTAAAAAACTAAATATAAACACAAACAAATAAACATATTTATACTACTTAAAAAACAAACAAAACGACATGCATGACTCTGAACTATGTAATTATTGTATTCGCCCTTATTTATTTTGTTAAGCTGCTTTGGGATGTTCAGGTCTTGGGGATGGGGGTTGGGTTGTTAAAACAAAAACAGAAAGAAGGAAACTGTAATGTCTATTGTTTTATTGTATGTAGATTTTCTCTTGCTTCAATGAAAAAAAATTAAAAATAAAAAAATAAACATAGATACAAAGAATAAATAATTAAACACACCATGGAATTTTTATATATTTTAAAACAAAACAAATCAACAATTACAAATAGTGTTTTTTGGGGGGGGGGGGTTTCAAATTAAATGCAAACCAAAACACTAAACAAACAAATAAATAAATACAACATGGAATTGTACTTTTCAAACAAAATGAAACACAATATAAAGAACTATTTTTGTACCTTTCAAATGAAACCATGATTCGACTTCATATTTTAAATGATATGAAATTCAGCTTAATGTTTGAACTCAATTCAATGTAATGTAAATTCAAATGACTTGCAAAAGCCATTTGGTTCAGCTTAAAATTGAAGTAATTAATTATTTCACAGTGACAGATCTGAGGATATGATTTAACAAACTGCATTCACTACCCATACTTAGGGCCATAATTAGGGACATTCACTAGCAATACAGTATATCAGGGGCATAATTTGAAACGATGATTTTTAATACTGAAGACATTTCTTAAGTAAATCACTTTCACAATCTTGTGTCTGAGGTTAAATCTGCGTAGATGTGTTGACATCACATGATTTCCTGCTTTCTGAGTCAGCATTCAGTCCGTTTGTTGTAAAGATCATTTTCTTTCATGGCGTTCTCATCATCAGCACTGAAATAAGCAGACTTGGACACAAACAGTAAAAGTTTGCAGAGATATGAGATTACAAAAAAAACAACTTAGCAAAGCAAAGATGCGTCACTGCTGGTTATTGAAGGTCTCAAAATAACTCAAAAGACTTTTATACTTGAAATAATTTTGAGATCATTAATGTCAAAGTCAATTCATACCATAAATTTAACCTCAAAAAACCCTTTTTAAGCTATCAAAAACAATATATATATATATATATATAATTATATAGAATATACAATTTAGAATTATAAGCCTCCTGTTCATTTTTATTTTTTTAATATTCCCCAATTTCTGTTTAACAGAGAGATTTTTTTCAACACATTTCTAAACATAATCTTTAATAACTGATTTCTTTTATCTTTGCCATGATGACAATACATAATATTTTACTAGATATTTTTCAAGATATTAGTGTTCAGCTTTAAGTGCAATTTAAAGCTTAATTAGGTTAATAATAATTAAGGGGGCTAATAATATTGACCTTTAAAATGGTTTTAAAAAAATTAAAAGCTGCTTTTATTCTAACCAAAATGAAACAAATAAGAAAAAACATATTTTTAAAACACATTCACTCTTATTTGTATGCATAATATGTTTTTGACCAATATATGCACACACACTAATGCTATAAAGTTTGTATTTTTAACCCGAATATAAATCAAAAGAAGTCATTGAGAGGTCTGAGGCGGTTTGTGCTGTTATCACATGCAGGAAAGTCATGATAAAGGTTTCTTTCAAAATGTATCGAATCTACCCCGACATGACTAAGCAAATGTAAATGTGCTGATCGTTTGGTAAAGGGACAGTTTACTCAGAAATTAATATTCTGTCATCTACATTTACTCTCCCACCCTATTTTTCTTCTGTTGAACTCTAATGAAGATATTTTGAAAAATGTTGGAAGCCAGTAACCATTGACTTCCATTGTATATTTTTTTCCTATGGATGGCTACCGATTTCTACCGAGTTTAACAAGAAACTCATAATGGTTTGGAATCACTTGCGGGTGAGTAAATAGTGAGTAAATCTTTTTTTTACAGAATTATTGCTTTAGCATTCATGACACAGAGGTCAGCAAAGATTTTGAGTCAATTATTGCATCCATCCTCCCTGAACAGATGTTGCACAGACTGTCTTGACACAATCACTAGTCACAAAGTTCAAGCATGGTAAGTTTGATCAGCATTTGTGGTGCGACTTCCTTTGAACATCTAAACCTCTGGTGATTAATTTTTCAGACGTTATGACATAAACAGAGGCAAAAATATAGGATCCAATGCACTTTTCCCTCCGTCTTAGTTTAGCTTTCTTCTTTAGCTCATTTTCTTTATTTATTTTAAAATATGGATATAGATGTCGTGAAATACTTTTGAGTAATATTAATTAAGAGACAGGGTGACATGGTGGCTTAGTGGTTAGCACTGTCGCCTCACAGCAAGTTTGAGTCCGAAGGAAAATTAATGAATGAATTAAAAGACAAGTGTTTTTAAATAAAACTGTGGGTTTTTACATTTTCAAACAAAACAAAAAGACTAAAAAAATCTACATAAAATGTGTGTATTTAAAAAAAAAAAACACAATATGGAAGTTTTATACTCAAAACAAATACATTAATACAACATGACCTTTTGTATTTTTAAACAAATCACTAAACAAAACATTCATTCATTCATTTTCTTTTCGGCTTAGTCCCTTTATTAATCAGGGGTCGCCACAGCGGAATGAACCGCCAACTTATCCAGCATATGTTTTAAGCAGCGGATGCCCTTCCAGCTGCAACCCATCCCTGGGAAACATCCATACACACTCATTCACACACATACACTACGGACAATTTTAGCCTACCCAATTCACCTATACCACATGTTTTTGGACTTGTGGGGGAAACCGGAGCACCCGGAGGAAACCCACGCGAACACGGGGAGAACATGCAAACTCCACACAGAAACGCCAACTGACCCAGCCAAGGCTCGAACCAGCGACCTTCTTGCTGTGAGGCGAACGTGCTACCCACTGCGCCACCGTGACGCCCTAAACAAAACACCAAACAAATAAATACAACATACACTGTAAAAAATGTGTACACTAAAAAAATGTCCCAACACAAATCGATTAAGCTAACTTAATTGTATTAAGTGGATTGAACATAAACTAATTGAGTTTCTCCCAAAAAACTCAAAAAAAACCCCGAATCGTGTTGATTCCGCTTATTTTATTCTGTTTATTTTGCTCAGTAGTTTGAACAAGCAGCAAAAATCATTTTTTTGAGTGTATGTTTTATTAAATAAACCAAAACCTGATGGAAAGAACAAAACAAAAACTGAATAAACAAAAATTAAATAAACACAAAATTATATAAACAAATGTATTTCTAAAACAACGCAAAACAAATAAAATATATTATTATTTAGCCTCCCTGAACAGATGTTGCACAATCTCTTGACACAATTGCAGTAGTTCAATGACAGTAACTTTGATTAGCATTTGTGGTGTGACCACTTTAACCCCTGGTGATTTTTTTTTTTTTTAGTGCAGATGCTATATTATGTGTGTATTGACCGCAGACCCAATCACACACTCACACACCTCGCCTTTAATCCTGCGCCGGTGGCAGCTTCCACGCAGGTCAGCGTTTGCTAGACACAGCTTTTATTTGGCCCTGATTATTTCTGCGCAAGTCACCTCACGTCCTGTCAGAGGTGATCATCCTCACATGGGCCGATTCTGTTCCGCCTGGAGGCCTCCATTCAAGGCCCAGCACAGTCACTATAGGCCGGCCAGACCTTACTCACAGGCCCAGGGCAGCCCAGTCAGCAAATACACACCAAGCAGAGAATGAGACTTTAGTACATCACCGTCTCTTAACAGCTGGCCGCCATAACAAGCGTACATGGGTAAAACAAGGGTTGTATCTGGTGGATATTTGGTGAAACTTTTGTTAACTTATATTGTACCTTCACATTGATATGCTGATGTCTAAATGAACATATGTAATCTCAGCTTTATGTATTTGCAAAAACTGAATTTAGGCATGTATGCAAGTAGAGTTTATACGGTTCATTTCTTCTCATTCTTTCTTGCTAAAAATGCTTATGTTTAAAAGTATGTGTTATTTCATTTATGTTGGCATATATTTATAAATGCAGAACATATTGAGAATAAACCAGTTGATATTGACTGCAAATTCTAAATGATGTGAAAGACATTGTCGCCATCTAGTGGTGATGAGTCCTAACAAAGATAACAACGATTTTTTTTCTTTCTTTTTTTTTGGTCGGTGGCTAGAGCTCTTTTTTGTTGACATAATTTGAATCCTCTTTTCGAGTCAATTGGGATGATACGATATAGAATCTGGGTCGATAAATCAAGAAATATTGTAGAGCAGCGAAAACTACATGTGCTTAGCTTGTCATCTTGTCTAACTGTAACTCAAAAATTGTGTTGTTTTTGTGTTTTTTAGGAATAACGTGTGGATTTGTTAAAAATAAGACAATTCAATTTAAATACAAAACTTTTTTCTTTTTCAAAAAAAAGAAAATAGAGAAGGATTTGTCAACTGTTACATAGATAGATAGATAGATAGTATAAAGGTATAAAAAAAGTAATAAGTCTTCATCAAATTATTACAATTATCATTTTTTTCTGTAAGTAATGTAATATATACTTATAATATTCAATATTTTACTAGCTTTAAATAAATAAAACATTAAAATCGTTTAATTATATGGCCTCGGTATTAAATAACCGATTGTTATTGGTTATTAACTTGGTAACACATAGGTTCCATTTAACACAACACGTTTAATAAAGGTTCCATTTAACACAACGAATTTATAGTAAATATATAAACTGTAAATTATAGTAAATATTACATGGAACTGTGCTAACATGAACTAACAATGAAATATATATATATATATATATATATATGTTTAACTAACCAAAACTAATTAACACGAACAATGTAGCTTATTTCTCATTTTTAGTGTATTAGTGTTAGTGTAAAATGTATGCTATGAACCCTTTCGTAAACTTTGCAGCCTGCAACATGATTGCATATTACAGGGGTGCACAAATAGCGGGTATTATTTAATTTGAAGCTACTTGCGCAGTTTGCACCATACACCTCGTTTTGCTACAAAAACAAAACATAATTATGGAACTGACGGTTTTATTCGCTTGTCAAATATAGTGAAATAAAAACACAAATCAATTCCAAACACGTTGCACCACGGTTACAATGGTATATTCCAGCTTAAATGAGCAGTTGTCATGGCCGCTTTCTGAGAAATTAGCCTCTTTAGTGAGTGGAAGGAAGTAAAAATAAGATTTATAAAAGAGGTGAACATGGCAGAGAAGAACAGTGCGAAACAGCCGGACAATAACGGTGAAGGAGCCGATGGCAATGATAAGATGACAACGACCGAGTACTGCGCGCGGCTGCAGCAGTGGATGTGGCGCTACTACAGCGGCTATGTGAGCTGGCAGAGCTGGGTGTTAATGTCCGCGCCGCTCTTTCCTCCGCCTCAGTTCGGTTGCCAGGCACCGGGCAGCTCTGCATCCGTGTATCCCACAACGCCCGCAGACATCGCCGCCTGGTACAACCAAATGAGCAGCCCGGCAGCCATCCGTCCAGCAGACACCCCGGACAGAGGAGCAGCACAGCCCGCAGGTACAGTAACTGTCAGTAACACAGTCATCTGAGGAGACAAGAGTAGTTAGTTAGCGTTGACTTAAAACCCTTAAAACGCACATGTTAATGAAGAACTTGACATTTATTTACATTTTATGTAACTTGTAGATTTTCCTTCACAATCCCTAATTGTATGCACTTTTGGTGTTTTGTATTTGCTTATTTAAAGGAATAGTTGACCCAAAAATTTAAATGTACTGTCTTATCAATGGCTACTGGCACTCTGAGAGTCAAAAAACATGTAGAGGCAAAGTAAAACTAATACAGGTGACTTATGACGACGACAAAGCTAGACTTTTCTGAATCATCATGGTCCACAGTTTCAACTAAACATTCATTTTCAATTTAAAGTTCTACTGAAGAAAAATGTAAGCTACATGTTGGATGCCAGAGGTTGAGTAAATTAAATGTAATTTTTTGCGGTAAGCTCAGAAGATCACAAGTGATTTTATGCCACCTTTCCAGTCTGAAAATGGAGCTATTTGTGTTAATATCATAGTTCTTTAGTAATATCCAAGACCTGTGAAGAGATGATGCCAACCATCAAAGACTTCGAGGACAACACATACGCTTAATACACAAATGCACTTCATTGAACATGTACACAATGACATCACCTATATACTGTATAACTGCAGGTCAACTATGCTTATATATAATAACTTTAACTGTTAAAAGCTATTACTTGCTGGTTAAAGTAATTAGCAACTAATAAAGTTATGGTAACTTAACTTTTCTGATTTTGATTGTAATAAAATAAAATGCACCTTTTGTAAAGCTGCTTTGAAGCAATAACTATTGTGAAAAGTGCTATACAAATAGACTTGAATTGAATTGAATAGTACCTAGTACATTTAAATATTTGAATTAAACATTTTAAACAAAGAAAAAAGTCTAAAATGGACATTTTCTTGACCTGGGTGTTCAATGTGAATTACTCAAGAATTAAGAGTTTAAAGACTTAAAAGACCAACATGCAAGAATCAAATCAAATAAACTAACTTGAGAATGCACAATGCGTATTTGTGACAATGAAAACATTAAATGTGCATGCATATGATGGTACTTTTTTCATAACATGATCTTTTTCCTTTCAGGTAAAGAATACACTATACCCTCTCCTCTACGCAGATTTCTGGCTGAAACTGTCGATTTCTTCATTCTCTTCTGTGTGAAGGCAACCATAGTGTTGTGGATCATGCATCTCTGTGGAATGAAGTGAGAATATGTGTATATATTTTTTACTTTTATTAAGACAGGAATTCAATTGAACTAAATTGTCCAAAAATGATAGAAATCAATAAGTGCTTTTATTTTCAACTTTTCATTTTTAACTTTTTTCAACATTGATAATGATTAGAAATGTTTATTGAGCACAGGAAAAATATATTAAATAGGAAAGAGTTTCTTTTAAATTGTAATTATCTATACATTATTAGGCATACACCCTTAATATTATTTTTGAGCAAATAAATGCAACCTTGGTAAAAAAATAAGATACCTTTTTAATACTTTGGTATTGTAATAATCAGTGCATATACAATATTGTATAATGACAGTTAATATGTCTTTGATCTTCTGAACAGAGATATTTCCAAATTCATAATGCAGTTTATAGTGGAAGAGATTGATGAGAACACGTCATTGGAGGACCTGCAGAAGATGATGGTGGTGGCTTTAGCATACAGAGTCCTGGTGTGTGTTTATGAAGTGAGTCTTGTTTTTTCTACAACATTGAGAAAGCCAAAATTACAAACCTTTTATTTTAAAGCATTTTCATCCTTGTCCTCTTGTTGCTTATTAACAGTATTTTGTGGAAAACTCTTTTTTATTTTAGATATCATACCTGCACTCATACAGTCTATTTTCTGTGTTTATCTGCAGATCATCTGTATTTGGGGAGCTGGAGGTGCCACTCCAGGAAAGTTTCTTCTGGGTCTTCGAGTCGTCTCATGTGACACGACAGTCCTGGTGCAACCGAATCGGGTTTTGGTGGTACCAGCATCCACTGTCAGCCTATCTGCGTGAGTTATGTATATATTTATAAAGCAGTGACATATACATACTTATCGGTTATTGCCCACTAAACAGCCATGATAAAAATGTTTACAAACAGATCAATCATGCAAATTTCAAATGTTTTCATGGATGGTTTCATGGATTTGTGATTTTATTATTATTATTATTATTATTATTATTATGAAGACAAACAAATAGTACAAATAAAAACAAAATATTAAATGTCATATAAGGAGGTCAAAAATTAAAATTACAAATGAAAAATGGTGTAAAATTAGAGGGGGCTAAGAAAAACTTTAGAACAGTAGCATTAATGTTTGTTAATACAGAGATTTATGTAGGTCTATTAAACAACCTGTTGACTTTAGCCATCACTGTTGCATCATATGCCAATGGGTACAGATCAAAATTGGGGAAAAACACCCAATAGTGCATACCTATTTAAATTTCTATTTTAAAATTCTTGTTTTTAAGGTCCCATAAGCTTTATGATATTAATATTTTAATATGACTAAGAGTAAACATTAATTTGGACATTTTTAGTGGTAAAAAAACTAATGATAACGTCTGAAGAACAAATCATGTTGAAACTAGAAATGCATCTTGATTTCCCCCAACAAAACTATGCAAAGTTGCATAGAACATGCAGTGTATAGGATAATAAAATATCTATTTTTTTCTACAGTTCACCTGTTACTCAATAAGTATTAATTATTTATTACATACTTACAAGTTTGATTTTAGAATCTGGTTTGTATCAAACCTTTAATTGGGGATCTTCATTTTAAAGGCCTTGGTTCAATTCCATAGATATGGACCAAATTTAGGATTTTTAAAAATTATTTTGTGTAAAACTAATAGCTTTTGTATATGAAGGTGAGTGTCTGAAGAAGAAATCATGTTGAATCTATGTATGTTGCTTGTTTCCCCTCTATCCAGAACTATACATAAAATAAATTGATCAAACTGAATGATTTCAATTGAACCATTTTATTTTTTCATCTACTTTGCAGCTCCACAGTACGGGCCTTAAACAAAAACTTCTCCATCGCTTTCCTGTTTCCAATCTTTATCACGCTACTCTTTTTCCAGCACAACAGAACTGTTTATGATGTTGTGGCCGGAACCATCGTGGTTCAGAGGAGATCGAGAGCCAGATGACCATCCCGCGAAAACTGCTCCTGTCAAGCTTTTTAACAGCTTCTCAGTATTTGATTGAAATATATCAGGAGAGTATGCACTGCCGATTTGCACTAATAACCCATGTATCATAGCTAATGTTTACAGCGCTAAGAAATATCAGTTTTCTTACAGATGTTCGTCAGTTCCGTGCTAGGTGATATAAAACTCAAGACACATGTTTTTATGTAGACATGCCTGGAAATGAGTGGAATGTTTCACTTTAAACAGCAGTTTAATCCACAAGTTTCTCATAACTTCAAGCTTTAGAGCCCAGACGAGTCTGTTATTAATCTTAGCAAAGGCAAGGAATTGAGTTCGGCATATCGTTCGTGGCGTATCCCTTTGCTGTCCGGAATGTTCCGCTCCTGTTGTAAATTCAGATATATGCCTCACTACATTTCTCAGGGTTTCTGAAAACTGTTTTTATATGTCATGTTTTTCAGAGTCAAGTATGATATTTTGAAACCGCATTATCTGCCCTTCAGTATTCGCCATGCCTAACACATCAGTTTTGATTTGTCATTGTGTTTGGTTCATAGAATTATATATTTAAAATAGTGAAGATAATGTGATAACAGATAGCATGATAAAATGATAACAGCAGTGTATTTACCACTTGTGGATAAATTGATTAAGGTTTCTCATCGTATTCGAATAGTTTTTGTTATGGGTTTTGTTAAGATCTTTAATTATTTTTATTTTTACATTCCATTTCCAATTATTTTTACTCTTCGCAGCGCTTCATGGGATTATAGTTCTTTCCCTGTTTACAGTGGTTATGTATAATTTTTTTGGTCAGGTTGTCATATATCTCTTTGCTTTGAGTTTATAATTGGTAAGTTTTGCTTTATGTTGTGATTGTCCTTGTAGCTGCTTGGTTTTGTTCATGACTTATTTAGCTTTAAACTATCATTTTTTCTCTGATAAATCCCCTGAATTAATGGGAAAATGACTTTCAGAACCAGCTCTGAAAAGTCCGCTATTACACTCCATATGGTGTTAAAAATAATGAAATTGATGCATGCAACTTTGCAGAATTTAAATGAACATTTCTTGATAACCACTGGGTGGTGATATTTGTCTGTGAAACCAAGCTGCAAGGTGCATTTGACAATCATACAGGTGCGTTCTGTGAAATGCAAAGCAAATGTCCTTTGGCATTGTTCACTTACACAGTCACATTCCACAGAGAGTAACAGTCCACATTCTCACAAGCAGTAAATGTTTCCTGATGATCACATGCCAATCAGGCAAACAGCTGTGAAATGTCATTGTCTTGGTAAGAATGATTCACTGATGATTTACATATTTAAAATAAATATTAGATCCATAAGCATAAGGTCTGTTTTTTTAATTTGGTCATTCTGTTGCCCGCTCTAGTCTCTCCGGGGGTCTCGATGTCTCAGGGGCAGATCCTCGTAATCAAAACCTTGTGGAGCAAATGAAGAAAACAGACACAAGGGTTGTCTTAGGACAACTGCATGTCAACATGCACTCACACACACTTACAAAGTCTGATAATGCAAGGTTTTGGCATATTTTTGGACAAACATCACAAGATGGTATTCATTTAAAAGTTAATTTAAAAATACAAGATAGTCTTGTGCTCTTTTTATACACTCAAAAAAGGATAAATGTTTGAAGTACACTTACATGTGGTGTGATGTACGCAAGTCACATCAGAAGCCTAAAGAAAGTTTTTTTTTTTCTTCACAGGGAGCAGGTCGCTTCAAACCACCTGAATAGTGAATACTACTTCATCTCATATTATATACATAGTATGTTGAATAATTAATCAAGAAATTGAAATTAATCAAGGCTAGTTGCTAATAGCACTTTTCAGCAGTACAAATACTAGCAACAAACCTTTGTTTTTGTCCAACGATGCATCCAAACCACTAGGTGTCAGTATAAGACTTTGCAACGTAAAATTGCATCTATAACATAGAAACTCTCAGTTTTAAACTGAATTGTCTTTGAGAGCATATAGCATTCAGTATGTCGTTTAGAAGAATGACTTGCCATCTTGCCTCAAAGACAACATATGCATCTGAAATTGCATAATTCACTACCAGTTGGTGAAAGCATAGAAATTTGCTAAGCTTAAATAACAATGTAGGCAAAACAAAATGACTTATTACTAGTGAAATCAATAAGTGTGCATACTACGGATATTTGATGGGTGAGGATTTGTGAATGGTAATGGCTGAATGTAGTTTCACCAAGTAATTACATCTTACTACTGTACTTAAGAGAGAATACGATTTCAGATACAGCCAGCAAATCTTTAGTCACCCACAGACCCACCCATCTGTCTGCTCATCATCTCCAATATGATTTTTACTAGGTTGCACATCTGGTTTGGCCTGCCAGCAGTGCTTGGCAAGGCCACTGGGTTCACAGCTGCTGACTCTTCCCACATCCTCTCCAGTCGGGATTCTGGTAAAGCCGTCCCCGTGGATAGTGCTTCACTCTGTTGAGAGGACTGACTGACTGACTGGCAGGCTAAAGACAACATGATATGCTTGTTTTGTTTTCCACTGATCCTCAGAGCAGCCTGATCTGGAACTGACAGCATGTTTAAATGATTAGCTGCATTGGTCTTGATTTGCAACAGACATCTTATTTAATAATATAGTGACATAGAAGAGTACGAGTCATTAAAAGTTTTGGACTTCAAGGAACACTCCACTTTTTTTTGAAAAAGAATCATTTTACAATTTTAGTGACTTGTAAAACAGTTGAGTCTTATCATTTTTGAACCCATTCAGCTGATATCCAGGTCTGACAGGAGTACTTTTAGCTTAGCTTAGCATAGATAATTGAATCAGATTAGACCATTAGCATCTCACTCAAAAAATTTCAAAAAAGTTTTGATAATTTCCCTATTTTGTTTACTATTCTGTAGTTACATCGTGTACTTAGACCGATGCAAAATGAAAAGTGCTATTTTCTAGGTGGATATGGCAAGTAACTATACTCTCATTCTGGCACGATAATCAAGGTGATCATCCCTAGCTGGGGACGGCAGAAAATCGATTATCATGGCAGAATGGGACAAGCCACAAACCAGCACCCAAGGTTCATCAATGCACAAGTTTGTGAGCCAACAGATGTTCTAGTGTGGCACAAGTTACACATAATGTTAATGGTGGTTATGGAAGAAATGTGTCCCATAAATAACATTCTGCTGTTTAGCCACAGACCAATCAGAGTGTGACATGTAAATGTGTGTCCACTATCGGAAGTGCCTACAACGGCCATGCAAGAGCCAGAACGGGACCTTGGAGTCCCAATGGGTCCCATTTTCTTTTACATTGTGTTTATGTGTGCCATTTATCTGGAGAAGTGATGGTACCAAGATGCTCTTGTCAGGGTTCTGCTGGGAAACCCTGTTTAGGCAGTTTTATGAATTCCCATTATCACAAAAGAATACATAGAGCATACATACTTCTTAATGAGAAGCAAGCAAACAAACGCACATAAATAAGTAAATAAATAATTACTTTGAAAATAAAATAGTCCTTCAATAAAGTTCAGTTAACCAAAGTTTTGATTTTAGGTCATATAGCCCAGCCCAAGGCTGTTCGAGGTGTTGCCTTGGCCTCCAGATTTCCCAGATCCCAATCCATTTGAGCGTCCATGGGATGTGCTGGATCAGAAAGTTTGATCCATGGCAGCTCCTACTTGCAACCTACAGGAATTGAATGATCTGCTGCTGACATCTTGACATGGTAAAAAGTGAAAAGCAGAACATCTAAACAAAGAGGAATATCTCAGAACCTGTTTAATCCAGAATCACTGCTTCCTACATAAACAGTTTTCCCCCCCAAGATTGCTTTTTGTTTCATCCCAATCTTTAAGAATCAGTGATTTCATTTGTGACCCAGCTACCTGTGAAACAAAATTGACTTTGCATTTGCATCTCTAGTACATCTGAAAACACGGCCTCATTAAAATAGCTTTTTTTGTGTGTGCTTTGTGTATTGTGTGCTGCTCACTGTGAATCAGGAGAGACGAGCGCTGCGGTGAGGTGACTAATTAGGGAACTTCACAGCAAGAGGAGCTGGTGAGGATGCTTGTGACAATAACAAGTCCCGTCGACAGGAAGGAACTCTCCTGAGCTGATCCCACAGCGATCCACCACTCTGAACTCACAGCAGAGCATTAATGCCTCGACTTAATGAGGCCTGTTTGCAGAGTAATACAGAGAAACCACAACTGTTTACAACAGGTTACATTTGCGTGGCCCATTTTTTTCTGTTGCATAAAGCACAAGATCATTTTTAATCAGCAAGTAGCCTACAGTGTATATATATCTGCTGTAACAGAACACAAGATTGTTAAAAAATGTGAAGCTCAAATTGAAACTTTAATTCAAAAGCCATGCTTACATGGTGCCCTTACAACTTTTTATAATCAAAATATAATTAAATGCATTTTGCAAAAGAATTATGACAGAATTGGTTGCATCCAGCTCATTCTGATTCACCTCCACTGGTGTCTTCCAAGCAACCACTGACTGATCGATATACAACAACCACAGTGGAGTAAAAAGCCTCCTCTGATATATCAGAACTGGCGTAACGCCAAGTCTGACTGAACTACAAGGCACAGTCATTCTGGGGATAATCCATGGATTTTCCACTTCCTTTCAGAACGGAAAAACGTGTCCCAGACTTCTCTGCTCTGCGTAATAGTCTCTTTAAATAGCCACCATTAATCCTTATGCATTCATAATCAGCAGCTCTCTGCCATTTGTATCACTCTAAAGAGCTGAAATCAGCAGTGAAGCCAAAGCCATAAATTACAAGCAGATCCTTGCACTCCCCATTCCAATCTGAGTGGTTACGATGGGGTCTAATCGGGTTTCCTAGTGGGACAGAAGGAGAATTAGAGTGTCTTTCAAACAGGAGTTTACGCTGTGCATGAAAGAAGCACACTGCTGCTGTATGCTGATACCGCTGTGTTGAAGCCTGAACCCAGTGATCTTATGGAGAGCAATTCTGGATCTTTCCAGACCAACGGGAAAAGCACATGTGGTGCACTAAGTAAGGAATAATTGTCAACAGGCTTTTGAATGATTTGAGAAATAATGTGGCCATGATGTTACAACTCCAGGTTGGCATTATTTTTGAATAATTCAATGAACCGGAGTTTCTTTTTTCCCTTATACTACGGTTACTACACCATCTGTTCAGGTGGGGTTTTTTGTCAGTTTTTTGGTCCTCAAACTGCGACAATGTGCAGAACTAGTTTCTTGTGCATCTCGTCCAAAGCCTTTTGTTTTGATTAGATTTTTAGGCTGTGTAAAAAAATTATTCAGTGTAGTGATTTAGAACTGTAATGCAGTCAAGATTAGCTTTTTTTTCCACTCGCGTGCCGAACCGTTCGAAGAGCAGTAAGGTATGGTTCCAGTTGTGTTTCCACCTGAGCCTGGAATGATGCAGCACAATAACAAGCAGTTCTCATCCTGGAATTCTAAGCACCGTTAAAGGAGTTGCACACCAGATGTGCCGCGTATATGACAGTTGATATATGAACGTTGATATATGACGCATATGAACGCCCTCCTGACTCGCACATTCGCATGTTATTTAATATGAAACTATGCAAATGGCACTTTGTGGTGGTTTTCTCAGTGTCCTGAGTCGTAGCTGGACACCACAGACAGCCTCTGACTTGTGGTGCCAGTGTGCGTACCCTGATAAAATTTCTGTTTACAATTCTAAAATGCATGGTGCACCATGGCGTGGCGCATCCAGTGTGACCCCCTTAAGACGTGTTAAGACATGCTGGACTGGTAGAGCACCACTATTTTACCTGGCTGCCACTTACTCTATAGCTGGCTAGGGGAAGTGTTCTGTTTATTTATTTATTTATTGTTAGTTTGTTATTTAATGAAGTGAATGTCAGAAAAAAAACTTATAAACTGAAATATCTGATCATTGTCCATATCACTGTTTAGTGTTTACATTAGACTTATGTTATCAAGGCAATGGCTGACACATTTGTACTACATTCCAGAAAGCTCCATTATCAGCACCACCGTGGAAAATGAAATGGTGACTGACTCGGATCGGCATGGAATGGAACAATTAAGCAAAGAGAATAGTTTAGCCCGATAGTAGAAAACAGGTCAAATCTGCCCGGAATTACTTTAGCAGTGCGTTTATCTGAAAATAACTGCATGCCTTTGAACGTTCATCAGCCAATCGGAATCAAGCATTCAGCTGCCGGTATGCACAGCTTGACTGAAGTTAGATATTCACTAAACAGGAATCTTACACAGAGCTTTTGTTGCAGAATTAGAGATAGTTGCTCCACTGTGATAGTCATGCATTGGTCATGCTTTACTGAGATACCGTTGAGATCCAGAGAGCTCTGTGATGTTTGAGGCTGCAGTTGTTTTCTTCCACACAATAAGATGCGTAAAGGTTGAAGCTGTAATTGTGTCTCGAGTGGGCCAAATGCAAAGTGAAAGGAGAATGAGAAGTGCAAGCGATCGTGAATTCTGTCTGATGTTTAGACATGGAATCTGCTGAGTGAATGTTCCCTGCAGGAATCCATTAAGATTCAGAGTCTTACTAAAGCCTGGAGTTACATAAGACACTTATTCAACACTATCTGATCTATAAGGGCCATACATAAACCCAGGGTTAGTACAAAGTTTCTGTGATTTGTAGCATGTTGTTAAAGACAGTGTTGGGTAGATTACGTTTCATTTGTAACCCTACCGCTGCTTATAAATTAAAATTAAAATTCGATATCCTCCATGGGTGGCATGGTGGCTCAGTGATTAGCACTGTCGCCTCACAGCAAGAAGGTCGCTGGTTTGAGTCCCGGCTGGGCCAGGAGGCATTTCTGTGTGGAGTTTGCATGTTCTCCCGGTTTCCTCTGTGTGCTTCGGTTTCCCCCATTGTCCAAAGACATGCAGTATAAGTGAATTGAATAAACTAAATTGGCCGTAGTATATGTGTGTGCGTGTGCGTGTGTGTGTGTGTGAGAATGAGAGTGTATGGGTGTTTTTCCAGTACTGGGTTGCAGTTGGAAGTGCATCCGCTGTGTGAAACATATGCCGGAATAGTTGGTGGTTCATTCCGCTGTGGCGACCTCTGATAAATCAGACACTAAGCGGACGGAAAATGAATAAATGAATGAAAGCCTTCATTTTGAAGGGCCCTTTGAACTGGCTAGATTTAAGCATTTCAGGTTGGAACGACACCTCAGTATGGAAGCCATAATTGTTTTCACTCTGAAGTGCCCTTCAGAGGGTGATATAAAAGTCCCTTTAAGGCACGTCATAGGAATAAGGAAACATCAATTCCCTAAAACTGTTTGCCAGGTGTATGATTAAATTTAATATTTGGAATTACCAATAAAATTGAACAACAACTGTACCTTGAATTTCATTTCTAAACGTTTGAATCAAACAAACAAAAAAGCATTTTTATAACAATGAAACTAAATATTCTGGACCAAGCCCCTCCCCCGCACAATTGTCAGTCTATTGACCTTATTCTGTGATGCGGAAGTGCGCTCGTTTTTGAGATTGTTTTAGAAATTCCGATTCAGTTGCCTGAAGAGAAATGGGAGAAATGACTAGGAATAATAAATGGCAGAAAACGGTTAAACTACTTGCTCTACAAACAAGTGTGTTCATGACTGTACACATAAAAAAAGTAGAATATAATAAGAAAAAATATTAGTTAGCAACATCAAGCAGCAGAACGAGCTGTTTTAAACGTCTAAAAAATCTATGTAAGTGAATGAGAGCGGATGTCTGGAGCCAAAAAGATTCCAATGGCTACACCTGCCCGTATGTAAGGAATAGGGTTAATAGCAATTGATGATTGGCTTCTTTCTAGTAGGCAGGGATTTTTTTGCTAGAGCGGGCATATTGACTATTACGCTTTGCTGATTCAAAACTATACAAGTGACATGTCTTTGTTTATTTTTAAATAAACGCACCAAGAGTGTTGCTCTGCAGCAGCTTTCTTTAGAAATATTTCCTTTGTGAAATAAAACATACTAACTGCAAATGGTAATGTTATGTCTAAAATGTACATTATTCAATATTAATTTCTTGTATGAAGGCACATTGGAGATGTGCTGCTCCACTGTATAAGATCATATTGTATATTCTGTAGAGCTGTATTTATAATTTTTTTTTTTTTTTTTAGCAGACTGGTTAATATTTGTATAACTATAATTTTACTGTAAATACTATGTTTAAACTGTTGGATGTGTAGCAGTATAATGATCTATGATAGTCTTTTTTTATTTTATTAGTAATACATTTTTTGGTTTATTTTTATCACAAAGCTTTTAGTCTTTGACAATAACTAAGAACTACTCTTATTTTGAAAATTGTTTCACATTGACATTTGCATGTTTATGTTGTGTTATGTTATGTAAAATGTTAGAACCCAGTAGAGTTGGCTCTCTACTTCTTTACAAAAACCCAAACATAACTGCAGTGCGCAAAGATGAAATATATTCTCAGGCTGGACCGTACAGATTTAAGGGCGGCCGTGAGGGTAAGTCAAGTTCACAAGGCCCCATGCCTGGAGCTGGGCCTGCAAGATCCTTGTAAAACTTCAGAAATATGCCCTTTTATCTACCAGCCTGCAGTATTCATAATGCTAATCAGCCAATAGAGAACAGATGGTAACTGGAGGTAGATTTGTAGCTCCGAGGCAGCCCTAGCACATTCTGTCTGAAGCTAACTAAGGTCAGCTCGCTTGACAGATACACAGAGAGCATATATTATCTGCTCACGCTCTGCATAAATAGTCGGCCCGCTGATGTTTGTTTAAAAGAATTGACCTCTGCATAGAGTTCTGGAAGGAAGCCAGACATGTCAATCAATGCAAAGGCCTCATGAAGCAGACATATTGTCCTTTCAGGTCATAACCTTAGAATGCTTCTGATGTTTTTAACACTGAGGACTGATGGTGTAATATTCATTCATTCATTTTCTTTTCGGCTTAGTCCCTTTATTAATCCGGGGTCGCCACAGCGGGATGAACCGCCAACTTATCCAGCATATGTTTTACGCAGCGGCTGCCCTTCCAGCTGCAACCCATCACTGGGAAACATTCATACTGAGGTGTAATATTTAAAAAAAAAAAGACCAACAGGTGGCACTAGTCAGATAGTTTGGGATTGCACATATTTCAGTGCTCAACACATTTATGAATGTTCATTACAAATGTTAATTTTTAGAGAATGTTTTTCATATCTGCCTGTCAGATTAATCTAACAAATTAAGATTCATGCTAAGAAATGCCAATTGTGTCAAGTTCGAGTAGAATGTTTTTTTCCTAAAATCTTTTTAGAAAATGTTTTTCTAATCCTGCTGTCATAATGTTTTAAACAAAATCTAGTATGCAATCTGAGATGTATACTAAAAAATGATAATTGTTTAAAATTAAATGTCAATGTCTGAAAATACTATTTAATATGTGCATATTCGAGGGCGACATGGTTAGCACTGTCACCTCACAGCAAGAAGGTCGCTGGTTCGAGTCCCGGCTGGGTCAGTTGGCATTTCTGTGTGGAGTTTGTATGTTCTCCCCGTGTTTGCTCCGGTTTCCCCCACAGTCCAAAGACGTGCGTTCTAGGTGAATTGAATAAACTAAATTGCCCGTAGTGTATGTGTGTGAATGAGTGTGTATGGATGTTTCCCAGTGTTGGGTTGCAGCTAGAAGGGCATCTGCTGTGTAAAACATATGCTGGATAAGTTGGCGGTTCATTCCGCTGTGCCGACCCCTGATGAATAAAGGGACTAAGCTGGGGGAAAATGAATTAATGTGCATATTCATTTGTTTAATGAGCTGTTTTTCTTTCTTTTTTTTTATTAATTTGAGACAAGTACAAAAATATGAATCTATTTTTTGGAGTGTGTGTGGGGGAATTATACAGTTTTAAGCCAAGAATGACCAGTCTGTCAGATGAAGAAGAGCCAGAGTCAGAGATTCAATTAAAAAGAAAGTTTACTGAAGATAGTTTGCAGTTTCATCAGCAGAAGCCAGCTTCAACACTTGCAAAAAGTTGGTAGGCCACTCTGCTTACAGTCTCAAAACTATAGCAATGATACTCTCACGTAACGTCATTAACTGTGTCATACATATAGCTGTTTTAACCTGATTGGTATTGGAAAATTTCCATGTGTGTGTGTGCGTACAATTCTGAACGATATCTCAATATCTCAAGCATACAAATGTCAGACAGCCAATAGGCTGTTCAGAGCTGACCCCAGACCAGTGAAATGGTCCATAAAGGAATAGAACACACACACTCAAAGTACAATCTGTTTCTTACCCAAGGCACCCAAGTGTACTCTCAGCCATCTTATCAAAACTGGTTAAAAACTGCTATAATCTACATCCAAACTGGAAGCTTACATACAAAGGAATTAACTTTAAAAGATTTAACACATAATTGAAATAACACATAATCATAGTTGTTTCCAATTCTTCAAGAGTCCAGATCCACTCAAGAGGTCTCCATGACCTCTGACCTCGCTGGGTAGATCCTGAGGAAACAAATCATTTGGCATACAGAAAAAGCAATTACACACTTACTATTCCAGTTTTACTCATAGTGGGATGACACTAAGGTCATCATATAGTCTAGGCCCTTAAACAGTCAACTTTATTAATAATCATAAAGACATAAGAATTTATACATGTTACTCCATCCTGGAGCGGACATCCATCAGAAAACCCAGGCCATCAATTGCAACTGTGATTTACTTTGTCTTCTTTTTTTCTTCCAAACACATTACTTTTTTGAATGAGTAAAGACATGCAAATCAACATATTTATTGCAAATGAAATAAATCCCACTGGTGGATTCTGATAATAGATTTTTTTTTTCAGGAACCAAATCCAATTTTCCCTCGGCTCCGAAGATGTTTTCAGCTTTGTCTGATCCCGAGTTTTGAACATGTCTTTGAGAGGAGATATGAAGCATTAGGCCTGGCTGTGGAAGAATGAAGGCTCAGTGGATCTCTGTTGAAACTATTTAGTAATGTTTGAGGGTTTTGACGTAACTCTTCTTTCTTACAGTTGTCTGAATAAATGAGTGCGTTTATGCCTAGAAACGGGGGTTCAGCTGTCGGGCCCCTGTGGCAGCAGTCATAAGCTGCCTGCTGAAACGGGCCCGAGGCCTGTCTGGCGCTCTTTCATTCCAGATCGCAGATGTTTTTCGCAGTATGTCTGAGATTATATGAAAACGACTAAAGAACAGCGGGATAGTCAAAACAGAGGAAAAATGTTCCACATTGTGTGAAGTGACAGAAGAGTCTTTAGTAATTGTGAAGAGTTTCAAGTGCTGAATGGGCATCTGACTGTGTGTTTGCAGCAGTCTCTGTGTGCCAGCTCTGCCCCGAACACCAGATGCCATTGATTTACTACCTTCCTCACGGCTTCCCGGAGCAGGAATCTGATTGGCTGTGTGCGTCTCCAGTGTCAGAGGCTCCTCCACCAACCAGAGGTCCTCTGGGCCACAAATATCTGAAGTAGTAATAATGTGGAATGTGCTGCCTCAACATGTGCTGTCAGCTGGAAAGTGTAGTACTTGGGCTTGCTGGAGGAGCAGAGAGAGAGAGAGAGAGAGAGAGAGAGAGAGAGAGAGAGAGAGAGA
>CAIGQV010016734.1:8005937-8055046 GCA_903798115.1 Danio jaintianensis
TTAAATTGCTGTCTAGTATAACACCCAGATCTTTTACAGTAGAGCTAAAGCTAACTTTGTGTCCCTCTAATTGCAGGTCTAGTTGTGAGATCTGCTGTGTACAGGATTTAGGCCCAATGAGTAATAATTCTGTTTTGTCTGAATTAAAGAGAAGGAAATTGTTGGTCATCCAGTCTTTAACATCTTTAATACATTCAGTTAGCTTAGACAGTTCAGATGTCTCATCAGGTTTTGTTGAAATATATAATTGAGTATCATCTGCATAGCAGTGAAATCAAATTGTCATTTTTAAAGCAATAGGTTTACTCATTTTTTTAAGTAATCACTTTTTACAGTGTAGTTTGCCTTTTTGGCTAGATCATTTTGTCAGTTATGTACCTTATAACTACACTCAAAACATGATTTTTGCTGCTTGTTCAAACTACTTATATAAAATGAGCTGAATCATCAATTCTTGAGTTTGTTTGGGCACAACTTAATGGTTTTTTGTTCAATTCACTTAAATTTGTAAAAACAATTAAATTAACTTAATTGATTTTTGTTGGAACAACATGAAGGAATTGTGTGGAACAGTGTTTTCCACTCCCTAGTGTAACATGTTCCTTATATTTTGATGCCTTATTTTCATTCATTCATTTTCTTTTCGGCTTAGTCCCTTTATTAATCTGGATTCGCCACAGCGGGATGAACCGCCAACTTATCCAGCATATGTTTTACGCAGCGGATGCCCTTCCAGCTGCAACCCATCACTGGGAAACATCCATACACACTCATTCACACTTATACACTACGGACAATTTAGCTTACCCAATTCACCTGTACCGCATGTCTTTGGACGTGTGGGGGAAACCAGAGCACCCGGAGGAAACCCACGCGAACACGGGGAGAACATGCAAACTCCACATAGAAATGCCAACTGACCCAGCCGAGGCTCGAACCAGCGACCTTCTTGCTGTGAGACAATTGTGCTACCCACTGCACCACCGTGATGCCCATTTATAGATTTAACAGATTTATAGATTGTAAAATTTATAGCAAAATGTATAGCAAATACTATGCTACTGGTCACATCTGGACACCACTTTTGGACACTATACTGTAAGCAAGGACATTCTGCTAAATATCTTTCTTTGCAGGTTTTGTTTTATGAGCAATTCAGGTTTAGAATGGCATTTTTGATTTATGATTTGTTTTTTGCACAATGTCTCTTTAAAGTGGGTGGATCATGCAGAGATGTGTGTGTAGAAGCAGTAGATTTCATACTGTAGCTCAGCAGAGGTGATTACACACCACTAAAAATAGTCACGCCAGTGTTTTCTAAACCAAGCTCCAAATCTCATTCAGGATAATGGCAAATGCTGTGGCTTATAGTAGGCATATTCAGATTAACGTAGCTTTAAAATCACTTTGAGGCACGTCTTCAAAAAAATAATTGATGAAACTATCATGCTAGTGTGGTAGATGTTTGTGCAGGACTACATGAAAACATAATGCTGGGCCAAAAAAAAATTATATATACAGGTATAACAATTAATAATAATTTTATATGTATAAAATTATTAGCCCTCCTGTGATTTTTTTTTCTTTTTCAAATATTTACCAAATGATGTTTAACAGAGTTTTTCACAGTATTTCCTATAATATTTTTTGCTTCTGGAGAAAGTCTTATTTGTTTTATTTCGGCTAGAATAAAAGCAATTAAGTTTTTTTTTAACCATTTTAAGGTCAATATTATTAGACCCCTTAAGCAATATATTTTTTTTTCAATTGTCTACAGAACAAACCATCGATTTGCCTAATTACCCTAACTTGCCTAATTAACCTAGTTAATTAAGTCTTTAAATTGCACTTTAAGCTGAATACTGGTCTCTTGAAAAATATCTAGTAAAATATTATGTACTTTTGGAAATGTGTTGAAAAAATCTTCATTCCGTGTAACAAAAATTGGAGAAAAATATATACAGGGGGGCTAATAATTCTGACTTCAACGGTATATATCACAATAAAAATGTTCAGTCGAGATCAATAGTTATGCCAATAAATGTCAAATCTATATGTCTTTTAAGTTTAAAAGCAAAAGAGTTTTGCTTCTGAGCTGAAGTTGTAGAAACCAGACAGCTAACTGCTATTTATTATATATACTAATATTTTTGAATCTATTAATCTAATTTATGAATCTTGTATTGAGACAAGATTATATTGAACATATGCAATTGTTTAATCAAGGGAGAATGATACAGTCATAATTATCCTTATCATTATCACTCAGTGTTTTGAAACTCAACCCAATGAAAACATTACAAACTGAAGCACAAACCACAAAGCCACTGGAGGGCCTGTTGGACTGTAGCTTCTACTTTTGGTGACAGGAATGATAGCAGCTTGAGGGCTGTTTTTCTTCACAGACGGGGCGAGATGAGGAAAGGGGTTTTGTGTAGGTGTGTGTGCATGGTGAGTGTGAGGTGAATGGCTGACCCTGCACAACCACACAGACACACCTGAATGTCAGGAGTCAGAATGGAAAACAACTGGTGAGAGCAGACCTGACGGGGACTTGAGTGAATCTTTACTTGTTCAGATGAGGATATGAGTTTCTTTTATTCTGTTAAACACAAAAGAAGATATTTTGAAGAAAACAGAAAACCTGTAACCATTGACTTCCATATCAAATACTAATACTATGGATGTCAATGTTTACACGTTTTTTTAGTGTTCAGCAGAACAAAGAAAGTCAAACAGGCTTGGAACAAGTAAAGGGTGAGTAAATAATGACAGAATTTTCAGTTTTGGGTTAACTATCCCTTCAACTGTACATTTCAGGGGTGTGTGTGTGTGTGTGTGCGTGTGTGTGTGTGTGTGCGTGTGTGTGTGCGTGTGTGTGTTTGCATGTGTGTACTGGTTTTGGTGGTTTACACGGAGAGAAATTTGTATAATGACCTGGGTATTACAACATTGAGGTGGTTTATGAGGACATTCCTGATGTCCTTGTAATTCAAAACACTTAAAAAAATTATATTTAACAGGATTTTTCAAAATTGACCAGAGGGTTGGGTTTAGGGGTAGGATCAAATAATAAGAGGTTTTTGCTTTATAAAATACAATGTGTGTGTGTGTGCGTGTGTGTGTGTGTGTGCGTGTGTGTGTGTGTGTGTGTGTGTGTGTGTGTGTGTGTGTGTGTGTGTATGTATGCATGTGTGTGTGTGTGTGCACGTCTGTGTGTGACCTCTGCAATGGTCATGTCAGTCCACATCCCTTCACTGCCCTCTGTTGTAGTTCCAAGCCTTGTTTATTCTCTACTCTGCATTTCACAGATGCTACAGTGCTTTTTTCTTTAAAGTTTGTGCAACAGTCATTGCTCTAGCACCCTTTTCCACAAAGTAAAAGCAAAATAAAAGTAAAACACTGTTCTACTATAGCATGGTATAGCCACAACTAAAATTCCTTCACATTTTGAACAATGAAGATTACATTGTGTCTGAAAGAAATTAAGTGTTTAGAAATTGTTCTCTAATTTTGATCTCCACTCATAAGTTTGATTATAAGTTTTTTTTTGTTCTGTGTAAAAAAAACTTTTTCAGTTTCACAGTAGGGCTCAAGTAATGCCATTGGATTCAATCTGCCTCATTTATTTACCTACACTGAAAAAAAAATGACACTTTGAACCAACTTAAAAACAATTACTGTAATTGGTTTTTATTCTTTTTTTGTTTTTATTTTCTGAAAGTATAATTTAACTTTATATTTAAACTATAAAACTTAATTTAATCTAAATCAAAAAATGTTTATTGTGGTCAAGAAAATAAAATACATTCACACAAAGTAAAAAATATTGCTTAATATACAGAAACTAAATATATTTTTTACTTTAGTACAAAGTAGAAAACTATCTTTTTTTAACCTTAGACCAAACAATAATCTTGCTTTGGACCAACCTAAAAAATACTGTAATTCTTACAGCTAAATTTATTAACTACTCTCAAATTATATAGTTTTGACTTGGTTGAAAGTGAAAAATGTAATTTAATATTAATCAAATTTATTCTGAACAAGGAAAAAAAAAACATTGACTCAAAGGTAAAATATTGGTTTTTATAGACGATGAATTAATTTAATTACTTTGGTTCGACTTAAAATCAGGTAAAATATTGTTTTTATAGATGATGTATTAATTGAATTTGACTTTGGACTAATCTATAATAAATACAAATGTTAGTCTAGGCCAGGGGTTCTCAAGCTCGGTCCTGGAGGTCTGGTGTCCTGCAGATTTTAGCTCCAACTTGCCTCAACATACCTGCAAGGATGTTTCTAGAAAGCCTAGGAAGAGCTTGATTAGCTAGCCCAGGTGTGTCTGATTGGGGTTGGAACTAAACTTTGCAAGACACCGGCCCTCCAGGACCAAGATTGAGAAACCCTGGTCTAGGCTATTGCTATCTATTTTATTTTCAATAATGCAATAGCCTGGGAACTTCTGGTGCTTTCAGTATGGCTATAAATGCCATGCAAGATGGTAACAACAAAACTCACAGAAATACATAAAAACTGAAAGCACATAAACAGTACCTTTTTTTTTCATGTGGTCTCATAACATGAAAACTGCTGGTTTCAAATAAAAATATTACTTGAAACCAATGTTTTTTAAGTGTACCTATAGGGGGTTCGTTTTTTACCTTTAAGGCACATTGAATAAAACAGGTTATAATCAGAAACCTAGAATCATTTTTCACTTAACCCAATATAAAAATGTACTTTGAATGAAAGACACAGTAGTTTCACTTTTTTTCAGTGTATTGTGGAACAAACATATGACAGAAACACTCACACACTCCCAGAAGAGAATCCAGCCGTAGGTTAAACCAGTTACTCAAGCAGACTGTGAGCAGCAGTCACGTTATGTAAGTTGCCAGAGGGCAGGGAGAAAGACATGCATTGTAAACACACACATTATTTATCTATTAGCTGCTACAAGTAATGAAGTGTGTGCGTGTCGATGCTGTGTGTCAAGTTCAGGTTCCCGGGGCCGAGCTGCAGGAACCTGATTTATTGTGCTGGATTATGTGAGACTGGCCCACAACTGGCAGTCTGCCATAGGGGGAGCCCTTGACCTAGAAACTAAGGAACAAAAAAATAAGTTAAAGAAAAGTGAACACATTGTGACAGCCTCTAAAAAAAAGCTCCATAATTCTTTAGAAGCACCAGAGCTCTGGGAGACTGGATCAGTGCTGTTTATCAGACATTACGTTGATTCACAAGGTTTTCTCTTGCCTCTGGCTTGCTTGAAATATGTTGAGTGTAATGAATAGATCTAAATTAAGAGACACTGGGTTTTATCCCCTACAGATGAAAGCTCATACAGTGCTTTCCTTTGGCAGGCTGAAAACAGTGAGATCATGTACAGTATGTAAGAATTCAGTCATTCTGGATGTTTAGAGCACATTCAGTTGACTCTCAGAGACTTTACATACTGTTTAGTGACTCTCTCTGAGAGAGACTTTACATACTGTAAATGAGAAAAGACACTGCAGAATGAGGCAGAACTTATAAATGACTGAAATGAACTGAAATAAATATTCTTTTTTTAAATGTTTCTATCTATTGCGTTAAAATTTAATTATTGAGCTTCAATTATTTTAAATGTGTAATAAAAATACTAATAAATACATTAATATGTAAAGTAGTAAACATCATATTATTGTAAATATGTTATATGACAAATAATAATAAAAACAATATATTATTAATAATAGCATAATAAATAAACAAAAATACATTCCTGAGTAAAATGGTAAACATCATATTATTATACATATGCTATAATACAAATAATGATAAAATAATATATTATTAATAATAGCATAATAAATAAACAATCAAACTATATATAGAGATGTGTTTTATTATTATTATTGGATGTTTTATTATTATTATTATTATTATTATTATTAAATATAATAATAATAAAACCATAATAAAACAATAATAATATATTTACAATAATACTAAACAAAAATAAGCATAATCGTTGTTTGACTGATTACTTACTTTTTAAAAGTAACATAATACAACCTGAAGCCTATCTTAATCTATAAAAAGAACCAAAATATAACATAACACAAACATTAGTATACAAGGTCACCAAGGAACACTTACCTTTAAAAGTTACTTTACCCAACACTGAACATAATACAGTATTAGGCAATAATATTGTCATTTGTAAAGTAATACACTGTCAAATACACTGACATTTTACTGTTTTTGCGGTAAAACAAAGTTACTTTTTTTACTTACTGGCAGCACTGTTGCCAGCAAATGACAACAATTGCCACAACTTACTGTACCTGTAAATGCATTTTACAGTAGCAGGGCCCTACCACAATTTCATTTTACAGTAAAATAGCCTTACTGCAACTTCTTTTTATGGTAAAATAAACTTTACCTTTTTTTTTTATTTTACAGTATGACAATTTTTACAGCATTTTTACTGTAATTTATTTACAATTTACAATAGCAGTACAAAACCTTTATTTGTAGTATTTATTATTGAATTTAATAAATTCCAAAAAAGTGACGAGATCATGTACAGCAGTATTTTAATTATTCATTTTTATTATATTATATTCATATATTATATTATATCCATTATATTATTGTTATGTTATTATAATATTATTGCTATGTTATGTTATATATTATATTATGTTGTTATATTATATCCATATATTATATCCATTTTATTCATCAATCTATTTTAAACACATTTTGTGATATAAGATATTAATAATTTTTTCATTAAATGTCTCATTTTTGTCTTGAACTACAGCAGCAGTACTTGATTATTTTGATTACAGTGGAATACCGCACATTTCTAATATGCAGTAAGTTACTGTAAAAGTTTTGAAATGACCCACAGTGCAGTGCATATTACAGCAGTGAACTGTAAAGAATGTATGTGGTATTTTACTGGCCGTTTTTGCAGTAAATAACTGTAAAATTGCGGTGTGTACAATTTATGCATTCAGTTTAAGTTTTTCAGAATCATTGAATAAATCTTACAACCTCCGTCTATAAAAATATACTTAGATTTGAAAGTACTTCTACAGTCATTTCTGTCAACACTTAACATATAAACCAAGCTGTGCCAGCCATTGAAAATGTCAGGAGTGCTCATAAATGAAAACTGAAAGATATTAGAGCATTGTGTCAGTTGAGTTGCATTACAGTGCCATTAAGAATGTTCATTTTTCTCCAAAGACAGAAATGTTACACGTTCGTACCTTCACATGATCCACTTATTCTCACTTTAAATGATAGATTGAGGTCATCAGGTCCATGTGCCGTTCCATCACTGATAGGAATGAATGATTAAGATGAAAAATGTTTGTGATGCTGCGATATAGACAGACTTCCCACGTCTTCTGTGAACATTCATTCAGACAGCCAGGTAGTAAAAAAAATCACTCTGCAGATCCATGCTAATTAGCAATCAGCTCTTGAGGAAATCTAGAAATCTGAAAAGAGAGCCGATGCTGAGTTTCTGACGAGAGTGTGTTTGTCTGTCCTTGTTTTAGCTGTGACTGAGCTCTGCCTTGACAGACTGAATCAATGTGACTGGCATTGATTTTGTGTAGTTGCACACTTGGGACACATGGACTGTACACTGTGATGTCTTGTGCTGTAGACTGGTGCTGGAACACTTGTACTTCATATTAAAGTCATAGAATATTCTATGAATGTTTTCTTAGACTCGTGTCATTGCCAAATTCTGTGGTTTTGCTCACTCTGCCGTACCTAAAACTAAATATTTTGAATTTTGTTTGTGGGCAATGAGAGTCAGTGAGGTCAGATGGGTTTTGAAGCTCACTGACTGTATTGTATCACCAAAAAGTTGATAAATTTAGTTAGTAAATAGTTAATAAAATTTCTGTCACTCTGTTGTTCTATGTTTTTTTACACAACCTGAAATTATGACTACTTTTATCGTGAAATGTTTTATAGTGCTGTTTGAATTAAAGATATTTTAAATAATTAAACTCTATAGCTGTGAATTCATAATAGATTAAATTTTATTTTATTAGAAATATTCTACTTTGTCAGCGCTATAGTGTGCGGTGTTAGTGCGCTGACATATGGTGTGGCAGTGCTCCGGGCGTCCCGAGTTTGAATCCCAGCTCGTGGACCTTTCCCGAACCTATCTCCCTCTCTTCTACTTCACTTCCTGTCAACCTACTGTCCTGTCAAATAAAGGGAAAAATGCAAAAAAAAAAAAAAAAAAAACTAGTTTGTGATTAATTTTCCATAAAAAATCAGTCCCCTTCTGGTTGATTATCGCTGATCTACAGATTCTGTACCATTGAAGTCAAAATTGTTAGCAGTGGTTTAAAGTAACAAATTACAAATACCTAAATTACTGTAATTGAGTAGTTTTTCTCAGAAATTGTAATTTACTAAGTAGTTTTAAAAATGTGTACTTTTACTTTCCCTTGAGTACAATTTTAGTGCTGTATCGGTACTTTTACTCCTCTACTTTCCTTCAACCTGCAGTCACTACTTTATTTTTTCCTGTCTATGGGGATTAGAAAAATCAGTCCTGCGATTCCTGTCCAATCAAATCGCACATAGAAGGTAAATCACATCATAATGAACTACCTCAAAACATGGGTGATTTATAATTGCAGCAAACTGTTTGGAAGCATTAAAAGTGTCCAAGAAGATGTCCAAAATCTTTACACGCATTGACCCAGAGACTGTTTAGATGCATGTCACTGATGAGAAGATGACGGATGTTTACTGTATGATGACCGAAATAGCCTTAAACACCCAGCAGGCACAAGACGTCAACAAGACATCAGGTTGACGTTGTACTCCAATGTCGTGGGGACGTTGCATTTTGTTTGAAAATGAAAATCGGGTTGACGTCAGAACCCAACGTCAGACCTCTGTCAATGTCCAATGTCCAACCTAAAATCAACCAAACATCATTAACGTCTAATGATGTTACAGCTTGACATTCTGTGGACATTATCACTATGACGTCTATCAGATGTTGGATTTTGGTTGCCATACCTGACAAATAAATGTCAGTATTTGACGTCAATATGACATTGGTTTAAGATGTTGGCTTGACATTGGATTTTGGTCACTTTCTAACACAAGTTAAAATCAACCAAATATCAATATCATTTTACGTCATTATTGGACATCAAAATAACATTGTCCTTAGATGCTGGCTAGACATTGAATTTTGGTCACCTGACATCACAACCTAAATCTAACCTAATATTAACGTCTTATGACATTGTGTGCCTGCTGGGCAATAACTAAATTCACTACAGAACGTATACACACATTCACAAATTACACGTAAATGCATCAGCTTTGTACAGTGTAATACTGACTACTCTTGAGTACTTTTGAAATGTCTACTTTTTACTCATACTTTGAGTAATATTTACAACAGATATTTTTACTCTACTTGCACTACATTTTTAGGCAAGTAATGGCACTTTTACTTGAGTATGATTTTTCAGTACTCTTTCCACCACTGATTATTATTATTATTATTATTATTAGTAAATATTTTTCTAATATTTGCAAAGTGCTGTTTAATGAAGAAAATATTTTTTTCAACATTTTTAAACACAATAATTTTAATTATTACATTATTTTTTTTTACATGACAACACATTATATTTCACTAGTTATCTTGCAAGATAGTGTTCTGCTTAAGGTGCAATTTAAAGGTCCTTTGAAGTGCTTTGAAATATGCATTTTTGTTCAATGTTCACGCACCCGAAACACAAAGAAAGGGTGGGACATAGTGTAGCTCCTCCCGTTAAAAAAAACAGCCAATAGCCAATAGCTCTGCCAGTGAGAGTGGTTGAGCTCAAGCGCATCAAATAAAAAGCAAATGTGAAGCGTCTTGAAGGGGGGGGGGTGTTATGTTTGATACTAGAAACTGAAGTATGAGTTGACGTGAAAGAAACGTTGATCCATTTAGGCGGAAATGACAAACTACAAGCTTTACATGTTCTGTATTGTTTATATCTTCTAAATGTGAATTTTGTCACTGTTTTGAAGCACACTAGCTTATAGATATCTTAAAAACGAGCAATACTGATACTAACATCTACAAAACTTTATTTTAATTTCATTGGACCTTTAAAGGCTTAATTAGAGTAGGTTAATTAGTCATTGGACAACAGTGGTTTGTCCTGTAGTAAATAAAAAAATAATAATTCCTAAGGGCGAATAATTTTGACCCTAAAAATTGTTTAAAATTTTTTTTTTAACTGCTTATCCCAGCCAATCTAAAAGAAATAATACTTTTTCCAGATAGAGTAAATACTGTGGAAATTAGCTTGCTCTGTTAAAAATCACTTGGGAAATATTTGAAAAATAATACAAATTTCACATGAAAGAAAATGCCCAAATGTATAATTCTGTATAACTATTTCTAATTGACTATAAACTGTATCTGTAGTTTGTGCTCCATCATGCATGCATGCAACTTTCATATCCACTGGTGCATGTATGTAACATTCTAATCCATTGGAATGATGCATGTATTCAACTTGCTTTCCTCACATTACACATCAGTTCAGCCCATAGACCTCAGTCAGTGACTCATGGGCACCTCTGGTAAAGTGCTGTTTATAGTAGCCACTGCGAAAGCTGATTCCCATTTTGTTCACCGCCTGCCGCTATTTCACTCATCCATAATTCAGCCACCCCCAGATCGACCCCTAGCTCTTTCATAGGAACACACTCTGCATGCTGTAGCGTGCTGATGTCACTGTGTGTATATGCGTGTGTGAGTGACGGGGAGTTAATGTATCTTCAGGCCTGCTCTCTCCAGTTGTCAATATTTAACCAGCAGCTCTCCCTCTCAATCCCTCGGCTTTTTACTGCCCTTTTCTGGTTCTTCCTCATGTTCTGAACACAAGATTTTTAGCTTTTTCTCCAGTAGCTCTCGTAGAACTGTCATTTACGATTGAACTGCATTCAAAACTGAGACATGGTATTACAGTGCAAGGTTCATCAGTGCAACTTGCTCTGCCTCTGATATGAATTTCTTTTCCAACTGATGTCACAGAGCTATATTATGTGATTGGATAATGTTAACAGATTGACCTGCAAATCAATTCAAAGCCAGAGGTCAAGGTCTCAGCCTCAGACGAGACACATTCAGGGTCATTGCAGGGTTGGACAAATTCAGAATCGAAGAACTGGCTGCTTTAAAATCATAAATGTGGCATTTTATTACATTTGCAGTAACAAGAGGAAGTAGAATTGTAGTATGAAATTGCAAGAAGAGAAGCAACTTTTAAGACTTAGACAAGGCTGTCAATCTGACAGGCAACCCTTTCTTCTTGAGTAGGCCTTTTCTATGTCAAACAAATGAGAGAAAGTATTGTGTATAACAAGTTTTCAAAAACATTTATTTTTATTTTAACATGTGTAACACAGGCCAGCTGGTGAGTGCTGTGCAGGTAAACCTCACTACCTTGATCTCAAGAAGTACTTAAGCGGCAGACACTAGATGCTATGGTCTTTAGCCTTCTTGTTAGAGAAGATCTCATCTTGGAATTGCCCGTTCAAACCCTGCTCAGAGAGTGCAGGTGGGTGTCAGACAAGAAGGGTTACATTGGTGCCGTGACCCGGATGGAAGTGAGGTGTACAACTGAATTATACTTCTGCATCGAGTAACCCACATTCTGTTTGTGTTGCTCTGCAATAACACTTCCGACAGCTAGCTGGCAGTGGCAGTGTGTTTCTACTTTCTTATGTGTCAAATTTCTTCGCTGGTGTTTTGTTTACAACGGAAATACCTGTAATACTACCTAACTGTACAAGTAGCTCAAACTTGCTCATTCAGAGGCAGGAACCGGTGGATGTACAACAATTTTAATCCGAAAGTAAACACAAAACAAAAGAAGCTTGACACAAATCAGCCTTTATACTCAGCCCCTAAACCTCTCTCCTATTCAGGTCACAGCACCCACCCATCGCTCCAAGCAGGGCTCGAACCAGCAGTTCTCGAAGCAGCACACATATGATCCGGTGCAGCCTTCGCACAGTCGCATACCCTTCACTGTAGCTGACGCCGACCCTGATGCGCACCTCTCAAAAAATGTAACTACACGCTGCAACGACGCATAGCGCAAGCTCTGTGATTAGTCGGCTTGGTAGCTGTGATGAGTGTGGGCGACTCTGAGAGCCACGAGCCCGATGGAACGAGTGTTTACAAGTGTCGAGTCCCATGAAGGAGCTCCAGATGGAAACCTTTGTTTTGTGTTTACCTTATGATTAAAGTTGCTGCATGTCTGCCGGTTCCAGAAAAAAGTGAAGAAACTCAACATAGAGGAACATAAAAACCTAATGCCAGCTAGCGTTTTGGAAGTGTTATTGCATAGCAACACAAACAGCACGGAGAAGTATAAATGTACGACTACTTGCAGGGGCGGACTGGGACAAAAATTCAGCCCTGGCACTGTAGCCACACCAGCCCACATTACCACACCGACACAGCCCCACCCACGGACACGCACATTCACTACTTATATTGGTGTACAGATGGTTAAATAATATAAGCAGTACCATATGTAATAGATATTTAAACATTTAATGTATGTGACTGGAACAAAAACCCAAATTTATACATACAGTAAAAACTAATTAAAAAAGAATCTGTGAATCTTGTAGAATCAAGAATGAATAAATATTAATAATTATGACCTAACGTACAGTTAAGTTTAAATGTAACTATGTAGACAATTACAACTATTGTCACGTGTTCACCTCTACTTTAGAGTTCATTACAAACCGAATGTACAGTGTGTAACTGTTTTGTTTTTCCTACCTCTACCACACTCCTCCCTGTCTCTGCTAGGCCTACCGTAGCATCCTTTCTCACAGCACTGGCAGAGCAGTTTCTGGCTGCACTGATTCCAGCAACATCCTAGTTAATAAACACAGTATTGTCACGCTGTGCTCTGCACACAAAGGCACGAAACACAGGAGTTATCAAACACGAAGATTTATTAACAAACACTCACTGGCATATGGAGACACGGGAAGACGGAGACACAGGAACATGGACAACACACCATGGCAATACAATACTGGAACAAAGGAGGAACTAAACTACGGGGTATATATACACATGAGGGATAATGAAACACAGGTGAAAATAATAAACAGGAAACGGCGGGAAAACAGAAGGGATCACATGATGACAACATGGAACAGACACCTGACATTACCCCCCCCCCCCCTTTGAAGGCGCGTCCTCGCGCCTTCAACATAACATAAAGGAGGGTGAGAGGGGAGGGGCCAGGGAGGAGTTTCAGGAGGGAGGAACCAGGAAGGGAGCTGGAAGGCCCAGGACACAGCCAGAAGGACGGCCCAGGGCGGAGTCGAGGAAGGAAGGGACCATGGAAGGAGGAGTGGCTGCCGACTCCAGGGGGCCGACTGAGGGAGACGCCGCTGATGGCGGTGGAGCCCGAGGAGACGGAGAGCCGTAGGGTGAAGGTGACGCCGAGGTCCCAGAGGGCCGGGGTGGAGCAGACGGCTCACCCGAGCGAGGCGACGGCGGGGGTCCGGAAGCCCGCGGCGGAGCCAGAGCTAAAGAGGACCAAGGCGTAGCTGGAGGGAAGGAGGAGCTCAACGCAGCTGGCAGGACGGAGCGACGAGGCGCAGCCAGAGGAGTGGAGTCCAGAGGTGTAGGAAGGGCGACGACTGACCAAGGCGGAGCCGGAGGGACGAGGGAGCCTGGTGAAGCTGGTGGACTGACGGTCCACGGCGGAGATGAGGGAGGAGGGAACTAATGCGGAGCACATGGGTCGAAGGGCCGAGGTTGAGTCCGTAGCTCGGAGGCTGGAGGAGCTGACGCTGGGCGACACCCTCCACAGGGCGATGCTGGCATGCAGCACCTCAGAGCGAGCTCCACCTCTGGAGCTTGAGGGCGAGCTGGGGGCTGGCTGACTGCAGCAGCGCTGGAGCTGGTTGACTGGCTGCAGTCATAGGTGTGAGTAGAGGTGAAGAGGGTGGGAAGTCACTCATGACTCTGGAGCTTGGGGCATCGGGAAATTCAGGAACTAAAAATCTGTGTGGAAACAGTTGACGCGGAGATACGTCTTTGCTGTCTGGAAACAGCGGAAGGGGCTTGACTTCGCTCCAGAAGTCGGTGAGCAACTTCCCAGTGTCCAGCGGTTGCACATCTGCAGAGGGGGGGTGGACGGGACTCTCGCATGAGCCGCTGAGGTCCACCAGGACTCCCCCTTTCGGCGATGTTGCCGGCTCCCACACCTGGTCAGACGGTCTGTTGAGCTCCTCCTGCTCGGTGTAACTCCTCTCTGTCGCTCTAGATGGCGATGGCTCGTACACCGCGGGTGGCTCTCCGTCTGCGGTGGGCTCTGGCAAACGCTCCCTGCAGGTGGGTGGTGTTTGGCTGGTCACTGGGTCGGGAGTGGCGCTGGCAAGCTCTTCCTCCACACAGACGGTGAATGTTGCTCCATTCCTCGCCAGAGTCCACTCCACATAAGCGACGATATTGCCCCGAGGACCATCTTCGGACGACCGTTTTAGAGCTGTTGTTGCAGAACACGCTGAGCACGTCGTCCGGATAGCTGGTGATATTAGCTACAAACAAGTACCGTCTTGTATGGTCCTCGAGGCTGCTTTCCCCCTGCTCCAGCAGGATGGGAAGAAATAAGGGGCTGTCGATGGGGTCCATGGGAACACGAGGGAGAGGAAAAGAAAACACTGGGGGAAAAAAGACTAAAAAGAAAAACGGGGGAAAGTACACCGCAAACTGTTTTTTGGTTCCAGTATTCTGTCACGCTGTGCTCTGCACACAAAGGCACGAAACATGGGAGTTATCAAACATGAAGATTTATTAACAAACACTCACTGGCAGATGGAGACACGGGAAGACGGAGACACAGGAACATGGACAACACACCATGGCAATACAATACTGGAACAAAGGAGGAACTAAACTACGGGGTATATATACACATGAGGGATAATGAAACACAGGTGAAAATAATAAACAGGAAACGGCGGGAAAACAGAACAAAGGGATCACATGATGACAACATGGAACAGACACCTGACAAGTATAGGATGTAAAGATTGCAGCAAAATGTTTTCTAACTGACTGCTCTCAACATTGGAATACACATTAATACAATTAAGTAATAACAGTAGCACAAAAAGGAATAGTATAGCAAAAAAAAAAAAAGCTGCAATATTTGTGTGTACTAGCAGATTTGTACATTTTTTAATCCTTCATGATATATAGTTATTTGTGAATTAAAGTATGCTGAAGTGTTGCTAGAGCTGCATCTCCATTTGTGTGTATGCGTGTGTATGTGTGTGATACACATTCACAGGTTACTCCTATCATAAGGGTTAATTTATCGTTAATTAGAGCCACAGTGTTAAAAAGGCTCACATGAGCTTTTATTTTGAAGTGTTTCTAGCTATCTGCACTGGGTCCAGAAACATTCTAGTTTTGAATAGATGAACACACGATTCAGTCAAGGGAGAACATAAGCAAGCCAATGTCTCATTTTACATTGTCATACTATTGCATAGATATATTACACTATTGCCTGTAATAGAAGTCTATGTTCCACCCTACCTAAGGATAAATTACATACTGTAACCTATGCATGTATTTAATGTTTTACTTTAAAGACTAGCTACATATTCAGAGTTCATTGCAAATGCTTACAGTACTATGGCTATAGCTATAGGTTCTTTTGCATGTTAGACTATATTGCTAGTAGCATACAGCAGTCTGTATACCCTAAATCCCACGTTATCTGCTGATTATGACATTTTAAAATGTACGGGAGTTCTACGCTAAGCTTACAACTGTTAAACAGAGTGTGGGTTACTGTCAAAAACAGTCAGAAGTTTTGTTCTGTTTTCTACTCACCTCCTCTACCGCACTACTGTCCTCCGATGCAGCAGCCGAATTTAAACCTTTCGAGAATATTTCAGTTAATTTTATGCATTTGGCAGTGTCTGATTTTAGAGCCCTTTTTTTTTGCTTTGTCTGAGGTTTTCCTTTTTTTCTCTGACAATTAGCTTGTGTTGCACTTACTGTTTGTCTGACATTCTTGCCAGATTTTGATTACGTCCGCGTAACCTCTGATTGGGTCGGATTGGGTCGGCCCATCTCGAAACCAGCCGGCCGTCGCCGATTGGGCCAAATGCTTAACATTTATTATTATTATTAATATTATTATTATCATCATCATTATCATAATCATAATCCACATCTTGCAAGAAATAAAAGCTGCCTGCATGTAAAAACAATACATATAAAAAAAAAAATTAAAAAAAAACTGACCGGCCCACATTTAAAAAATGGTCCGGCCCTTCTGGCATTTGCCAGAATTGCCAGATGGCCAATCCGCCCCTGACTACTTGGAAGTCACGGCGATCATTCAACACAGAAGTATAAATCAGGCTTAGCATTTACATTTATTCATTTAGCAGACACTTTTGTCCAAAGTGACTTACTGACCTACTATAACAGAGGCCAGCTAGTGAGTGCTGTGTGGCCAAAACTCGCTACCCTGATCTCAAGAGGTGCTGTTGCTAGAGGCCACAGTTATTTGCCTCCTCGTTAGAGCATCCTCCTCCCAGGACAGAATCACCGTCCCGAGCCCTGGTTGAGGGGTTACACATGCAATCTGTACACTGACCCTTAAAATGGTATTTCTAGGTAAATCAATGCATCCAGTATGGATACACCTTTTATTAAATCATGCAAAAGCAGGGGCTAAACGTGCATGTGACTGTCATGATCACCAGCAATCTACAAATGCTAGATCGCTGTTGATCGTGACAGTGACATTGTGCCTTTATATAATAAAGATAAAATACTGTATACAAGTCGACAGTAAAATCAGTATAATCGAGCACATTCCCATGTCAAAAGTAACGTATTGATTGCTCCCAGAGTAAAGCACACATCACCTCTGCTTCAGCAACTATAGATCCGGAAGATACATCGGCATTATCTCTCTAATGACTGAGACCCATTGATTTAAGCACTGTTGGAACGGCAAGGCTCCTCAGCCGGCCTCATTTCCATGTGTGTTTGCTTTCAGGGCATTTACCATCCATCTGAAGAGCCCCTCGTAATCTCAAAGGAGAAAGAAAACTGTAAAGGGTGTTTATAGTCTATACCTCCTGGGTTTCTCGCTCTTATTCCCGCCTTGTGCGTATGATAAGTGCAAGATGAGTTACCTTTGATCTGTTGGGTTATGCATTATTCAGATGTTGTCGCCTGCTCTCTCTATCTGGCTGGGACAGAGTGGGGAAAGATTTTCCCTGACTCGGCATGTTAGCATGGATTTTCCGACCACTAATTAAGGCTAAACTTTCTAAAGATCACATTAGGCATACCAAGATTAGAGTTAATCGCTCTGTGTCAAACAAGTTGATTAAATTGGGTGGTTAATAGCATGATAATAGCAGTCTTCATGTCTAATCTGGGAACCGCTTCGGAAGCATGTGTAAATTCACTGCATGCAAAAGCCCCAGATAACTTGAATGTATGATCCATGACAAAGCATACAGATATATGCTGGAATGCAGAGAATGGCAGCGATGTGAAATACTAATGTAAAACGGCATGTGATGCTGAGGTTTACACTACACTGTCATCAGATGAATATCCGCTGGAGAATCCCAGCTCTGTCTGTGCCTGCCCGTCTGCTCGTGCCACACCAGCGACTGAATACTTTAGATATCAGATGCAGTGTAACGGATAACAGTGGTTCTAAACCATCCATTTGCTTTATTAAACCTAAAAATAGAGGGGTTTTTTTTAAAGACAAAAAACAACTGCCTTGTTAGATACACAGTGCTAGTATTGGGTTAGACCCAAATGTCTTAAAGGGTTAGTCCACCAAAAAATGAAAATTATGTTATTAAATCCTGAAACCTTCATTCATCTTTGGAATACAAATTGAGATTTTTTAGGTTAAATCTGAGAACTCCCTCATCCACCATAGACAGCAAGTTGGTTCAAAGTCCAGAGAAATACCAAAAAACATCCTCAAACTCACTATATGCCTTCAGTGGTTCAATCAGATTATTATCAAACTACAAGACTACATTTGTGCAAAACAAAAAATAACTTTTTTCGACATTTTCAACATTCTCCTCAGTTTAGGGGAGTGACACTAAAGAGAACAAACTGTTGAATAAAGTTGTTCTTTTTTGTGTGTATCATAAAGTATTTATGTAACTTCATCAAATTTTGATTGAACCACATACGGAAATCTGATATATGGCCATATGCTGTATGAACATATAGTGCTCAGCATAAATGAGTAAAAATGAATGTTTTTATCCATTTCTCTGTGAATATAGACAATATATTTTGGTGCATTTAAACTAAACAGTTTAGAGAGTTTAGTCAATGAACATCATTAGGAATAAAAAGATAATATATTTAAATAAAAAATAAACAAACTACAAAATTTAATTTAAAATTTTATAATATTTTTTTATGTTTAACATATTAATTTGGGTGTACTTTTGGATGAAAATCTCAAGTTATCTAATGCACAGTATATACAAAAATATATTAGTGTATAGCATTCTATAAAAAAAATATTAATTTAAAAGAGAGACCTGTGAAGAGTGTACTAGTTTATGCTAGGCACTGTATATAGCAAATGTATTTGAAAAAGTGATATTTTTACTTAAATTACTTGACTTCTTAAAAAAAGCAACCCAGGCTCATTCCCCAAAAATGTACAGCTATATACATTTCTGGAGAGCGCCAAATACGTCCCAGGAGGTACTTTTTTTTTGTTTTACTTGGTTTTTGTTTTCACGAATCCACCAGAGGCCGCTTTGTACACTCTTTGAAATCTCAAATTTCTCTCGCGACTGCCATTCGCGCCTGTTGTTCTTGCGTAAATCCACCAGAAGTCGCTGTCAACTGACTGACTGACTGACTGACTGACTGAATGACTGACTGACCCATTGACTGACCCGCCCTCCTCCTTCCCTAAACCCAACCAATACTGTTTTCAAAAGCACAGATTGACCTGATCCCCCACTTCCCTAAACCTAACCGACAGTTTTAAAAAGCAATCCAGAAAAAGAAAAAGCCCTCGCCTGATTTTTACCACGTTTTCAGATTTGACCACATTCTCACCCTGTTATTTACTTGTTTATTTTATTTTTTGGCTTCTTTTTTGTCTTACCCGCTGTCTGGAACTGTTCTTCGTAGGACTCGAACCCCGTCGTCGTGGTCAACTCCTCTCTGCCTCTCAAGTCTGCCAACGTACATGGCGAGATAACTGGACAAACTGGTAACAGCGGGCAAACCGTCCATATGGAGGTAAGCAGTCAGCTGGTAAGTGCGAAAAGGAACGGTGTCATATCGCCCCGTAGCATTCGTTTTAAAGACGAAATGCAGCCATATATACTTGTGGCTACATATTCGCGATATCCAGAAATGTATATAGGGGTACGTTTTCAGAATGAGCCTATGTTGCAGCCAAGTGAGCAAACCCATTTTCTTAACAATGTTAAGAAATGAACTATGTGCATAATTATAAAAATTAAGTTAGGTCTACTTAACAGTTATCAGTTGCAACGGGTTTACTAACTAAAACAGAAACCCTTTTAATTCTTCATGGTATAAATTCAATAAATAGCTGGAAACATTCCTCAGAGATTTTTGACAATACTGACAAGATAACATTGCTGCATGACAGTTGCTGCAGATTTGGCAACAGATTTTGGAGGAGACTTGACTTTAGTGAAATCACTGTCAATGTCAAACCAATTTGAGATTACTTGAGAATTGTGACATGTTATCCTGCTAGAAGTAGACATCTCAAGATTGGCTTTCTGTGGTGAGTGATGGACAGCAGCAATACTCAGGTAGGCTCTGTTAGTGTTAAGGGGCACAAAGTGTGCCAAGAAAATCACCCCGCATCATTATACCACCAGCAGCCTAAACCATTAATACAAGACAGGATAATTCTTGCTGTTTATGTCGAATTCTGACTTCACCTTCTGAATGAATCAGACCAGGCAACCGTTTTCCTTTATCTACTATTGTCCCTTTTTTTGAGCCTGTGGGAACTGTAGCCTGTGTTTTGCCTTTGCCACTGAAAAATCTACTGTTTCTCCTTAGACAAATATGAATTCTGTGCTCAAACATCTTGTGCATTGATGTAATCTATCGTTTAGTTACTAAATTTGTGGTGCCTTAAACAAACAAAAAAAACTTTCTAGGATCTAATATAAAGTATTTTTAACAGAGGCTATACTGTACAACATTACATCTCTACACCATTTGTAAGTTAAACCCACATCAAAGTAAATTCATATATAAAATGACAGGTTTTATATTTGGAAAGCATTACACTGTAAAAAAAAATGCAGTGATTATAACTTAAAAATTTTTTTTTTTTAAAATGCTACAGCGAAAACATGTAACCTGGTTAACAGCAACTCATACAGGTTAGTGGGCTTGATAAACCACCTGTAGAAAACACACTCATTCATCGCTCTGTCATTTTAACCACTTGGACCTCCCTAACTCTAGCACTTTATTCTCAGAGCACAAACAGTTCCTTTGCATGATTAGCATGTCTTGTCTGTATTGCATCTTCTTCTGTATTGCATCGCAGAATACCTCCTCAATTGTAAGTCACTTTGGACAAAAGTGTCTGCTAAATGACAATGTAAATGTACATACATAAGGTGAATAACTGTAAATTGAATTTCCATGCAAAATTCCCTGCATGACACTTCACTTTTGATGCTTTTTTTGACATTACTATGGGTCTTTTTTTCTAATCAGTTATGTACTTAAGTATTTTATGTTACATCTAATTTTGATAAATAATGTTTATCACATTACTTTTATTTCATGAGTTACCATGATTATGTTTAGTAGTTGTGTGAATGAAACTGAGCGTCTTTTATATATTAGTAAGCTTATCTTCTCTGGAAAAAGTTGTTTGTGATGAGCTTATTCATCAAATGCCTGTTTCATCACGCCAACTATTCCGGCATATGTTTTAAGCCACGGATACCCTTCCAGCCGCAATCCAGTACTGGAAAACACCCATACACTCTCGCATTCACACACACACTCATACTCTATGGCATTTTTTTTGTTTACCCAATTCACCTATAGCGCATGCCTTTGGACTGTGGGGGAAACCGGAGCACCCGGAGGAAACCCACGCCAACATGAGGAGAACATGCAAACTCCACACAGAAATGCTCGAACCAGCGACCTTCTTGCTGTGAGGCGACAGTGCTAACCACTGAGCCACCGTGCCGCCCACCACATGCTTGTGTTTGTGTTTTTGTCGGTGTAACATAGGTATACGACATGTAGATGTTAGTATTTCAAAACATTGGTGTATAAAACTAAATTTATGAAATACGGTGGATTACTGTAAATTGTGAAAACTGTATTTTTAACTGTAAAATTCAGGCAACCACAAGTTTTTTACTGTCAATTTTACAGATTTTTTTTTACAGCGTACTCAAGAAAATGATGTCTAGACCACCTTTCACATATTATAAATATCAACTTATAAAAATGTATTACAAACACAAAATATGCATTATATCATACTACAATGCCAAGACAAAATAAATACTCAACTAAATCCACGCATTTATAATATTCAATAAAACGGAAACTCTTAAGGCATTTTTTTAATTCAGTATGACATAAATAACAGCTGTTTATATAGGCGGACCAAACGATTAAACCAAAGATCAGAGGAGAGAGTGTTCTCTGGCTGTAGATGTAAGGACATTGCTCAAGATAAATCCTTTAGCACTCTTTATTTGTTGAGTTCATTTAAGTGTAAAATAAACTCGGGGAAGAGTGTGCAATAGCAAACACCCACGCATGCATTTGTTCTCATGTTTACAGCTTACAAATGCTTATGTTGTGCAAGTGCAGAGATCATCCACACAGACGTGCTCTGAAGTCCAGCACACATTGACAGATGGATGCGCAGTGCTGTGAAAAATGCAGACAGTCTTTGATTTAGTGATGCATTATCCGCTATCACGACAAGACAATCTCGCATTCAATAAATTATTATTACAGTGGAAACTCATAAGGAGCTCGGAGAGAGATAGAAAGCGAGGGCTGATAAGGGAACATTTTCCCTGTCAAGTTTGTACGACAGATGAATCTAATTTAGCGAGACTTGTCTTGTGTGGGCAGTTTCTGTTTGCTGAACCTCTTCTAATATAAAGTTCTCTCGCCGGTACTGTAGGAAGAGGAGTTATTCCTTTTCTGCTGTATTTTGGGGACTTGCTTAAACCAGTCACTGGTTTTATGCTAGATTATTTTTCTTTGTTAGAAGTGATGTTTGCTAAACTAATGTTATTTGGAAAAGTATACCAATTTACCAACATTTTACTCAACCTATACTTGTTACAAACATTTATGAGTTTCTTTATTTTGGAAAGAAGATATTTTGAAAAATGTTGAAAAGCGGTAACTATTGACTTTCACAGTATTTGTACTTCCTGCTATGGAAGTCAATGGTTAGGCCTACAGGTTTTCAGCTTTTTTCTAAATATGTTCCTTTGTGTTCAACAGAATAAAGAAACTCATGAAGGTTTGAAACCACTGGAGGGTGAGTAAATAATAAGTAATACATTGTTTTTTGAGTGTGAACTATCCCTGTAATGTTCGTACTTTAGGTTAACAATAAATCTGAACCTAAATTAATTTTATATTACACGTGTGTCATTACTTTTGTGTCAATAATCGTTTAAAACAGATATCTTAATTCATTAATTCATTAATTTTTCTTCAGCTTAGTCTCTATTTCAGAGGTCGCAGCAGCGGAATGAACCGCCAACTATACCAGAATATGTTTTACGTAGCGGATGCCCTTCCAGCCACAACCCAGTATTGGGAAACACCCATACACACACACTCAATTCAATTCACCTATAGCACATGTCTTTGGACTGTGGGGGAAACTGGAGCACCTGGAGAAAACCCACGCCAACACGGGGAGAACATGCAAACTCCACACATAAATGCCAACTGGCCCAGCCGGGACTCGAATCAGCAACCTTCTTGCTGTGAGGCGACAGTGCTAACCACTGAGCCACCGTGCCGCCCTATGTCTTAATTAATTATAAGAATTTTAAATTAAAAAAGTATTAATAATAATAATGTAATTCATACCTTAATACACTTCTGTATTGAGTATGCTTTAATTTATTAATTCAAATTTTTTTAGATATTATTTGAAACAAGTCTAAACTCCAAGGGTGATATAGTACAACTGTCCTGATATTTGTGAAAATAATTAATACAATTTTAATTCTTCAAAATTAAACCCATGACAAAAATTGTTTGGCATAATCTATTGTTATTTTAGAAAGTCTCAATATTTAAATAAAATGTTTGTCTGCCAAATCAAAGTCATGTGCTGAAACTGATATTTATGAATTCATATTTCCCCGCAAAACTAGTAGTAAAAGTAAATAATACCTTATAAATATTTAATGTTGAAATTAATACTGGAAATATTATTTTGTATTATTTACACATTTATTATATACAATTAAATGTCAAATGAAAAGTTTAAGTTTTTAAAAATGTAGAAAATGACAAAATCATTTAATGATAATTCATTTTTTTGTATTGCAAAATCTTAATATTAAAATGAATATATATTTGTAATATGAAAGCATGTTATTAAAATAATTTCATATATTTTAAGAATCATATATTGATGCAAAAAGTATATATTTCCCAGCGCCACACCTCTCACATTTTACAAAACTTTTACATACTAGACTAAACAAAATTGACTTTATTATAGCTACCTTGCATGAGTACAAATGTCTCTCTCTCTCTCTCTCTCTCTCTGTGGCCAGTAGAGGGCAGACGCCTTGATAAAAAAAAAACTACAGAAATAAATAACCCTTGTCCATTTCCCTCTCAGTCTGCACAAGTTCTTCTTTCTCAGACAATCCCAAACTCACTGCAACTTGGAGAAAGCTGCGGCTGCGAAAATAGAGCGAGGAATAAGGTATGGGAATCAACACGTCCTTCCATCATAGTGAATACAACTTGACAAGACGCCTGCCGAGCGTGACTGTGCTTGCAGGCGGAGATGACTGGCATAAAGTGCGTGGCTGATATACAGATGAACATCTGACATGCCAGGGGAAGGAGTGCTGAGCTCGCCTTGTGTGCGTGCGTGGTTTTGACAGTCAGATAGTCTCAGTTTGCTTGGGTGTGGTGCGAAAACAGGTACAGACAACTCGGTCTGTCGGCATTCGGAGAAAGTGAAATGTTAAACATGCCGCATCCCTCATTTTCATGGTGAATAAAACTGCGTGTATTTTTGGCAGGCGGTGTGTGTGATCTGGCATGTGGATGTGGGCTGGAGAAGCTGTGGTTCATCATTAGGGCAGTAAGTGTAAACAGCAGCAGGGCCCGCAGGGAAAGGCCTGACTTGCCCTCTTCACGCAGATCAATAACCCATCCATAGAGAGCAGGCCCGATACTCACTCAGAACACTTATCCTTAGCAACTGTACTTCAGGTTAGTGCTGTTGGGTTTTCTGTAAGGATTTTAAAAAGACGTTTTTTGCTTGTCTGCCAGGATAGTCACTCTGACACATAAGATGATTTTGAAATCCTCAAATTCTTGTGTAGAGGACAAGAAACCTGTCAGAGTACTAACTAACAGTGTTGGGGAAAGTTACTTTTGAAAGTAATGCATTACAATATTGAATTACACCCAAAAAAGTAACTATTGCGTTACTCAGTTACTTTTTTTTACATTTATAAGTAATGCGGTATATTACTTTTGAGTTACTTTTACATGACTTTTTTTTTGTACTGTCGTTTTTTTGGCCTGCAGTCTTCATTTCTGTCTGTTCCTGCGGAAAGCACATTCTCTTAATTAATTTTTAATTCAGCAATTAATTTTTTAAATCTAATTAATTTAAATAAACAGTAACTCGCATTACTTTTTTTTTTTTAAGTAAAGTAAAACTACTTTACTCATTACTTGTTAATAATAAGTAATAATAATACTTATTAATAATAAAGTAATATTATTACTTAACTTGCATTACTTGTAATGCGTTACCCCCAACACTACTAACTAAGCATTTTTACTTCACTACTGTTGTATGATCCGGTCAGAGGACGTCTATAGGGATACTAAAGGGATAGTTCACCCAAAAATGAAAGTTCTGGCATCATTTAGTCACCCTTCAAAATCTGAGTTTCTTCTGCTGAACACAAAATAAGATATTTTGAAAAATGCTGGTTGCTGGGACCCATTTAAGTCCATAGTAAATTTTTTTTTTCATTATATATATATTCTTTTGTCTTCAACCAAAGAAAGAAATTCATAAAGGTTTAAAACCACACGAGTGAGCTAGCTAACCCTTAAATGACTCCTATTGAAATGAGCTCAATATTTGAGTTGACAGCTAACGATTCACTGATTCAAAAGATTTGTTCAGAGTGAGCAGTTAATGATACATCGATTCAGCTGATCAATTGGGGACAGCATGTTCCATTCGGAAGAGCCTATCCCTATGCCCTAATCCCTTTGAAGGGTTTACCCTTCGTAGTGACAGCTTTAAAGGGATCAGGGAATAGGGATGAGCCCTTCTGAATGGAATGCTCTGTTTGACACCAAACAACTTCCCTACGGAAACGATCTCATTGCCAAAAAAAAAGGTTTTGTGAAATTGCAGACAAAAGTCTGAAATCAGAGGCAAATCTGTGCTTGTTCACATGAGCAACAATCACACAGTGTTAACTATCAAAAACATGATCAGAGAGAATCACAGAGTTGTCGCCGATGCCTGTGAAATATCTGTCTGCAATTCAAAATCATGCTGTGTGAATGAGTTCTGACTGAAAAACTCATTAGCGATGACCAACAGCCAATGAGAGAGCAGGATACAGGTCAGTGGAGAGTTCGGGGAGGAGTTATAGAACAAAATATCAGAATAAATACACTTTACAATAGGATTAAACATAAACAAATGAACATTTGCTTGATCAGCTGCAGCAGCATATTGCAAAATTATTTATTGACCAACTATTTTTCTCTCTTTGCACAACACACAGTTCTTGTACCCTAAATCTCCTCAAATTTCCTCCTCCAATCTTCCTTTCTTTTTGCCCTTTTGCTGTAAATCATCGTTCACACACTGACCATTTGAATGTCCGACCCTGTTTATTGCAGGGTACCATTTCTTTGTTTTGTAGTTATGCAGTGTGTTTCCTCCGGTCACAGATCCGTCATGCAGTATGAACACAGCAGCAACTGAACGCTACCCTAGATAGTCATGCAGTGTAAAAACAAGGGCGATCTGACGATTATGAAAATCATGCAGTGTGAACTCGTCCTAACTGATTCAAACGTTCCAGTCGGAGAGACTTTACTGTTAATGACTCTCTCCCTGATATTGACTCGCCGACAGGTTTTGAGAAATCGCCGACAAATGCCTGAAATCACAGGCAAATCGGTGCTCGTTCATGTGAGTAACAATCACACAAAGAGGCAATCTGAGAGAATCGCCGATGAGTCGCAGACACCCGTGAGATATTTGGTATGCTAAATATCTGGACCTGATGGTGATTCAAATCATGCAGTGTGAAATGTGTTGTGATTGAAAATAACATCGGCAATTATCTACAGCCAATGAGAGAGCAGCATCCACTAGTATGGGTATCTGCAGGCCAGCGTGAGGTTGGGGGAGAAGTTAAAAGTGCTTCTTTTCGGTCTATTTAGACCATAGAAATGGAGGAACGACTAGTGGAAATTTGACAGGAGCATCCGTGTCTGTCTGACGTGTCATCTGAGCAATACCACAACCGGGTCAAAAAAGAAAAAAAGTTTAAAAGAAATTGCTAATTCCCTTTAAAACCCAGGTGAGCAAAATAAGCACATTTTCTTCCCCACTAAAGGCTTCTTTCTCATTATGTAGTTAAAAACAATATATATACTACGTGACCTCACGTTTCCATGTCACTTCTTGCGTGTGTTTGGTTGCGAGAAGTAGTTTGCGGACAAAGTTGTCAGCGATTCACCTATTGTAAAGTCATGCAGTGTGAAAGCCCCTGTCGCCGATCCATCTTGCAGTGTAAACACAGCAGCGACGGAATGCTACCCCAGATAGTAATGCAGTGTGAAAACATCTGTGACGCGACTACTTTGAAAATCGTGCAGTCTCGCTGATTTAAAAGATCTGTTCCGAGAGAGTCCACCGTTAATGACTAATTGATTTAATTGACCCAGTCAGAGAATCAACTGTTAACCACTCACTTATTCAAATGACCCAATGCTGTTTTTTACCATCGGTCTAGTGTTGTTAGATTTTCTTTAAGCTTCTTAATGGTGGATTTTTTAATTGGAGTAATATGTTATTAAGGTATATGTACTTTTAGTATTTCTGTCCACCAACTTTTAGTTTGGGCCAACTAATAACAGTTCAAGTAATATTATGAAATTAAAAATGTGAAAAATCTGTGGAACTAGCTATTAAATAATAATTAGCTGAAGCTACTGTTACAGGGTATTTGAAATAATTTGTTTCAGATCTTTCCACAAACCGAAAGCACAACCCATAATTTAAAACACATAAGACATATTTGGGAAAAGGTGGATCTAATATAATTGCCAAAATGATGTTATTAATGAAAATTTAATGTTTTAGACTCCAACTAAGCAAGCCAAAGATGGCAGTGGTTATGAACCCAACCCCATTCAGATTGACACAAAATAGTGACTGCAGAGAGGCCATGTGTCTGGTATGTAAAGAAACCAATCAGATCCATCTAGACAATCACATCTTTATCTTTGCAGTAAATTACACATTATTTTGAAAATCCAGTGTTTAGTTGATCCTCATCTACTCGTCAAAGTCTTCCATTAGGATCTGCCCTAGCATTAGTAGGTATGAAATGCACAAAAATGATTGCCCTTTTGTGATATTATGCTTTTTATAGTACATTTTAGCACTTAACGGAGGAGATATTATTAGCAAATAATTGGTTACATGCTTTGGTTACAGAAGACTTGGAATACAATACATGAATTGCATGCAGCACTTTTTTAGTACTGCTTTTTTGTAATTTTTAGACTTGATAAAGCCGTTCTCATTCACTTTCAATACCTAGAAAAGAGTGGGAATGATTTTCTTCAGAAGTTCACCTTTTGTGTTCCTTAGAAGAAAGCCACATGGGTCTAGTACAGCATGAGGGTGACTTACTGTACTGTTTTATCTTAAAAAACATAAACTGTAAAAAATGTTTAGATAGAAATATTTGCTAAATTACTAAGTCTAAAATAACACAAAATAAAAAGGAAATATGCAAAAATTGTATTCATTCATTCATTTTCCTTCGGCTTAGTCTATGATTTATTAGAGGTTGCCACAGCGGAACGAACCGCCGACTATACACTACGGCCAATTTAGTTAATCCAATTCACCTATAGCGCATGTCTTCGGACTGTGGGGAAAACCTGTGTATCTGGAGGAAACCCACGCCAACACGTGGAGAACATGCAAACCCCACACAGAAATGCCAACTGGCCCAGCTGGGGCTCAAACCAGCAACCTTCTTGCTGTGAGGCGACAAGTGCTAACCACTGAGCCACCATGCCGCCTTTTTAGTTTTAATAAAAATACAATAAAATTACATTTCACGTAACAAAAACCACCCCTAAAACTTACTAAAACAAAATAAATTAAAAATAAACCTATCAAAATATGATCAAGTATTTTAATAATATACAGATAATACTAAAATATCACTGACTAAAAGAATGTAAAGCATGCTAAAAGTACATATATATACTGTACGGTATCAATGTGTCATTTCAAGAGAAGCTTTCAGATGTACAATGATCATGCCCTCCAAAACTGAGAAAGTATGGTGGTTCATTTTAAAACTGACATTGTGCAAGTATTTTATGGTGAATGAAAAATTATGTCTGGTATGCCTGAGTTATCTCTCACATCATTTTATAACAATTCAGGAAAAACTCTTGACGCTGAGAATTTTTAAAGAGCAGATTGTTTCCTGGATTATTATGTTTAGGTTTTGGTCATGTTGAAGTTAAGCACTGAAACTCTTAAATAATAGGGCAGATATGCTGATGTATTTCAGGGTGGAGGAAGAGTATGTTATAGTCTCCATAGAAACATAGGCGCAAACTCTTCTGGAAATTCCCTTCCCAAACACTGACCACAATGTGTCTGTATATGTGAGTGCATGCGTTTAACATTTAGTCTAATTCTATTCACCCCATAATGTGGTTTAAATAGTAAGACTATATTTATAAAGAACATTTTATAGCCTACCATTGTCATTTAAACTTAACTTCTGTATGCTTTCTCAAAATGAACAATAATCATGCATATCTTTCTTCATGACAATAGTTTTTTTCTGGTAGAAACAGAATGTTCCAGCATAGTAAGCAGAAGCAAAAATTTTATTTGTATTTAAAAAAGCAGACATTACATCACAAAACTACTGTCAGAAACTTCTTGCTATTGATCAATCACAATAGCTGATAATTATTATTTTTTGTGTCACATACTATACTATACTATACTATACTACCCAGCAGGCAGACAATGTCATAAGATGTTAATATTAGGTTAAATTTAGGTCGTGATGTCAGGTGACCAAAATTCAATAACTAGCCAGCGTCTAAGGACAATGTTATTTTCCAATATTATTGGACAATTTTCCAATTGTCCAATAATGACGTGAAATGACGTTGATAAATGGTTGATTTTAGGTTGTGTTGGAAAGTGACCAAAATCCAACGTTGAGCCAACATCTTAAACCAACGTCATATTGATGTCAAATAGTAACATTTATTCGTTAGGTATTCAACATCTGATAGACATCATAGTGGTAACCTCCACACAATGTCAAGTTGTAACATCATTAGGCATTGATATTTGGTTATTTTTATGTTGTGTTGGAAAGTGACTAAAATCCAACGTCTCTATGGCGTTGGACACTGACGTTGGTATGACATTGAGTTCTGACATCAACCTGATTTTCATTTCCACCCAAAATGCAACATCCCACAAAAAGAGTTGGGGTACAACGTCAATCTGATGTCCTGTGCCTGCTGGGTATAATATACCATGTGAGGATTGTAATGCTATGGAGCATATAGGAGTTGTGCACAGTCCGCATAAAAGCTACACTGTGCAACGTATAGCCATTACTATTGTGTTTTTCTAGGTAATGATTTATTTTACGTGTCATGACAGTTAATGCATACACTTTTACTCTACTGTACTATGTTGTAGGTTTATGATTCATGGGACAGTTATATATATTCAGCATATATTATACACAGCATATATTATAGTTTATTGCAACTATGGAATTTACAGCATAAATGCTACTTTACTATATCATAATACATCCTTCTGTGCATGCTACACTATGCATGTTTTTAATCATGAATATTAATTATTATTAGTTTGTTGTGCACAGGTTTACAACTTTAAATTGCGCTCATGTTATACTAAACCGTACAGTACATTAAATAGCATTGGAGTCTGTCATAAACAATTAAAAAACAACTGACCCGTTCAGCTAAACTCCAAAATACACCATTTGTTTATGGAGCCCCAAACGTCATGTTTTTCTATACTTTTTTTTAATGGAACAACCTCCAATCCGTTCTCTTTAACTGGGCCGGCCAACTGCTCCATATTTGGATTACACATTCACACACACTCTTACGCACGCCTCCACACACTCACTCCCTCCGTCACACACACACACACACACACACACACACACATTCTCACTGGAGGTGGGGGCACGGAGCGATAGAGCTATTAGCTCGGGCTGCAGCAGACATCATTGTACGAGCGGAGGGGAGACGATTCCACCGGCAGTGCGCGAGAACGCACGGAGCCCCTGGCAACACGGAGAGCCTCGCGCTTCCCTGCCCATTATACCGTACAGTAAGTCCGTGCATTTATTTTGACCAGCACCAAGCTGTCTTGCTCATCATCTGGGAGAAATGGATGTAAACTAAAAGACGCAGGAGGAACAGAGAGTGACGTTTACTATATTTAAAAATAAACCTTTGTAAATACTTACTGTGACATTTGCACTAATTGTCACATCAACCTGTTTGCGATCGACCTTGCGAGACGTGCGGGATGTGCTGTTTGTCACCTCAATTTAAAATTATATAACTACTTTGAAGTAGCGCACGGGAAGCGGGGCGGTTGCTTGCGAGCTGCCAGACCGAGTAGGGAGCGCTCTCGCCCGGCTGGAGTAACTGCGCCACTCCGCCTCTTTGACAGACTTCAAACATGATTTTACCGGCGGAATGATGATCTGTCAGCTGTACTTTTTAACCGACACTGTCACTGTCTTAACCGTGCGCACTTCTGCTGAGTCAACACTGTAGCTGGAAGGCTTTTGATGTGAAAACACAATCGCGGAAGTGTTAGTCTGTACTAGAGTTGCGACTTCAACCCTTGTGCACCGTTTAATCCACGGCGACGCGGTTTACGCAAGAGCGTTCATCGCTCGCCGCTGTCTGTTTGATTGAGAATAGCTCATATTAGTAGGCTACGACAATTTAGTCTCCGTGTCACTTAACAGACATTGGCAGTGTTTCAATAGTCGTTTTGGGGGGCATCGTGTAGTAGGTTATGATTCCTAAAACGCAGTGTGGATGCGTTCTGAAACGACTCCAACACTGCTCTCTAGGTAGGCAGCGTTACTAAGATTTGAGACGCAGTCACTGAGTGTATCCCGCCGTGATGTCACTCGGTTCATCCCGGTTGGTTATATAATGAGCTGTTGCTGTGTATATTTCATGTGTTTGCCGGCTGACGGGGCTCTATGCATTGTGACTGACATGCCAGGTTTCGTTGCTTTAGTAAATAAACTGTGCGATTTAACGTTGATTATGTAAACCGTTGGTTAAGACAGTCAAAAGTAGGTCTTTCTTTATAGGGTCAGAGTGTCATATCACACGCTATAATACTGTACCATGTGTGCTATGTGCCTTGCATGCAAACTATGTTGTGCAATGTATAGCTGTAACTATTTTGAATGGTGTTTACTATGCAAAGATTTATTGCATGTGTTGTGACAGTTAATGCATACACTTTTTTTCTTTACTGTAGTGTACTATGATACAAGTTTATGATTGGGACAGTTATAGTTTACTGGCATATGCTAAACTTTTTACTGTACTGTAGTATAAAGGTATGCAGCTTTATGGTTCATGGGACTGTTGCGTAGGTTGGACTCTTACAATACAGTACTTACTATAATATATTTTATTGCACATAGGACATTTATTATAATATAGTACATTCAAATGCATTCAATGCTAAGCAACACTACTGTGATGTACAGTATAATTGGCATATTTACCTTTTTTTATGTGTTAATTTTAAGTTAATTCTGCACAGGTTTACAATATGTAATAATGCTCATGTCATATTGTACTGTAGCTTTGATTTTTGAATGGACTTCATTGTGCACTTACAGTAGATTATAGGACAGTAGTAGTTGATTCTATCCTGCTCTATTTTATGCAACGTACTTCTTTTGCTATTTCATTAATTGAATTGTTCACAAATTTACAGCTCATAGGACCTTGGCAGCAAAAGTGAAGCAAAACATTCCATTATGGTTTTCTAAGAGCAAATATCTCCCTTTGATTCAGTTTTTATTTACTTGATTTAATTCACTTTTAGGCTTTGGCATGCCATAAAAAAAGGCAAAGAACAAAGACAGACGTAGCGAGAAATAAAATTCCTGCGTTGAATGTTAAAAGATCTGCTTGTTCAAATAAATAAAGGTGGATTATTAGCAAGGTCACTGAGCTTCAGTTTCACAGCGTTCTGCCAGAGTATCGCCGCCACATGCTCGGTTTTCATGCTTATTATTAGTGTACATTTCCAAGGCTCAGGATGATTAAGAAATCCTGGTGCTTTTAATGAAAATCCCATTGTTTTGGAGAGTGAGTGGATTAGTGTTTCCCCCTTTTTATGTGGTTGTAATACGTTTCAAACGGTATGGGCTGCCCTTTGCAACCTGGGGACTAAGCTGTCTGCTCTGATTATGCAGCGAATGCTTTTTTTCAGAGGGATTTGTGCAGTGGTGAATTGCTCTGTGCTATAACTCGGTAAGCAAATCTCCGATTGATGGCCCCAGTACCACTTACTTTTAAATGCTAATGAGTGGTAATTAAGACACAGAGTATGGCCTAATCACAAGCGCTCTAGCGTGTGTGCTGATTTGTTCAGTTTTACACATACACACCTGTCACTTGTGAAGTGCCTGTTCTTATATCATTTTAGTAGCGGTGCTGTTCAGACTAGCAGTGTCAGTGGAGGTGGGTTTCATGAACCTAACTGAGCTTGTGACAGATGTAGACATGGCTCACTTGACATGCTCGAGTGCCGGTGAAATGTGGAGAGAGAGAGAGAGAGACACACCTCCACCTGCAGACACCGCTTACATAATGGCGGTGTGATTGACAGGGACAGTTTCAGCCAATGGGTGAGTAGAGCCAGCTGGACTAGAAATTTGTTTACACATCAGAGGGGTGGAGCTTATGTCAACCTTGCTTGCTGGAAAATAAGTCTCAAGGTAGGCCAATCCAGGCAAGCTCTTTAAGCACACTCCCTCACAGGTATGCATACATGAACTCATTGTTCTGGAGCATCATGTACTTTTTTTGAAGGCAATTCATGCTCTGAGCTCAAACTTTGGCTACTGTCCTGCACATGAAATCCGTGTTTACACCTGGTATTAAAATCTTTCGGGGGTCATTTGGTCACAAGTGGCCATCTTTCTTTGCACCTGGTAACCTTGTATGGATCTTCCATATAGGTATGCTTTTTGATTTTAAGCTTGCCACACATCATGTTTTGAATGTAGTGCTGTGCATTATGGAGCAAATCGGCCACAAATTCGGAAAATTTTGTAATAATTTATGATTCCATTCATTCCATCCACCATTTTCTGATTTTATTCTCCAGAATACAAAAGAAGATATTTGAAGAGTGTTTCAGCTGTTTTTGGTCGTACAACAAAAAGCATTTGGTTCCAAATATGTAAAACAAAAAATGTTTTGATGAACTGAGTAATACATACTGTATGCCTTTTGAATCTGCCTATAATTTTACAAAACTTGAAAATCAGTCAGTCAATACATGCAATTCATGAACATTAGATCTAATAAAACACTGGTTTTGAAATACAGAAATGCTGTTTGTGTAAGTGCACTGGTTTAAGTGTGTTTTGTGGTTGAGCGCTTGTGGAAGAGGTGTTTCTTCAGCTGCTTCTTGAAAGATCTGGTGGTTTCAGCTGATCGGATGGAAATTGGCGGAGAGGAACAGAGAGAGTGAAGGTTTTGGAAAGTGTCTTTTTTTTCCTACATTAAATGCACCACTGAAGGAAAGAAACGTCACCTGAGGTTGAGGTAATTAATAGCAATTTTTAATTTTGGAGTGAATTAACCCTTCAGGGTTGATTGTAATAAAGTGGTGGGGTTTAAATGAACTAAGTGACTAGTGAAGTCTGTTATTTGTCATACAAGTTATGGTATTTTGATTAACAGCGATTAAAAACATTATTAAAGTGAAACTTTATTTTAAAGATTATAAAGATTTAATAATAAAATGATTATAATTTATAATCAGATTACGACTACAATTTTAATCCACTTTTAGCCATCAACTGAGAAATTAACATCACCTAGGATTAATGAAAGTTCATTGGCGATGTTAACGTACAATAGCCCTATAAATAATCACAAAATTTTCAATCAATATTTCAGCATGTACACTCAGACAATGATGTTTGCTGTTTGTGCAAACTGCTTATTTAAAATGAGCTGAAACAAAATTGAAGAGTTTATTTTTTTTGGGACAGCTTAATTATTTTATGTTCAATCCACTTAAATTTGTAAAAACTAATAAGTTAACTTCATTTCTTCATGTTGTCCCAACACAAATCGATTGTGTGGAAACTAGCTTTTTTTTTTTTTACAGTGTAGTAGGCCAGATTAATATGTGAAAATGAAATAGTTTGAACCATTAAGCTAACCAACAAAGTCTCCAAGCATACGTTACTGTAATGAACACAGCAAATACAATATGAATATTCTTACAAAAACAAAAAGTTTAAATATTAAATAACTATACCTGCTATTCTGTGCCGTTGATATCAATGTTGCGCATGTTCATTAGCACGATATAATGAATTATTGAATATCTGCACATGTCTAACACATTCCCTACTACCTCTAAATGTGTCATGAGAGATGAAATCAGTAAATATTTTGGATCCCATTTACACCTGTATGTATTTCCAGCCCACTTGTGAATGGCGCGAGTATCAGGAGTCTCAGAGAGTTCAACGTCCTTTTACAGTGTCAAAATCTCACTGTATGATGTGGGAAGGAGGAGGCAAGGAACGGGATCGATTGAGCAATGCTGTTTCCAGACCTTTATAACCCTTTACTTTCATCTCTCAGCTCTATTCATTTGCTCTCCCTCCATGGGCGAAGTACACATCCCCAACCTGCTTTTGTACTCCAGCGCTCAAGAGCTTTTTTTTTTTTTGATATCGAGATGAAAAACATTCCTTTCTCCAGTGAGTGGATGTCAGCGTGCAGGCTGCTCGTCTTCCTCTAGACTCCCCGTGACGGCTTTATGTATAGCCTAAATTGACGCTTTTTATTTTTCCGGCTGAACAATGCGACGAACGTGATTTGAAACTGTTCCGTTGATGAGCAGAAATTTTCCTAAACCCTCATTTTCTTCTTGTCGTAGTGATGGGGCTTCAGGATCATCAATAAATCTCTTCATCCATCGAGAAGCGGAGTTAAAAATAAAGCACTTACATGAATAAATCACATTCAAACCTCCAGAATTCGTGACAGATCCAGGCTCTACAGCTTCGAGTGCAACATATGAGCATGTGGTTTCTAGACAGCCGGGAGTCATTTTGAAGTCTTTTAAAGTCCCATTTAATGGGCTCATGTGGTCTTCACAATCTGAAATATAATAATTTAGAGCCAAAGGCACAGGAATTATCAAGCAAAGTGGGGGAATTTGTTGTAATACCTGGGTAGCTGCAGTAGATTGAAGCAAAGCAGCACGATAATTCTAGAAATGTACTTCACAAGAGTATTTTCTGTTGTGTACTGTAGCAGTATTTTGGAAAAGCAGAATTTTCTTCAATGGCTATATTAGGAAATAATAATTTATGTGCATTTGCAGATGAAAAAAAAGCATCAAATTATATTTAATTTGTTTAATATTTATAAACAAAAATCAAACAAGACAAATAAGTATTGTTGTATTGTTGCAAAATTAAGCAGTTAAAAAAAGGATAATAGAATTTTCACCAGATGACTTGAATAGCTCTATTTGGAAATGATCATTTATGTGCATCTGCAGACAAAATAAAAAAGGCCTAAATTATATTTGATCTATTTAATATTTATAAAAATATCAAAGAAGACAAAATATATATTGTTGTATAAAGTTGCAAAATTGAGTAGCAAAAAAGATAATTTTATACTACAATGTAACTAATATGTACATCTTATTTTAGTCGTTTTTATTATTAAAATATCAAGATTTAGTTAATGAATTAATCTGCTGTGAGACATTAATCAGTTTAAATTAACCCATATTGTATTATCAATGTTGTTTTAATATATTATGGAGCTCTGAGATTAATGATTTTGCTGATCTCAGTGTTGTAATATTACAATATGAATAAATACAGAATATTCACCTGAATAGCTCTATTTGAAAATAATTAATAATTTACACGCATAGGCACAGAGAGTAAAAACAAAACAACATTTCAGACATTTAATTGTAGTTTTAAAAATAGTAAAAATATATACAGTTAAAATCAGAATTATTAAACTCCCTTTGATTTTTTTTTTTATATTTCCCAAATGATGTTTAACAGAGCAAGGAAATTTTCACAGTATGTCTGATAATATTTTTTCTTCTGGAGAAAGTCTTATTTGTTTTATTTCGGCTAGAATAAAAGCAGTTTTAAATTGTTTAAAAAACATTTTAAGGTCAAAATTATTAGCCCCTTTCAGCCATATATTTTTTTGATAGTCTACAGAACAAACCATCGTTATACAATAACTTGCCTAATTCTATCCTGCCTAGTTAACCTAATTAACCTAGTTAAGCCTTTAAATGTCACTTTAAGCTGTATAGAAGTGTCTTGAAAAATATCTAGTAAAATATTATTTACTGTCATCATGGCAAAGATAAAATAAATCAGTTATTAGAAATTAGTTATTAAAACTATTATGTTTAGAAATATGTTGATTTAAATAAAATAAATAAACAGAGGGGGTAATAATTCAGGGGGCTTAATAATTTTGACTTCAACTGTATAAAGCAAATTAAATGGTAACACTTTACAATAAGGTTGTATTAATGAACGCATTTACTAACATAAACAAACAATGAACAATACATTTATGAATGTTAGTTAATGAAAATACAGTTGTTCATTGTTAGTTCATGTTAGCTCACGGTGCATTAATTAATGTTATGCATGAATTTGGATGTTAATAATACATTAGTAAATCTTGAACTATGATTAATAAATGCTCTACATGTATTGTTTATAATTAGTTTGTGTTAGTAAATACATTAACTAATGAAACCTTATTGTAAAGTGTGACCAATTAAATATATTACAACAATACTGTTATACTGTGACAAAATCAAATATTTAATAATAAATAAATAAATGTTCATAATAAGTTTATTTTAAAATGTTGAAAAACTGACCTTTCATTTGAATAATGAATAATTGAATAATTTTGTTGATTATGTCATGTATATCATTAATATTCTGATTTTGTACAACACTGCTTTGGCATGATTCACACATTGTGGGTGCTTCACGCAGATAAATTTCTATCTCATATACAGTACCAACATGCATAAATAAGTAATAGGGTGCATGAAAGTAATGCATACATATTCAATTACCATCTAGTACAAGCAAATACGGTAGTCCACTCTTCCATATGTTGTTTCCAATTCAAATTCAGCAATATATTGTGAGTTTGCAGCTTTCCAGGTGAGCTCAAAGGCAAAATCCGCACTTGTCATTCAGCCCATCTGAGTCTTTGTAGTGAAGATGGCCTCAGATATAGGAGAGATCGATGGCTGAACTTCTGAATGGCAGAGTGTGAATAGTGTAGCGGCTCTGTGTCAGTGTGGAGATCGATGACCCCTCTATGGGCCGCTGTCCTCCTCTGGTGTGGATGGATCTGTATGCTTGCTGCTCCCTCTGGGCAATTCCAGACAGTAGAGCCACTATTGATGCCAGTCTTTCAGCATGAAAGCGACAAAGAACAGCAAAGCTTCTCTCTCATGTGCAGCTGGTGTCGAACACCATGAAAATCCTTGTTGTAGTAAAGGCCTCTTTCTGAAAGACATAAGTTGCACGCTCATTTGAAATTTCCCTAAAGGTACACAGTTAACAATTTCCTGTTGTATCCACAGTTACCTACTGGCAGCAGTTTCCCAGTAACTTACTGTAAATCAATTACAGTAAAAATATTGTATTCACATTTACAGCACCATCTATCTTGCTGTACATGTGTTTACAGAATTGTATATATATCTTTACTGTAAAATATGCAGCAATTTTCACAATGTGACTTTAAAATACAGTAACATACTGCATAACTGTCCTACAGTAAAATACAGTTGATATTACAGTTAAATACTGTGTAATTTACAAAAATAGCAGTGTTAACAATGTACAGGTCATCAAAAATGAAAATTCAGGCATCATTTTGTTCTGCAACATTTATGGGGTGTCAAACTTGTATTGCTTTTTAATTTCTGTGAACAGAATATTCTATTTTTTTAGCAAAATATTCATGCTGCTCTTTTCCCTACAGTGAAAGTGAATGGAGACTAAGTTTTCACTAGCCAAGAAACTACATAATTGTGACCCTGGACCACATTTTCTGAAATTGAGATTTAAGCATAATCTGAATAAATCAGCTTTCCGTCGATGTGTGGTTTGTATTTGATCGAGATACAACTATTGGAAAATCTGGAATCTGAGGGTTTCGCCTTTTAATGTTGTCCAAATTAAGCACTTAGCAAGGCATATTACCAGACAAAAAATAGGTTTTGGTATATTTACAGTAGGAAATTTACAAAATATCTTAATGAAACGTGATCTTTATTTAATATCCCAACTATAATTGATTTTTGGCATAAAAGAAAAATGTATCATTTTGATCCATACAATTTATTTAAGCTATTGGCAAAAATATACCTGTACAACATGAGAGGTTTTATGGTCCAGGGTCCCAGTTGTGTAAATGTTGTTGCAAAATGTATATTTGTATATTTGTCTACATACAGTATAGTAACAAAAATGCAATTTATTTTTCATCTTGGATACAGTATGTAGTATATCCAACTTCATCTTCATACATAATCGGTCATAAAAACAGTAAATATAGTAACTGAACACAAGGTTCAGATAATGTTGCGATATTCATGCAAGTCCTGGATCAGAAACTTCACTGCTTGACTGAAGTAAATGTCTGACATAAAATAAAAAATAAATTAGTAGTAGTGTGTAATGCAATACAAATGTCAAACAAATTGAATAATTTCATTGTTATAATTCTTATAATTTCAAAAGATTGTTTTGCAGGAATGTATAGTATCCAAGTATGACCTACAAAAAAAAATTCAGATGTGAAATAGCAGTGTAACTGTAATTAAATTAGATATAAAAATGAATCATTATCAATTAAAAAGTTACTCAGTCTTGAAGCAGTAAGTCATTTTCTGTTTTTGGCTTTTTGATTAATGGAGTTTTGAATCATGGATCTAATGTAAGGATTTTAATTATTGGACCCAGATGGTTAGTGCACAGACCCAATATAGTTGTTCACATGCTCTGTCTTCCTGAACTATTTACATTCACATACAACAAAACTGACCGTTTACGAAGGATGCTCACCTCAACATCAATTTTTGTGTGTTGTTATCCACCCAAGTTACAGAAAACACAAAAGAAAACTCTGTTCTGTATTTAAGTATATACCGAAGATGCATAAGATATTGATATCAATTATCATCTTGATTTTCTGGAAAGACAATTTTAAACATTATGTTATGAAAAGACAACACAACATAAATGTGAATAATTGATAACCTAATTGGTGATCAAGCTCTCCCTTTAAAGTTTGCCTGCTGTGCAGTGTCCAAATGGATGATGTTTTTTTTTGTATAAAAGAGCTCAGAAAAAATGACAGTCTAAAAGCCTCATTTTCAACACGTACAGCAAAAGAATTATGTATCAGTCCGTTATTGATGTACTGCACAAAGCTAGACCTCAGTGCAGTGTTAGTGTACATTCATGCCGCTCAACCTTTTTATCCCAGCAGTTGGCTTTCATTCATTTTTAATAGCATTCGCTATGTACTTTGGCATTAGAATTGCCTTATTTGTAATGAGGAACTTGGTAGTGAAAAATCGCCCATCTATTTATAGGCTCCATACTGTCAGTCTCATGTTTCATGTCACTAGTAATTCTTTTAGTATGAAAATGGCTAAATAATAGACCATTATGTGGCAGAATATCTCATCTCTGCTTCTCCCCTTCCATCTGATCTGTATTACAGTTTGAAAGTGCAATAAATTTAGCTTGTTTTGAAGCGTTTTGCATATAGTTCATAAACAGAGGGCAGCTGGAACCATTTGACCAGCTTGTTATAAACCCCCGAAGCAAAGAAAACACAAATTCTCATAGAGCCAAGATGCCATCCTTCCTGATGCAACTAGACAGATAAATAGGACCACAGAGTGCTCTTTAACCGCAATGCATACTTCTATCCGACCTCACATATCATACAGTAAAGGGCGGGATTACAGATTGAACTTCCTTGGAGTAACATTTCCTAACTGATATTCCAGCGGCCATGTTTTCAAAAATCTTTTTCAAGGTGTAGTAGGTACTGCAGTCAACTTGCAGAATAACATTAAACCTAACCTAAACATTCCATCAAATTCATTAATCTTCTCAAAACAGCCCGAGTCTTTGTTTCACCCCCATACCTTTGTTTGTTTTGGAAAGTCTGTAATTTCTGTAAGCGAATCTCATGTTCAGGCTACGTCTACAGTAATCCGGATAATTTTTTATTTTTTATTTGGCGTTTTTGTCTAAAAACACTCTGCGTCCACACTATAATTTTCAATTGTTTCCAAAAAGTTGTTCATCCACACTCAAAAAGACTGCAAATGCTTTTAACCCTTTACTGTGCAAGACTCTTTGAGCCACATCAGTTCTGCTTGGTGTTTTTTTTTATTTTCCCGCTCTTTTTGAAATATTGCAGTAATATGTAAAGGAAAAGCAGGTCAAGGAATTTTTTTAATGGGCTGACAGTGAGGTGGAGTTGTTGCTGTAGGTTATTGGAATCCAAAATTTTTCGTCTGTAATTTTCGCACGTTAAAAAATAAATTTGACCTTATGTTGTATCAGTCATATTGACACCCTGCCTCCGAAATGTCTTTTCATAAAAAATACAAATCTGGTTTGATATATATATATATATATGTTTTTCTGTTATTTTCATCCGAAAAGGCATTTTGAGAGGTGTTTGACAATTACAGATTGCCATACAATCGAAAAGCAAAATGTGTGTGTGCGCGTGTGTCTGTCTTTCTTTGTCTCCGTACCTTAGACAAACTGCTAATCTCCATTCAGGATCAGTTGGTTCACGGAAATTGGTTGTCTTCTTTTTAATATGTGGTCCAGTATTGCTAGTAAAGTATCAAACTGAGTCATGGACATCCTGAAGTAAACTTTGTATCAGTCGGGATAATCCTGCAGCTCTTTGATAAGGAGGTGGAACTCTGCTTCCTCTCTCCGCAATCTGAGGACTGGAAGGACCCAATATTTCCTCTTTTTTTTTTTTCTTTTGTTAAGCGAGGAGAAGACATCATTCTTTATATTGTTTTGCGAATTATTTAGAAACGGATGAATTAATACACGTCGGACTCTGTGTACAAGGTTTGTGTGCATGATGAATTTTTCGAAAATTTTTGAATGAGGAAAAAAGCCATACGAAATTTCTTTGGACTTCCGTGTCCAAAGAATTAACTAAGGAATATAAAGTTGCAAAGATGAGCGAGAATATAGACCGGGAGACATGCCAAAACAACAGCTCTAACTGACATTAATATTTAACAACTCTGTTTAAATGGAGAGCATCCAAAGCAACTGCTGTACAATGTCATCCACAGTTTTATCTGAATTGGTTAGATGACTAAAAATGCTCCGTTTCCAATTCTCCATTTTTTTTATAGTCCACATTGTGAGTCAAAACAGCACTTTCAAATGTATCCATTTTGAAGAGTGATTTCAAAAGACACATATTTGAAACCGCGTAATTGTAACGTAAACCACCAAATTGCCATTTCAGTGTGGACGGAAGGCCAAAACAGAGATAAAAATATGAGTTTTTAAACAAAAATGGTCTCAATCTCAACCTTCCTTCTGGCCAAACTCTCTCTAATTGGTCAAGCTGGAAAATATTTGACAGATTTAAGTGGACTGCTCTCAGTTATTTGATGGTCCTCAAGAGGCTTTTCAGGGAGATAAACTCAAGAACGGCATACTTTTTTCAGAATAGTTGCACCTTAACTACTGCTTTCTTAAAAACATTGTATTTTCCCTAAGAAGAAAATTACAGGCTTTGGCGTTGTCTGATAGTGTGACACATCTTTCCAAAGACCTCAAATGTCTTCTTTTTGTGTTGCCTGCTGATTACTGAAATAATAATTATAATAAGTGTGTACATCATATTTTTGTAGTAAATGGCTTGATGGCAGTTTTTGAGAGTTGCTGTGTATTTTAATCGGTTGTTTTTAAAGGGCCAGAAAGGCTGATTAATTTAAAAATAAGACAAGTGACTGACTATCCTGTCGCAAAATGCGGCGAAAATCCTACACGACAGTAATAGTTTGATTAAGGTGTTTACATGTCTGTACTGTACTGTTTACAAGGTCTGTACCTTCAATAATGAGACTAAAATCGGCATACTCCACATATCTTAATTCGATTTCTGTTTAGTTAAATTATGACCTTAATCTAATTAAATTAATAAAAAGTCGATGTTTACATAGTAGACTCTTGATCAAAGTATTGTTTTAATCGTATTAAAATCGGATTATCGGTGTCCATTTAAACATACTCACTGAATCATTGTTTTGCTCGATTCATTTAAAAACGAGATCTACAGATGTTCTGCACAGAGGATTTGTTTGGAAAAATGTAGTTGCCAAAAAAGGAAAAACTAAACATAATATTGTGTCTAAAAACTCACTGAATATTAAATATTGAACATATATAATATTTACTACTTGCTAATAATTATTTAATAAAACATATATTTGCTATCATCATCAAACACTGATATTCATGCTCATGCTGATATATGTTTTTGCTTTGTGTGTGTTTGTGTTTGTGTGTGTGGGCAAACTGAAAAAACAATATATTTGTCTCAAGAATGTTCATGACTGTTCTTTTTTCCTAAGATTATTCTAAAACAACATTTCACACACAAAATTGTTTTATTCTTATTTCTTAAAATGAAAATTCTGTCATCATTTACTCACCCTCCACACATAACATGCCAAACCTGTTTGAGTTTTTTTCTTCTGTTGAACACAAAAGAAGATATACTGAAGAATGTTGAAAAAAAATAATACAGCAACAGACTTCCACAGTGATTTTCATTCCAACCATGCATTTTATTGGCAGCTTTTTTCCCCAGCATCCTTCAGAATATCTTTATTTGTGTTCAACAGAAGAAAGAAATTCTTAAAATTTTGCAAGCACTTGAGTAATTTTACCTTGAGTGAACTTTCCCTTTAAGCTAGAGCGTAAGCTGAAAATAGCAACTAAGAAGAAGTTGGAAATACCTGAAGATGTTTGTAGGACTTCCAGGCATCACTTTTCACACACTCATACTGGATTAAATACTTCCAACATAAAGAAGGATATGAACTAAACTAGGAATTCAATAACAGGAAAACGTGGATACAAACAGAATACCAAAATCCACCCTCACCGCTGTTATGCTTGGCATGATATAGTCTTTCCTTAAAATCCACGCTTTATTAATCAAGTGAAGGGAATTAACCTTGGTGAATTTTGTGGAAGGAACGCAGAATAATTTTTTGGGCATGGTGCAGGGACTTTTACTACAAGTTGTACTTAGTGCAGTTACAGTACGATGCAGGAATTTCCTGAAGCGAATGCCGGCCTTGAATAGACACAGTGTGGTTTTGACAAAGGAGAGAAAAAGCAGGCTGACGCAAAGCGAAATACTCCATGCTGAGATAAAACAAGCGAACGGCCGCCCCAGTTCCGTCCCATTTCCCCTCTTAAGTGATGTCATTCGAGCACTGGAGATGTGCCAGGATTTGTACTAGGGAGCGAAGTTCCCCTCATCCCGTAAAGTCTTTCCAGAGAGATTCTCGGAGGAGGCCGCCAGACAAGCATTCCTACCTTTCTCATCTTTTTCCATCAATCCCTCCAAACAATGTGCGCCTGAGTCAGCCAGAGGTACTTCAAACATAAATCCTGGACGTGGGCACATTGAGCACAATTGAGCACGCTCATTAGCATCATCCCGCACTCGAATCATTCAGAGAAGATCACAGATCACATAAATCTTAGTTAATGACTGTTAAGTGTCTCGTTGTGCAACTTGTTCATTGCCTAACGTTTTGATTAGTGGTGTTTTTGTATTTGTTTGTAGTTCAAGTGTTGTTAATGATTATGGTTGGGAATTTGGGTATTAAGTATTGAACTTCATGTAGTAAGTTTGTTCCTCATACATGAGATCTCAAATAAAGTATTTTTTTCTGAACTATTGGCTTTCATTTAATGTCTTACAGATGATAAAATGGGTGTGGAGTGATTTGTTATTAAATGTATGTATTTTATTTCTAAATAAATGAAAAAGTTGATACTATATTAAATATATATTAACAATATGAAATTTATATGATTTAATTTGCGAGATATTCATATGCAGATAAAGAAATAACAATGTACTGTTTATATTATAATTGGTGTAATATTTTTAATATCCTATTGTAATATACAATATAATATATTAAACAGAGAAAATACTACAGGAATCAGAATTTTATTATATGCAACATCTAAAACAATATATTAAGAGTGATCAAATAAATAGCATATAATACTGTATAATAATATTATATATTGCAAAAGTATATACTATATACGTGTTCTGTATATGCTATATTAATAATATATAATATCATTTATTATTAACATAAATATAAATGTGTAATATTAAATAGTATATGCAATTTAGATTTCTAAAGTTTTCCTTTAAGATTAATTTATACAGTTGAAGTCAGAATTATTAACCCCCCTAAATTATTAGCTCCCCTGTTTATTTTTTTCCCCAATTTCTGTTTAACGGAGAGAAGATTTTTTCAACACATTTCTAAACATAATAGTTTTAATAATTCATTTTTAATAACTGATTTATTTTATTTTTGCCATGATGACAGTAAATAATATTTTACTAGATATTTTTCAAGACACTTCTATACAGCTTAAAGTGACATTTAAAGGCTTAACTAGGTTAATTAGGTTAACTAGGCAGGATAGGGTAATTAGGCAAGTTGTTGTATAACGATGGTTTGTTCTGTAGACTGTAGACGAAAAAATATATAGCTTAAAGGGGCTAATAATTTTGACCTTAAAATGTTTTTAAAAAAATTAAAAACTGCTTTTATTCTAGCCGAAATAAAACAAATAAGACTTTCTCCAGAAGAAAAAAAATTATCAGACATACTGTGAAAATTTCCTTGCTCTGTTAAACATCATTTGGGAAATATTTAAAAAAAGAAAAAAGGGGGTTTAATAATTCTGATTTTAACTGTATATATTAAATGTTGCATATGATTACATTCAGATTTGTTTTCTTTCTAATAAATGTAACAATTAAATTTTTTTTATATTATATATATTCATTCATTCATTCATTCATTCATTTTCTTTTCGGCTTAGTCCCTTTATTAATCTGGGGTCGCCACAGCGGAATGAACCACCAACTTATCCAGCATATGTTTTACGCAGCGGATGCCCTTCCATCTGCAACCCATCACTGGGAAACATCCATACACACTCATTCACACACATACACTGAACTTGTCTAAAATACTAGAAAAAGTTGTTTCTGCCCAATTATGCTCCTTTCTGCAGATGAACAATGTTTTTGAAGTGTTTCAGTCAGGTTTCAGGCCTCATCACAGTACAGAAACCGCATTAGTGAAAATAACCAACGATTTACTCTTAGCTGCTGACCAAGGGTGCATCTCGTTATTAGTTTTACTTGATCTCAGTGCTGCATTTGACACCATCGACCACAATATCCTCATAGATCGCTTAAATTCTACAGATGTCCGGGGACAGGCTCTACAATGGTTTAAGTCATACTTAACTGACCGTTACCAGTTTGTGAATATAAATAGACAGCTTTCACAGGTCAGACCAGTACAGTATGGGGTGCCTCAAGGATCAGTTTTAGGCCCTTTGCTGTTCACAATATACATGCTACCCCTGGGAGACATTATAAGAAGACACGGGATCAGCTTTCACTGCTATGCAGATGATACTCAATTATATATTTCAACAAAACCTGATGAGACGTCTGAACTGTCTAAGCTAACTGAATGTATTAAAGATGTTAAAGACTGGATGACCAACAGTTTCCTTCTCTTAAATTCAGACAAAACAGAATTATTACTTATTGGGCCTAAATCCTGTACACAGCAGATCTCACAACTAGACCTGCAATTAGAGGGACACAAAGTTAGCATTAGCTCTACTGTAAAAGATCTGGGTGTTATACTAGACAGCAATTTAACCTTTGAAAATCATATCTCCCATGTCACAAAAACTGCCTTCTTTCATCTGAGAAATATCGCTAAGTTACGAAGTATGCTATCCATCTCAGATGCAGAAAAACTAGTTCATGTTTTCATGACTTCTAGGCTGGATTACTGTAATGCTCTGTTCGCTGGTTGCCCAGCATCCTCTATTAATAAACTTCAGCTAGTACAAAATGCAGCTGCCAGAGTTCTTACCAGGTCTAGAAAATATGATCATATCACCCCAATTTTATCCTTCTTACACTGGCTGCCTGTTAAGTTCCGTATTGATTATAAAATATTGCTTCTTACCTATAAAGCTTTAAATAATCTAGCACCTGTTTATCTAACCAACCTTCTGTCTCGCTACAATCCAACCCGCTCTTTAAGATCTCAAAACTCAGGGCTTCTGGTAGTACCTAGAATAGCAAAGTCGAGTAAAGGTGGTCGAGCCTTCTCATTTATGGCTCCTAAACTCTGGAATAGCCTTCCTGATAATGTCCGTGGCTCAGACACACTCTCTCTGTTCAAAACTAGATTAAAGACCTATCTTTTTAGTAAAGCATACACTCAATGCATTGCATAATGGTATGATGCATGAATGTGCTCCACGCAGGTTTTTGCATCTCGTTTATATACACTATGAACAGCAGCTACGCTAATTATTCTCTTTATTCTCTATTTCCACCTGGGGATACTCATCCCGAGGCCCCCAGAGACTATGCAGTGCCACTAATGCAATCCAAGACCTGTGTAGAGAGGATCCCAAGGTTTCCATAATCCCAGACCAGGCCGTATCCTAAGGAGCTGCTGTGGTGGTCATGGAGGAGTGGAGAGCATGAGACTGATTCCTGTGAGACCCCAGTGACAGACGAGTCTTCGCTGACGTCCAGCGTTCACCAGCCTCCGGCGCCTAGACTGCAGCTCTGCACAAGACGTTTGGCCATAGGAGAAATGGTCGTGCCCAACTGAGCCTGGTTTCTCTCGAGGTTTTTTTCCTTCACTTTCGCAAATTGGTGAAGTTCGTTCCTCGCCGCTGTCGCCACTGGCTTGCATGGTTCGGGACCTGTAGAGCTGCGCATCGATGGATTTGCTCTTCAGTGTTTGGACTCTCAGCAGTGAAAATTTAAACCACACTGAACTGAACTTTAACTCTAAAAACTGAACGGACATCATTCCAATTCACTATAATCTTCTATGTGAAGCTGCTTTGACACAATCTACATTGTAAAAGCGCTATAGAAATAAAGATGAATTGAATTGAATTGAATACACTACGGACAATTTAGCCTACCCAATTCACCTATAGCGCATGTCTTTGGACTTGTGGGGGAAACCGGAGCACCCGGAGGAAACCCACGCCAACACAGGGAGAACATGCAAACTCCACACAGAAATGGCAACTGACTCAGCCGAGGCTCGAACCAGCGACCTTCTTGCTGTGAGGCGAACGTGCTACCCACTGTGCCACCGTGCAGCCTTATTAAATATATATATGCTATAATATGAATATTTTTTATTCTATTTGTATTATGATAGAAATATTTATGAATACTGACGTTTTTATTTAGCAGTGTTATTACATCTTTAGTTTCTTAAAAGATGAAGTGACTATATGATGAAATATGATGTAATAAAATGGTGACAAAAATAGTCTAAAAGAAAAATATAGAAAATCACCATGATCATTTAAATATACAGTGCTGGATGGTAAATATCTAATATGAATATAAAAATCTGTAATATCCAGTGATATGGTTATGACAAGATGTACAACCCTAGAAAAACACTTAAAAGGCTTACAAAAGTGGGCTTTTTTTAACAGTGAGCAACCAGCGAACAATTCTCATTGCAACTTAGCAACAGCATGGCAACGCCCTAGCAACCAAAATAGACATTCCAGGTGAAAAAAGTACTAAATATTACTAACATTTATCACCATACCTTCCTAGTCGATTTATTGCATTATTCATTCATTCATGTTCCTTCGGCTTAGTCCCTTATATCTGTCACGGTTTGTTTGCTCACAAAGGCACGAAACACGGAATTTAT
>CAIGQV010016734.1:8055056-8092020 GCA_903798115.1 Danio jaintianensis
AATCAATTAGAAACAGCGGGAAACAGAACAAAGGAGCACATGACAAATACGGAACAAACACCTGACAATATCAGGGGTCACCACAGCTGAATGAACCGTCAACTATTCCAGCATATGTTCTGCGCAGTGCATGCCCTTCTAGCCGCAACCCAGAGTTGGGAAATTTATTGCATTAAGAATTGTTAACTTTTTTTAAATATTTGTTGTGCATTTTCAAAAATAATATGTATGGAAGTGAAAATAGAGCAATTTCTAATGAAATATGTACTAAATATGCATTCATTTTGAACACAGAATTCTGAAAGTTTATGAAAAGTTGCTCCCCATTCACTCAAGTGGTTCCATCACAAAATAAGATATTTTGAAGAATGTTGGAAACCGGTAGAAAAAAAGTACTACATGGAAGTCAATAGTGACAAATTTTCAACATTCTTCAAAATACCTTCTATTCGGTTCAACAGAACAAAAAAAAAACTCCAGCAGGTTTTAAACAATAGGGGGATGAGTCTGTCCCTTTAAGAAGATGCAAAACATACATCTAGTATTTTGCATTAGTTGTAATCTCACTTAAAAAAATAGCCAGTAAATGATAGATCTGAAGATTGTCTGTAAGTGCTCTGTCTCCAGCACAGAGTCCTCATCTGTCAGTTTGCTGAAGCAGCTTTGGGACAGTGAGGTTTGCAGGTTGAATGAGCAGCAGGCATCGCACTGATGAGGCCTGGCACAGATGAATGAGGTTAATCTGAAGGCCACTGTGTAAAGCACTATCCCAGGTGTCAGTGGTGACTGACAATATTTAGTATAAGCTACTGTGCAGGAAATTCATATATGTGTTTGTGTCTACTGTGATGGTTAACCAACCGAAACCGGCATCTCAGAAAGCGTATGGAAAAGGGGTCACAGTTAAGACGTGTGTGAGCATGTTTTGCTGTCAGAGAGCTTTGTTTCTAAAATATCAGCGGTTTGTGATTCCTGCAGATCCACACTTGATTCCTAATGCAGGTTTAGAGAGGTCTGCTCATCCCAGCATGCATTTTGATGATATAAGATTGACCTGTGTAGTGCCCTAGACAAAAATGTTTACAATTTTTTGCTTTGTTTACTGTGATATGAGAAGGTATGAATTGTAAAAATAAATATTGTTTATTTGTATCATTGAACATGAAGAACCTTTATTTATAGTGGAAAAAACGTTTTTACAGTTTTTTGACCCAATCATTATGGCTATTAAAATATGAATTTGTGTCAAATAGAAATGTGAAATTGGTTTCGATTTAAACATTCTCAAATGCAAAAAAATTTTTTTTGAAACATTTTAAAATAATGATTATTGAAGACAATTTTTATATTACGCAAAAGAAAAAAAGGTAACCCTTTAGATTAGTTCACAATTCAGGCTATTAACTACTGGCTTATTACCTGCTTATTATTAAGATATTAACTGTTCATTCGTAGTCATAAAGTATGATCTTATTCTGCATCCATAATCCTACCCAAAACCTAAACCCAACTTCTGCCTTACTAACTAATTGCTAATTACTAATTTATGCAGTTTAAGATAGTAGTGTTAGTTAATGATTTGTTAATACAGTGGATTGTGACCTAAAGTGTACCAAAAATGTATTGCACTGTTTACAGGGACACTCCATAGCCGTAGTGTATTTTATACTATAAAAAAGCTTATTATATTGCCCTACACACGCCTAAACATAAACTCAACCCTCATGAGACACCTGTGGCAAAACTTGAATTTCAAAAGATCTTGTTAAGTATGATTTTTAAGCCTTTTAAATTACAGCTCCATGAGGTGAGACCCTGTAAATCACCTTAATAGAGTACAACTAAGTCATTCCCATGTCATTATACAACACTGTGCCCCTGTAAACCGCATATACCTGTACACACACACACACACACAGGTATTGATGGTTTACGAGGACTCTCCATAGGCGCAATGTATTTTATACTGTAAAAAATGCTTATTATTATTAATTTTAAATGTCAAAATACCCTGTTAAGTATGTTTTTGAGCGTTTTTAATTACAAGGACATCAGGCATGTCTTCCAATCATAGCTTTCACAATATAATATGATATATGCCATATTTCGAGACCTATTGTACTTATTGTGCAGTCCTAATATACTTGTATACATTGTTTACAGGGACACTCCATAGGCGTAATGTGTTTTAAGCTATAAAAAACGATTATTATATTGCCCTACCCACCTCTAACCCTAAACCCAACCATCACAAGACACCTGTGGCAAAAACTTGAATTTCAAAAGATCTCATTAAGTATGATTTTAAGCATTTTAAATTACAGGTACCTGGGGTGTGACCCTGTAAACCACCTTAATGGAGTACAGCTAAGTCATTATACATGTCCCTGTTAACCACATATACCTGTACTCACACACACAGGTATTGATGTTTTACGAGGACTCTCCATAGGCATAATGTATTTTATATTGTAAAAAATGCTTATTATTATAATCTCAACCCTAACAGGCCCTCACTGTGGCAAACTTTTAATGTCAAAACACCATTAAGTATGTTTTTAAGCGTTTTAAATTACAAGGACATCACGCATGTCTTCCAATTGTAGCATTCACAATATAATTTGATATATGTCATATTTGGACACCTATTTTACTTATTGTGCAGTCCTAATATAGTATTAGTTAAGAAAATGTATATAATTTGGGCTCATTCATTTGGACATCATCATATCAGCAACAAAAAAGAGAGATTGATCATATCCGAGGGCTTTTGGTTTGTGTCTGGAGGGTAGTTTCTTTCGGGGAGTATGCAAAATAGATACTACAGCCTTGGCTCTGCCACTGTTAAACATTTCATGTCACGTCCGGAATTGCTATTTATTTACCCTTCACAGTTGGAGGTGAGAGAGAGAGCAGGCGTCAGGGAGAGAGCTGCTCTTCAACAGTCTAAGCACTGCCAGAAATCCATCTAATAACACAAAACATCTTTTAGAACTTTATAAATCTCTGTCCTGCAAAGGCATGTTTATTATTCAGTTGCATGCATTATGCCTATGGTAGAGTTATTAAAGTACACTATGCTAAAGTATAGTTAAAACTAAAATGATAACCATAGGGGACTTTGTTTAATAAAGTTTTACTGAATTGAAATATTGAATTCATGTATTTTATTTCAACTAGTTGTTATGGAAACACAGTTCCCCTTTAGTTTAACGTATTCATTAAAAATGAATAAAAATTACAAACGCAGCAAAATTAAAATCAAATTAAAATTAGTGGAGCATATCAGTGGTCATATCTGTATCAGAAGATAAGTGAGTGAATGAGAGCATTATATGATGGGATTATCACATATAAACATTGTTAGATACACATACATATGTAGTAGAGAGAAGCTCACTCATACATGCATGGCAAGCAGTTTAAAGGGTTAGTTCACCCAAAATTGTAATTTTGTTATTAATTACTCACCCTCATATCATTCCAATACCTTGAGAGATTTGTTGATATTCAGAACACACATTAAGATATTTTATATGAAATGCAAGTGCTCTCTGACCCTCATAGACAGCAATGGTCCCAAGACGTCTAAAGTCCAGAAAAGGAACCAAAAACATTTTCTAAACATTCACGTGACTTCAGTGGTTCAACTGTAATATACAAAGCTCCAAGAACACGTTTGTGTGTAAAGACGAATTTGTTTGTCTTGTGCATTAAATTATGGAGTGCATTTTCTATGGGCAAAATGACACTTGCATGTTGCACTGTTGACTCTAATGGTGATATGAAGTACTGCCAGCTGTATTACTCGGATTACTTGGCGAACAAATAAGTTTTTACAGTTTTTTTGATGCACAAAGGTGTTTTTGGAGCAATGTTTATTGTTGAATGTCTCGGGATCAGTGCTGTATATTGAGAGTTTGAGAGCTCTAAAATATTGTAATTTGTATTCTAAAGTTAAACGAAGTTAAACGATTGGACAACAATTACAATTTTTGAGTGAACTAACCCTTTAAAACAATGTACAGTTTAAAACAACATGAGTAAATGATCAAAAAATGTCATTTGAACTCCTCTCTAAAGGAATAGCTTATCTGAAAATGAGCAATTGCTGTTAATTTACTCACTCCAAGTATAGAACACAAGATTTTCCTTTAGCTAAAATATTGGACCTTGGTGATGCATAAATTGCAAGTAAACATTTACCAGCACTTTGAGATAAAAAAACCCCCCGTAAAGTTTAAACAAAATGAATACCTGTGGCTCCTGACGATGCATTGAGGGCTTGATATATTACCTTTTAATCCGTAGCCTGTAAATGGTCCTGAGCGGGTTTATGACACCCAATCAGATTATAAGGTTAGATTATAGGGTCTTCCACTCAACTGTCAACTCTGATTTTAATAGATCAAGATTAGAGTTAAAGAAGCTTATGAAGATTTTATGGGACTGTTGTTCCAGGACAAATGATGCTGATTCAGGAGCACAATGTCCTACTTGGCAAAATCACACTCACCGTGGATCCACCTAGTTGAGCCTGATTCACACTACCAATGACTTTTGCCTTTTGTGGCGACTGTAGATGCTAGTGGGCGTTCCCACCTTGAGGTATCTTAGCTAATGTTTATGTATCTATTTCACTATATTATGATAGAGATTATGAGCTTTCCTGCTGCTGAAAATAAAAATGGTGAAGAGGAAAGCAGAAAAATACTTAATTACAAAGATGAACAAGAAAAAAACACACTGTAAAAATCGATTAGTTATTTTACTTTAAAAAAGTGAGTAAAGCTGTTGTTTACTTAATTTTTATAATTATGCACATAATTCATTTACTTTTTATAGTGCATGTGCTCTGTCATTTTGGCTGTTTATATGTGGCAAAGGTTGGTTTGTGTAGTTGTGTAGGAGATGAGAAAGGATCAAGTGAGCTCTACTGATGCTTGTATTTGCTGTTAGTCGCTGAAGTCGCTCTTCATTTGCTTTTTGCATAAAGTTGAAGTACTCTGAACTTTGTTGTGTTGCTTGACACGCTTTCCATTGAAATGAATGTTTGCTTGTTGATTTGTCCCTGCATGTCACTGGTAGTGTGAATGGGGGCTTTAGGCCATCTTAACTACCCTACTCTGTAAAAAATGTTTGGTTCCACACAAACGATTTGTGTTGGGACAATATGAAGGAGTTAAGTTAACTTATTCGTTTTTACATATTTAAGTGGATTGAAAAACAGCAAACATCATTTTTTGAGTGTAGGTGCCATTTACACTACCTTTTTTTGTTTTAAAATGCATACTTTTTGTTATGGTTATGCCTGAGGCCTGTACCATGAAGCCAGATTAGCTGGCTATCCAGTTAAGTTTCAGTTTAGGTACCATGAAGGTAACTCAGCTCATCTGCTCCATAATTCAATGGCAGCAAAGAGTGATTAAAGTCGAGCTGCCTTCAGGTTTAAAACCTAAAACTCAAACTAAACTGAAACTTAACTGACTAATCCAGCTCCTTAGTACAGGCCTCTGATGTCCACAATACAACCCTGTTTTAAATTGAAAACGCAGGTGTTCCTTCAGTGTAGTTGGACTGAAGTGCACAGTTAAAAAAAACAGGCGCAGATTTCCAAAGTCGCTCTCTCACTGGTCTTCTGGACTATTGCGTATCATTCCATGATTTGTTAAGCACCTCTCATAAGACCATTACACAACTGGTAGACTGTAAGTATGGATGCGAGAAAAATACATGTACAGTAAGTGCATGTTCATGAGTACATGAGTGTGAAAGGTCATGTTCCATGCATTTTGGGCATTATAGTGTGGACGAAGATCGTTTTTCTGAAACACAATAAAACCACCTGTCTAGATGAGGAGCTTTTTCATACTCAATCGCAGTTTTAAAATAAGTTTCCCAGCACGGTGCTAAGTTGCGGCTGGAAGGGCATCCGCTGTGTAAAACATAGGCTGCTTCTCAATTCCAAGAAAGCAGAGAACGAACTCGCGTTCTCATGGAGACCGTGCTTGCCAGGTTACCTCGGAAGAACGAACTCGGGAGACTGCGAGACCAGAGAACGCGTCCTGTGAGAAATAAGATGCTGCGTTCTTCATGATGGTCACGTGACCTTCACGCATTTTTAACAGAAAATTATTTAAACATTACAGCATTCATACGATTTATTGTTTTTATCCTTTTCAAAATATATAACATGCACAAAAGCCTTACAAATATACTTTGCACAATCCAAATAAATCTGAATTTAATATGAATTTCAGCAAATAAACACCCTTAATGTGTTTATAATTTTATTACGATTTTCATGTGAATGTTTACTTACACCGTCTCATTTAGAGAAACTCTAAAACATCTCTAAACTTTAATGCTAAAAATGCTGCACTTCCCACCTCCTTTATTCAGCCGCTAAGACTTTTGGGACTTGTAGAGCGAGTACTGTGCTGAAGTCTGCATCGATGTATCCTCGATATCAAGAACGCATCCAGGATTTTTCACGCATCTTTCGGTCTTGAGTTTTGGAACTGAACTTTGGCGGTTGATGATGACGTTTCACAAGAACACAAGGACGCAAGAACGGTTAGGAATGCATATTGAGAAACAGCCATACAGTCGTGGCCAAAAGTTTTGAGAATGACACAAATATTAGTTTTCACAAAGTTTGCTGCTAAACTACTTTTAGATCTTTGTTTCAGTTGTTTCTGTGATGTACTGAAATATAATTACAAGCACTTCATACATTTCAAAGGCTTTTATCGACAATTACATGACATTTATGCAAAGAGTCAGTATTTGCAGTGTTGGCCCTTCTTTTTCAAGACCATTGCAATTCGACTGGGCATGCTCTCAATCAACTTCTGGGCCAAATCCTGACTGATAGCAACCCATTCTTTCATAATCACTTCTTGGAGTTTGTCAGAATTAGTGGGTTTTTGATGTTTTTTTCAGGATTAAGTTAATTTTCATGGCAAAGAAGGACTATGCAATTAATCTGATCACTCTTCATAACATTCTGGAGTATATGCAAATTGCTATTATAAAAACTTAAGCAGCAACTTTTCCAATTTCCAATATTTATGTCATTCTCAAAACTTTTGGCCACGACTGTACAGTATGTGAGAGTAGGTAGTGGTTCATTCCGCCGTGGTGACCCCTGATAAATCAGGGACTAAACCGAAGTAAAATGAATGAGTGAATGTTTTAAAATAAATACTCCTTAGTCTTTTACCATGTCAAGGTATGTCATGGTAGATATCATTAAACTAAGCCAACATGACACCTTCCCACTTTTCATGATTGTCATTATGTGATGCATACTTTAGCTGACAGAGACTGCGGCGGCTTCTGCTTGATGCCGACTGACCTTGAGTGTCCATGAACTTCATTTGACAGGAGGATTTTTCTCATTATTGAGAAGACATGGCTTTGGCTGAGTGTGCTTGTGTTGTTCTGCAGATTACATCAGGAGAGGCATACCAGAACGGGGCTGGGGGCTTCTTCTTTTTCCTGTTGGGAAATGATTTTATTTATGTCGCCTGTGTTCTCAGCGACCTATTCACGCTAGTTAACGCGACATGCGAGCACAAGCTGAGCACTGGCGTTTTCTCTCAGACAGACAGTGGGGTGAAATGCGGGGTGTGTTGTGGAACACAAAGCAGCACTGTATTTTTTGGGCTTTGAACAACTTCAGAGTGGAGGCAGGGAGTGTTTTTTTTTTTTAGATTCTCTGACAGGAACCCACCCTTAGAGAAACATTAGACTCGCAATTTCAAGGATACTCTACTTTGAGCACAAAGACATTCTTTCCTATTCGCCTTTAAACTTTTAAGTCCAAAGACAAGGGAGCGTAACTGTTTTCAAATAGTTTCCTTTGTGAAAAACTCTACCACATGATGTGCTGTAGACCTGGTTCAAAGTGCTCAGAAGTTGCTAGATTAGCAGGTTTCATTGAATTCTCAGTCTGTTTGCCAAGTGTAGCTCGTGATCGCGCCATCAATAGTAATATTTCTCAATCCCGCCTGCTCTAGAGGTGATAGTGTTGCTCTTGTTGTTGTTGTTGTCGGTGGTGGTTTAATCTCTTAAGCCTGAGGGCAGATTTTGTAATACATTGTAAAGGAATTACACATTGTTACACCAACTTCCCATTGCTCCAATTTCCCAAATCTCAAAGGATAATTATGACCCTTCAGTAAGCTTTCTGCGTTCAGGTTTCAGGAAAAGGGGATTGGTGTTTGGTGTGGCAAATAAAATCACTCAGATTTACTAGTTTAAAGAAGAACACACCACACATTCAGGGATTTTTGTGATCTTAGATATTGGTGATTTGTGAACTAGAGAGATCATTTGTTTGGAGGATTTTACAGTTAGCATAAATTAATGGAGAATATCCTGGAGGAAAATTACTGTTAGATTGATTTATTTGCAGTCTACATAATTATTTGTTTACTTTTCATTTCATTGTATATGTATAGTGTAGATAATAATACTAAAAACAACAATAATATTAGTTATTATTATTTAAAAAAATAATTATTGTTAAAAATAAAGTAATAATTAGAAAATAATAATTTCATTAGAAAATAATAATTAATAGTCAGTTATGTCACATCACACTCAAATATATGCTATATCACACAAATAACCTGGTATCATAGTCAACCAGCTGCAGGGTTTTTTCAAAAGATGACAGCTTTCCACTCTCGTTTGGTTTATTCCGTTTTTTTCACAGCAGTTTAATCATGTTAACTAATCACTAGAGGTCAGATGATAGCATTTCTGTTTCTGATGAGAAGTTTTTCTTTAAATGGGTCAGCTGAAAAGACATGAAGCGCTGCTGTGTAATTTGGGAATTCTTCTTAAGGGCTTCTCCTCTCGGTAACCGCTGCTCTGTTACTTAAAAACTGTGCAGAGTTTTTATTTCAGTTAATTAAAAGACCCCAGATCCTTCCCTCAATTACTTATCAATTATCCCGGTGCTTCTCTGTGGTTCTGCAGGGCCGACTGGGCTGTTTTCCCTTTGGTGATGCGCGTTTGAATGGGACGGTATAATGAAGCAAAGATGTGTTGGTTTGTTTATGCATATAAAATTGTGTGTGTGTGTTTTGGGTCTTTTCATTGCACTGCAGTCATTGTAATTTTTTTCTTGTCGTCATCTGCCCCACTTTCATTCTTTCATCTTCAGAATGGACTGTCAGGGAGATGTATGTGTGTGTGGGATTGTGTCACCTCGTGTTTTACTCTGAGTGTGCTGGGAAAATGCCTTTACACACTTTTTATGTTACGTTGTGTGTGAAATGGGTGTGTACTCTGCGGTTTATGGAGGGTGAGTGTATGCAGAGAAGAGCTATTTCAGGCCTCACTTGCTCTTGTAGTTGAATCTGTAAATGTGTTACGTGGGCTGGAAGCTCAATGTTTTGAGGTGCAACCGATATGGTGTGTGGAAACTAGTGGGGTCATTGGTGAAACTTCTGTCAGGAGATCCCCTGATCCCCTGCTCCTGCTTATATCTGTTTACCATGAGGGCAAAGTTCAGTTAAGTAAAATACAGGTCTTAAATGAACTTTTTTGCCTTACAGGGTCATAGTGATTGAATTGAGAAAATATGTTGGTCGGGAATGTACATTTATGTCACTTTATTTGGTACATTTTTATGAAGGGATTGTTCATCCAAAAATTACAATTAAGTCCTCGTTTACTTACCCTTTACTTGTTGTTATTTTTTTGTTCTGTTGAAGACAAAAGAAGATACTTTGAAGAATGCTGGATATATTTAATGATTGACTTCCATAGTAGGAAAAACAATGGAAGTCAATGGTTAAAGGTTTCCAATATTTTTCAAAATATCTTTTGTGTTCAACAGAAAAAAAAAGCATTTTCAGAATTTTCTTTATAGTGAACTATCCCTTTAAATTCATAAAGACATACATTGTCATGGTGCTGGAAACACTGATCAGAGATTTTGATCCACACTGACATGCTTTATGACATGGCACATTATCCTAGTGGAATTAGCCATAGCAAGTAGGCCTGTCATGACAAATAATTTATGTTATTGGATATTATTGTCATTTTAAAACCATTTTACACAACTGATAACATAGCGATCGCACAACAGTTTAGTGATGCAAACAGGCAATGACAAACCTTTTTTATTCTTAAAGGGATAGTTTGATTGAAATAAGAGTGTTTTGTTCTGTTGAATAAAAAAAGATATTTTGAAGAATGTTGGAAACATGTAACCACTGACAAGCAGTCTTTATTCATTCATTTTCCTTCAGCTTAGTGCCTTATTTATCAGGGGTCGCCATAGCGGAATAAACCACCAACTATTGTGGCATATGTTTTACACAGCAGATGCCCTTCCAGCTGCAACCCAGCACTGGAAAACACCCATACACTCTCATTCACACACTCTCATACACTATGGCCAATTTAGTTCATCCAATTCACCTATAGCGCATGTCTTTGGACTGTGGGGGAAACCGGAGCACCCGGAGGAAACCCACGCCAACATGGGGAGAACATGCAAACTCAGAAATGCCAACTGGCCCAGCCGGGACTCAAACCAGCGACCTTCTTGCTGTGAGGCGACAGTGCTAACCACCGTGTCGCCTTTAATAAAGTCTTGTAAAGTTTTATTATTTAAAGATCTGTATGATTCCAATAGGCTACAGATGCCTGTTCCTTTCTCCAGGATATAAGACATTGTTTTTCTCCACAGACACACACAGAAATTCACTAGGCTTTTTAAAATAGTGGCTGTTGTTGATCACAGAAGTCCTGCTCTCTCCTCTGGGAATTGGGAAAGTTTTTAGACCCTGCTGTTTAGGCCTGCCACCAGAATGCCTCACATCTCGGCAGATACCCTTAGACCCAGTGTGTGTTAAGTAACAGCAGCAAGAAGTGCTCTCTATTGTGATTGTGTGTGTGTGTGAGTGTGCGTGTGTGTGTGTGCGCGCATGTGTGTGTGTGTCTTTATCTACCATTACATAAGCATGGATCATCAGAAACAGAGACCCGCAGAGACAAGACATCAGGGTCCCGGACGTGTACACATACAGTACGCACTCTTCATGTGTCTAGTTTTACACCATAGCGGTCGTCTTAAAGTCACCAAAATATTATGATCAAGCATTTTCACTCCAAGCGCGCAGGTCTCAAATACCCGTCTTGAGGAAAATCACAAGGTGGGGTCACATGATGTGTTTGCTCTTGCTCTTTGAAAAATAACTCGGCTCTGTAAAACAGGTTTTGTCTACAGAATCGGTCGTATCATGTGTGGCACCTCCCACCGTCAGCCTGATTATTTTGTGGGTCGCTTCAGTATTCCAGCGTTTGTTTCCTGCGGGGTTTTTTCAGCGAGGGGCTTGTAACTACCGTGGTGGTGTTATGTAATCGTTTTTATTGAAAGTGACAGAAAAAGGTTTTCTCAAAGGCTTGGTGACCTTTTATCTGGCGGTTCTTAGTCTGTAATGCTAACAGACTGTTTGTATGGGAGCATGCAGGAAGGCTAAAAGGTTTTGCTGTCAGAAATCTGGTGTTGGTTTGGTTGGAATCGGCAGACCCCTGCTGTCTGTCTGCCGGGTCTACACTACAGTATCGCTGTGTCTCAATTCACATTACTACGTTGTGAAGAAAAAGTACATACTTTTGAGTGCAACAGAAGAGTATTGTTCTTCAAGCTTTGGGACATACTACTTCCTCGTTAACGGACCGTTATGTTGCTTAGTTACGCCCCCTGTCAATCATCTCGACGCATCATTCACATTTCTTTCATATTTAATTGCTAACCATAATGGAGATGCAACAGCAGGTTAATCTGCCATTTGCGAGTCTTTCATGCAGAGAAATCTCCTCAGGTCTTTGGATAATTGAGCATTCAGAAGGTAATGTCTAAACGTGTCTTTATAGAAGTTCACATTGTAGTCGCAGATGAAATATAACATGGAAAACGTGGTTTAAATATTTTCCAGTTGGCTTGATACTAATTAATAGTCATTCAAGCAACTTTACCGAAGCTTTTCTACTTAACGGTTGGTCTTGCACGTCAGCCATGTTTGTAGTTTGTTTACACTTTTCTCCCGAGTTTGTAGTTCTAATTGCAATGTATTGTGGGCAATATTAGCGGTTAAAGTATGGACGGTTCTACACTTCAATTTCCAACAAAAATAGTAGAGCATTCGGGAACCTTTCACATACTCTTTTTAACATACTACGGTTTGGGACATACTAATTCTATTTTTGTAAAACTATTTAGGGCAACACAATGGCTCAGAGGTTAGCACTGTCGCCTCACAGCAAGAAGGTTGCTGGTTCAAGTCCCGGCTGGGCCAGTTGGCATTTCTGTGTGAAAATTGCATGTTCTCCCCGTGTTGGCGTGGGTTTCCCCCGGGTGTTCCAGTTTCCCCCATAGTCCAAAGGCATGCGCTATAAGTGAATTTGGTAAGCAAAATTGGCCGTACTGTATGAGTGTGTGTCTGAATGTGAGTGTGTATTGGGGTTTCCTAGTACTGGGTTGCGGCTGAAACGGCATTCGCTAAGTAAAACATATGCCAGAATAAATGGCGGTTCATTCCGCTGTGGCGACACCTGATAAATAAGGGACTAAGCCGAAGGAAAATGATTGAAGGAAATTTAGCGATGGATAGTATGCAAATCGGGACGCAGCATATGTGTGGTGTACAGGCGGGTGTCACGTGATTGACTGTCATCGCTGGATCTGTGAGCTTGTGGTGTTTCATTCTCAGTCCTGCTCCGTTTTGCGCTGCTCTCACAAACGGTAGCTCTAAAAGCGGAGATCCTGACTTCACAAAACACACGCTTGTGATCATCCTTGCAATCTGGGAAAAAGAGGAGAGAGATGAGAGGTTAAAGTACACTCAAAAAATTATTTTTGCTGCTTGTTTAAACTACTCATTTACATTGAGCTGAAACAACACAATTCTTGACTTTTTAGGGGACAACATTATTGTTTTATTTTTTTATATTAACAAATATTCCCCCTTAATACCACCACAGCATGCTTTTGTTAGGACGTGTAATTCTTGAAAATGAGAAAGATGTTTAGAGCAGGCAGGTGTATAGAGTTGTGTTTAGATGTGTGTGTGTGTTTTGGATTGTAATGCCGTGTAGCTCTAATTCCTGCATTATATTCGCATTGGATTTGTCCCTGTAGTGAAGAACTGTGTGTGTTTGTCTGGACCGGCGCAGGCTGATGGTGTCCAGACGTACAGAAGTAATGCTGATGGAGGCGAGGGTTTGGTCAGAGCGACAGAAGAGGGTCTTTACAGTGTGTGTGTGTCCTTCTCACTGAATGGCAGAAAGCCAGGAAAGAGGGAGAATCTCATTGGATGTGACAGTGTTGTGAAACAAACCAGCAGCAACATAGCAAGTGAATAACAGAAGTGTAGGCCTGGACTGACTGGTGGTGTGTGTGAACATGCGGTTGTGTGTGTTTATGTGGGAGGGGTTGATTTTGGCACAGTCGTATGTGATTGTTTTGTTTTTTCTATAAGTGTGTCTGAAGGATTTATTTTCTTTCTGTATGTCACCGCCGAAGCACTTTTAATAGCAGTAATAAGTGATTTAATAGGCAAAGAGTATGTTTAACAGCATATCTATACTGTAAAAAAGGGTTTGCTGAAGCACTGGGTTTTGCTATTTGGTAATTTTTTTCGTTAAAAAGATCGTTCAACCAAAAATACAACATTTGTCATTATTTACACGCTCTTGACTTGTTCGAGAACAGTTTGATTTTCTGTTTAACACCAAAGAAGATATTTTCAAGAATCTTTAAAACCTGTAACCATTGACTGCCATAGTTATTTTTTTTTTTACTTTATTTACAATGGTTACAGTTTTCCAACAGTCTTCAAAAAATCTTCTTTTTTCAAAATAACTTATTTGTGTTATAGTTCACATGTGGTATTTTATGAAATGAAGCAGCGAGAACATTCTTCAAAATATCTTCTTTTGTGTTAAAGCCAAAGTTTACATAGTATTTTATGAAATGGAGCAGTCAGAATCTTCTTTTGTGTTCAACAGAAGAAAAAAAAAACTTTTAAAAGTTTACAAGTCGAGGGTGAGTAAATAACAGTAAAAATTTATTTTTGGGTGAACTATCCCTTTAATGTTTCATAATTTGTAAATATCAGTGTTGTTGCTGTTAACTAAAATAAGTAAAGCAATTTGATTCATTAATTTAAATCTTGTTGAAACTGAATACAAATATTAGATAAACAAGCTCAAATATGTAGCATGGAGTATGACAAATGCAAAAAACTAAATCTCTAAAGCTAAAAACTAAAATTGAAATAAAAACTAGTTAAAATATTAATAAAAACTGCAATAGAATATACATAAAATTATACAATAAAACGTTTTAAAATAACATATAATGTGTGTAATGTAAAAGGCTGTGGTAAATAAATATTGACATGTTTCCTTCAGTTTAACCCTAACATCTTTAAAGCTAATTTGTTACAGTTTTTGCTTCAGAATAATGTGTGCAAAATGGCAAATATTTAAGTCAATAATGATTCACTAATTTTTACAAATTACCCTAGTTTTTTCATGTGTCACATGTTTGTGGGAAAATTAAACAGGCTCATAGAATTCCTCCAATTAATAAAATATATAGTTTACAGTAGCAATAATTAGCTCTTATGCTTTTGAAATTAGAATTTTTTTTTTTTGGTGTGTGAACGTGAATGTTTTAGAGTTTGTTTGTCTGTTTTATTCATGCTATAACTTACTCGGCTACTGTTCAGATCTAAAGGGGAGACATCCCTCTATTTGTGATGAGTGGAATGAAAATTCAGTAAAAAAATAACCAATATCACATTCGCTTAAATAGAACCATACCTGACATCCTGCACGAATGAAAACCTTCATGAACATATTATGTAATTTTACAGAAGCAAATACTAAACTCTGCCAGATAGTCAACGCTCATGTCATAAAGCGACCACAGGCTATCTCAGTCTTATGATCTGCAATAAAAGCTGTTCACACATAGTGTTTTATGAAATAAGACAGCCAGAACATTCTTCAAAATATTTTGTTTTGATTTTCTGCCACAGAATGATTGCTTATGAATTCTGAGAACTATCATTTTGCTTATTATTATTTTATTTCAGTTAGTTTTTATTTCAGTTTGTTAGTTTTGTTTTGTTTGGTTTTTGTTTTTAATTTAATGGGATTTTGGTTCACACATTATTTTAAGAAATGGAGCAGCCAGAACGATCTTTAAAATGTCTTCTTTTGTGTCAAAGTCATAGTTCACACATGGTTTTTTATAAAAAAAGAGCAGCTGGAAAGTGCTTCAAAAAAGCATTTTAGTGTTGTAGATTGCACATAATATTTTATGAAATGGTGCAGCCAGAACATTTGTCAAAACGTCTTGTTTTGTGTTAAATGTATAGTTTACAGTATTTTTAGAAATGGATCAGTCAGATATTTTTTCAAAATATCTTATTTTGTTTTAATTCAAAGTTCATATAGTATTTTATGAAATGTAGCAGCCAGAACATTCTTTAAAATATCTTAATTTGTGTTATAGTTTACATATGGTATTTTATGGAATAGAGCAGCCAGAACATTCTTCAAAATATCTTCTTTTGTGTCAAAGTCATAGCTAACACAGTATTTTTTTTTTTAATGGAGCAGTCAGATAATAAAAAAAAAAGTGATCCTTTGTCTTTTTATGTATTTTATGAAATGGAGCAGCGAGAACATTCTTTAAAATATCTTCTTTTGTGTTAAAGCCAAAGTTCACAGTATTTTATGGAATGGAGCAGCCAGAACATGCTTCAAAATATCCTGTTTTGTGTTATAGTTTAAACATGGTATTTTATAAAATAGAGAGGCCAGAACATTCTTCAAAATATCTTGTTTTGTGTTAAAGTCTTTGTTCATACAGTATTTTAAGAAAAGGAGCAGTCATTGGAGTTTTTTTATAATACCTTCTTTTGGTTTAAATTCATAGTTCACATTGAAATGGAGCAGCCAGAACATTCTTCAAAATATCTTCTTTTGTTTTCCATTAAAGGAAGAAATAGGGACATGCGTGACGCACCATCTTCTTCTGGGTGGAGTGTTAGTGTGTGTTTTGGTTGTGTGTGTCAGCGCTGTGCTGCGTGACGAGTTGCTGCGCGCCGACAGGTCAGAGGTCAGTCATCTGCGCTGAGCATGGGAACTTTGAGCTGACCGATATGGTGTGTGTGTGTGTTAGTGGTTATGTAATGTGTCTGTGCAGCAGAAGCTTCATTCAGGAGCTTCGAATGAGCCGCTCACACTAACAGCGATTCACAGAGACAGAGAAACCTGAAGTCTTTCATTTCCAGTGAGGGTTGGTGATTTCTGGCAAATGCTTGCAATAATGTAGAGAACATTTATAAGAGACAAATGCATCTGTTTTAATAGGGTCAAAAACAATAATAGATGCACATATTACATAATTATGATAGCAAAAACATTTTTTTAAAAGAGAAAGGGAAAAAACTAAGCATATATTCTGTTTCTGAAAATATTTTTTAAGAAAAAAGGTCATAAATTTTAGTTTGTTTGTAAATTTGAGGTTTATCCTTGTTAATAATAATGTTTTAATACCCTTATTATAGGAGAAATTAATAAAAATCAATAAATAAAGCAAACATTTGAGTCTTTAAGATACAAAACATCATATATATTTGTTTTAAAATAATACTTTTAGGGTGAGTGCAAATTCATATTGGTTTATTATAACCATTTTCAAACCCGTAATATGCCAAAGTGTGACAAAAGCAAATTTGGGTAATATCCTTTCAAAAATAAAGGAATTTGTTCTGACAAATGCAGAAAGTTTAAAGTTAAAGTGTTAATCGCTGCCTATTAAACAACAAATATCTTGAAAACATTACTGTTGTTAGCTAAGAAAATGTGTGGGAGTGCGTGTGGATGTGTGTGTGTGTGTGTGTGTGTGTGTGTGTGAAAGAGAGAGGAGGAAAGTTGAGGTTAAAATTTGTAACCTTTTCTTTAGTAATATAAACACAGCTGCTAATGCGAATAGGCAGATGAACTTGGCATTATCAATTTTTTTACAGACTGAAAGCCCTCCGGAACACACACACACGCACACACACACCATAGCTGCAGAAATAGGAGCGATGAAGGTCATTTTGTTAGTGGGAGATTAAAGCTCCTGTCTGTCTTTTTGTTATTACCGTATGTTCATGATCAAACTGCTGTGGAATAACCTGGTTTGTTTTATTTTTTGAGGAACCTCTTTTCCAGAAACGAAAACGAGACCGAGAGACAGAAGTACAGTTTACATGACTGACTGATTGATCGCCAGCAAGTAAAGATGCATATTTCAGCAGACAGACATATGTGAATATCACTGTTTGTGAAATAATTCTGATGTTGAACAGGCAGTGTTTTGGTTTAGTTTGTGTTCATTAAAATTGTCTGTTTACTCTAGGCATTGTTAGCATGTGAATAATATTCCTTGACGTGTTTGTGGTTTGTGGTCATCTGCCGTTGAACGAATACCTTTTGTCATTGGTCAGAAAGATGAGAGAATTATTCAGCTGCTGGATTATGGGAAACCGAAACAAAGGGCCATTTCAATGTGGTCATGTCATAGGCCCATAAACATTTTCTGCTTGTTATCAAACTATTTCATAACTGTAACAAGAGGCAGTTCAATCATAACTTAATGTTAAAACAGCTATCATAACATTATTTATCAATATGTGGCTCTTTTTGGATTCTCAGAAGCTATAGAAATTAAAAATGTAAAAAAGGAAATACGTTGGGACCATTGCTATTGTTTACATCCCTCAAAGTGGTCTATATATATAAAAAAATTTGCTAGACACTGAAGAATTCAAAGTTCATTTTCATGTAAAAAATAGAACTGCCAACTGCAATTAAATGCATTCATAGTAGTCTAATTTTACCTCTCAAGAGTGTCTTCATTGTTTACTGAGCTTTTTAAAATTATTATTCAGCGTAAATTTGCAGATTAAGTAACAGGTTACTGCTTCAAGTCATTTGGAACTTTGTACAAAACATTAGTTGCTATAAATTCACAAAGTAAACGCTTTTTAACAGTGTTTATTAGGTTAATGTTAGTATGCAGATGACTTTGATGGCATTTTTCTAGTTGAATGTTCATTTATGACCATTCTATCATCCATTCATTTTCTTTTCGGCTTAGTCGTGCCCTTCCAGCTGCAACCCATCACTGGGAAACACCTATACACTCTCATTCACACACATACACTACGGACATTTTAGCTTACCCTATTCACCTATAGTGCATGTCTTTGGACTTGTGGGGGAAACCGGAGCACCCGGAGGAAACCCACGCGAACACGGGGAGAACATGCAAACTCCACACAAAAATGCCAACTGACCCAGCCGAGGCTCGAACCAGTGACCTTCTTGCTGTGAGGCGACAGTGCTACCCACTGCGCCACCGTGCCACCCCGACCATTCTATCATTAACTGTTAATTAACATTTACTCATGATTTAACATTTTTAATTATTAATGTTCATATTTATTGTGAAAATTTATTGTTGTCTATTGTATTTCGATGTCTGCATTATATTACGTTTGCAGACGTTATTATGTACTTGTATTCTAATGCAAGGGAAGTTTTAAATATATTTTGTTAATGTTAATGTATTTTTATGAAAACAAAATATCAGAATAATGCATTTTTTTATCAATATATTTATTATTTTCGCATCAACAATTTACAGAATCATTTCAATATACATGTAAACATTCTTTTCTAACCACCCTCCACCCCAGTCCCACCCCCACAAGACAGAACACTTAAATGGACATAACTGTGAGACATTGAGCTGATGTGTAAAATAAGAGGAAATAAACAAGTAAATAAATAAACAATGATGACAAATAAAAGATTGAAGCAAAGAAGAGTCACATTATCCCATCAGCATTTTTAGTCAATGTAGCGTCCAAATTATTCATGTATTCAATAAATGTGAAGAATATTGTATTTATTTAAGAATTAAACAACATGCTCTGACATATTTTCATATATATTTTGGAACATATTGTATTGATGTTGAGACTTAGACCCATTACACTATAATATAAGACATTTGAAGAGAAGAAAGTACAAGATGTTACAAATTTTTTGTTCATTTTTAACATAATCAAAGAATAATAATAAAAGCACTGCACTCACTTTTTTTAGTAGTTTTACCAGTTTTTGTCTTGTTTCTGGTGCAAATTAAATCAAGAAGTATTGATAGACAAGTAAAAAAATCTAAATTAAGTTAGTTTGTTTTACCTGCCAGTGTGGTAAGTACAGTAATCTTGTTTCAAACCTAAAAGTGTATCCAATTGGCAGATTATTTAGCTTGTTTTAAGGAAAAAAATCACTTCATTATAACTTATTATTTCTGACAACAAAACAATATTTTTATATTGCATGCTTTAAAATATCCTGTTTTGTGTTATAGTTCAAACATGGTATTTTTTATGAAATAGAGCAGCCAGAACATTTTTTTTTAAAATGATGTCTTTGGCGTTAAATTCTAAGTTCACACTGTGTTTTATGAAATGGAGCAGCCAGAACATTTTTCAAAATGTCTTCTTTTGTGTTAATAATAAAAGCGCGGCACTTACTTTTTTAGTAGTTTTACTAGTTTTTGTCTTGTTTCAGGTACAATTTAAATCAAGAAGTATTGATAGACAAGTAAAAAAAATCTAAATTAAGTTTTTACCTGACAGTGTGGTAAGTACAGTAATCTTGTTTTAAACCTAAAAATGTATCCAATTGGCAGATTATTTAGCTTGTTTTTAGAAAGAACTCACTTAATTATAACTTATTATTTCTGTAAACAAAGCAATATTTTACTTGTGTAGAAAAAGCTTCTTGATTTAAGCATTTTTAGATATTTGGACTAGAAACAAGACAACATTTTTTAAAACAAGCATTCACTATTATAATTACTGTATGAATATGTGATAAATATGTATAGCATTATTAATATAAAAGCTTTGGAAAATATGAATAACGCTATTTAAATCTGAAAGAAAGAAAGTTTGACTTTTTTTTTATTCTTAACTATAGTGCCAGTAAGCCTGTATCTTATTTTGACTGTGATTGTGTGCGATTAGGTTTTGAAGCATCACATGACTAACTGTTAATACTGTTACTATGACTAAGTAGTATCTAAAATAGCACCTCTATAATGTCAAGATATTCTGCAACGTAATATGATGTCTGCAATTCCTACAACATGATAAAAACTGTAAAAAAAACAACAACAACAGCTTGTCACAAGGGCATTAATCTTAAAGACACGACTCTGTACCTTATCTACACCCACAGTACTGTCTATTTAAAACAATTGGCCCAATGACAAGTTATTGTCCTCATAAAGATGCACATTTTGCACATTTTATTCCTAGAGGCTGTAAAGGAAGAGGTGGGCGGGGTCTGACTGACAGTGGGTGGGGCATCAGACTGTCAGTAGTAGACTTTCCTGCCTTTTCAATCAGTCAGCAAAACCTAGTGCTGCTGACTAAGACAAGGAAGGGTTTATGTGTGAGTATGCTCGTCTGTCTGACATTATACATTCATGTCTGCTTCATAAAATGTGCAGTTTTCATGTTTTTAGGCATTGTTGTGCAAGTAAAACTCACTGGAGAACCCAGTATCATGTAGGTTTCAGGAGAAAGAGAAGAAACATTATTGATGTTGAAGATTTTTAACATAATTTTCTCCACAGGAATTGTTTTTCTAAACCATAAACCACATTATTAAGTGAACGAGCTACTAATTATGTCCTATAACCCACAATATAATTGAAGCTCAGTGAAAACCATTGAAATACTTTGATTGTAAATTAGATTGTACAATGACTTGTGTCTGTTGAAAGAAACAGTTTGCGTTATGGTAAAAAATCAGTTTGGAGGAAATGAATTGTGTTCAAGTTTTAACCAATAGGTATAAACGGCTTGTGACTTCTCTCCTCTCATAAATACCACACGCTGCCTTGGTTGATGTGATTAAACAAGCTTAACTTGCGGTTTACTCAGAATAGATTTGACATAGCAAATTTTTGAAGAGCACATGTAGCTCGTACCCGAACGCACAAAAGCGTCCTGCACAAGAGCAGATCCTCCGGCCTTGTCTCGTTTTTGGGAGGAACATAAAAAAGAGCGAAACGAGCGTCTCCATTCTCAGCGTCTGCTTTGAAGCGAGAAGCGAAACATTTGAGGGGGAAAAAGGAGAAATAGTTTCTGATTCAAACAAACAAAGAGTGGTTGCCATGTCGACAGGCGTCTATAAATAGTGTCCAGTGTTTGTTTTGTGAGTGTGTCTCCCCCAGGAGCTTCAGAGACGTGGAGAGCGATTCTGATTAAACAGCCTTTCCTCACAGCGTTCGGCCCTCCAATGAACCAGTACTCTGAACCGAGAGGTCAGATGGTTTAAGGAAAAAGAAACATGTTATGGTTTAAAAAAAAGGCTTTGTGTAGAGGAATGCACACTTACTAATGAAAGAAATGGTATCAAATAGGAGGAATGTTTTATATGTATTCATTCATTTCTTAGATAAAAAATACATCAAAAAGTGTAATATGCCAACATTTTATTACAATGTAAAATCTGTTTACTATTTTGATACATTGTAACATTTAGTTTATTTTTGTGATTGCAAAGCTGAATGTTCAGCCTTTTTTTCTAAATATAAAACAGGTTTAATGACATTGCCAAAATATTTTATAAAATGTAAATGCGATTTATGCTTTTGATTAGGATAATTATGTGATAAGTTGAGGTATTTGACATGGAGAGATATTTGACATATTGATATATATTACTGACTTTTATCATTAATTTTCTGGAAATTTTCATTAATTTTCATTTCATTTCATTTAAGTTTTCTGGATATAATATAATATAATATAATATAATAAATATATACATAAATATATGCATAATATATAATAATAATACTTAATACATAAATATATAATATTATATATAATATATAATTTCTAAATGTAATATATACAATTACAATATTGCAATTTTTAACTTTTTAGTTTGTAAATTTTAATTACATTTTTAAATTTAATATTTGCTAAATCAATATCAATTTGTGGGATTGAATGCCTGATTGGCACCTACTGTATGCCTGGAAACAAATCATTCTAATATTTTCTTCTCAAGATATTTGTCTTATCATTGTTTATATAAAAAATAAATTCATGGCACAATTATGTCATACAGCACCTAACTTACGGATTTATTGTCTAATTAATAGATCGATCTGTGGTTTTAGTCTGATAGTAAAGGAAACCCCAACCCTGCAGCGTCTAGCTTGTTCATATGGCTGAAACTATTTAAAGTACATTCTCAACTAGTCTCTTGTTACCTTGGTTACATATTCAAGAGGAGTGACGGTAGCATTATGAGAGGATTTCAAAACATGTTTATTTTACCTTTTTCTCAAATTCACATACCGCCAGTACGAACAGTGATGCATACAGTGCAGTTACGGATGTTGATCGGTTTAAAAAGCATTTTGATTATAACTAAATTTGCAATCCAGCAGTCTAATAGAGGAAATGATAATATAGCTCTGCACCTCTGACCTCATCGCTTAAGTGTAAACCTGTTTGTTTGTTTGTGTCAGGGAATGGTGAGGATAGTCGGAGCCAGACAGAAGCAGACGTGGACAGACAGAGTGGGAATCTTAAGCCGTCCCCTCAGTAGACAACAGCAGGAGGAGAGATCTACACTTCGCCATCACAGACGGACCCTTCTCTCTCATTGAAAATCCCAAACTACCTGGGCAAGATACGCCGCTATCCTCCGACTGGGTAAGACGCCATTTTTCTTTTTTGGGCTGGCTTGTGGTCAATACTTTCTTGGCTTAAAGTAAAACAAAACTCAGGTACTCATAATAGTTTGGGTTCATATGGGTGCTGGAAATCCTTGCATTTTAATCTACAGTTTTCAAAGTTTAAAAAGTGCTTAAGAACAGCAACTTAGATTTTGTAGAAAGTGCTAGAAACTGCTTAAAAATGTAATTGTGTTGCTTTCATAATCATTTATCTTACTAAATAGGTAATAATTAACTATATATATATATATAATTTATTTATTTAATATATATTTGATGCAAGTGGTCCCTCGCTATAACGCAGCCACCTTTCGCAGATTTTTTTTAGTGCAATTTGACATGCTTTTTTTTTTTACTGTGCATTATGTTCTGTGTCCTGATTGTCTGTAGACCGTTGACAATCAATCTCTTCCATACCGTTTCTCTTGTACAGTACAGAATGTGTTCAGCTTGTCAAATTGACAGAAATCTTCGATCGCTAGCAGTGTGACTCTGAAGTGCTGTACTGTGTTTCCACAATGTCGACGAAACGTTCTGCACCATCAAAGACACCTGCATTAGTGCCCAAAAAGCAGAGGAAGATGCTAACCATTGTACATAAAGTTGGACTTCTGGACATGCTAAAGGAAGGTAGAAGTTACGCGGTTGTAGGGCGCCATTACGGAATAAATTAATCTTCAGTTCATTAAATTTGGTTTTACAGCCTTAAAACATCTATAATAATTGTACAAAATAAAGCTGACTACTTTGCGGATTTCGCTAATTGCAGGTTATTTTTAGAATGTAACTCTCGCGATTAATGATGGACCACTGTATATAAATATGTATTCAATATTAATTATTATCAATATTATTAAATACATCAATAAATCAATAATATACATATATATATATATATATATATGTCATGTGTTTGTAGTGTGATCTGGCTGTTTTTTTATGTGAGTCTTTTAATTAAGCATGAGTGAATAATGGATCAAATGAAAGTAAATATAAATTTAAAATGAAACATGACACATTTAGGATGTGAGCACATGACATTTTACAAGAGTAAATGACAGGGATTCAATGCTGGGCTTAAGGAAAACATCAAAAATGTTCATTACTATACTATATAACAAATAGCATCTGATATGTGAAGTGTGTGTATATATATAAATATGTAATTTGCCACACTTGCCAAAAATGTGAAAATGTACCAGGAAAGTGCTTGAAAAGTCTTTATATTTGACTTTGGAAAAGGTGTAAGAACCCTGGATATTCCTCTTACGGAAGAGAAGACTTATTTGTGGTTTGTCAGATCATGTGACAATTTATAAACAGCGTCGTTTTCTTTCAGTCATTTATTTGTGTGTAAGAATGAGTAGCTTGAGGTCAGCCTCGTCATATAGATACTCAAAGATATAGTAAGTGTCTTTGTTTCTCTTCTTCTTTCTTCATACATTGATCACTTACTAGTTATCTGCCTTTCACTTGCTGACTCAACGTCTGACTTCCTCTTTTTCAAAGTCCGCTCTGGTATTTGTTCCTACCTTCAGTTTTCTGTCATCATTGCACAGTTTTCCGGAATAATCTTAGTTTTATTTATTTTATTTTTTTTTTACTATACAGTTGAAGTCAGAATTATTAGCCCTCTTAAATTATTAGCCCCCCTGTATATTTTTGGCAAAATTTCTGTTTAACAGAGAGAAGATTTTTTTCAACACATTTCTAAAAATGATAGTTTTAATAACTCATTTCTAATAACTGATTTCTTCTATCTTTGCCGTGATGACAGTACATAGTATTTTACTAAATATTTTTTCAAGATACTAATATTCAGAATTAAGTGCAATTTAAAGGCTTAACTTGGTTAATTAGGCAGGTTAGGGTAATTAGGTAAGTCATTGTATAACAATAGTTTGTTCTGTAGACAATGGAAAAAAATATTGGGGCTAATAATATTGAATAATATTGACCTTAAAATGGTTAAAAATATTAAACTGCTTTTATTCCAGCCGAAATAAAACAAATTTCCAGAAGAAGAAATATTATAGGAAATACTGTAAAACAATTCCTTGCTCTGTTAAACATCATCTGGGAAATATTTGGAAAAAAAAAATTCACAGGAGGGCTAATAATTTTGACTTCAACTGTTTATGTGGTGTTTGTACTTTTCACAGTTTTTTTTTACTTTGTTGAATAAAAAGGTTGTTTTTAAGGTGATGTGCGAAGTATAGTGTGAAGATATAGTGTGGATCTATAAAGTCCATCATATACAGTACTTAGAATGAAATCTAAACTAACTGCCGCAACATTTCTGGGAATAAAATTTGACCAAACTCATTTTCTCAGTTCAGTTTTTATTGAGGCCAGACTTTTGTGAGTTAAACATAGAGTTCACAATTCACTCATGTTGTTCCAACACAAATTGATTAAGTTAACAAATTTAAGTGGATTAAACATAAAACAATTAAGTTGTCCCAAAAACATCTCAACAATTGTGCTGCTTCAGCTCATTTTTAATAAGTAGTTTGAACAAGCAGCAAAATCGTTTATTGAGCGTACACAATGTAGCACTGTGGCTGTACAAATTGTTTTAACTGGTAAAAGTGTAACATTTTCAGTTCTGTTTGACACATTTCACTATAGTTTATCAACCTACACTTAGCACTCAAAAGTTTTGGAAATCAGTTAGTTTGGAAAATCCCCCCCAAAAAACAAAGATAAAAACAAAATTAAAACATTACAAATACATTTTTTACAATACAAAAACAGTAATCTTATGAAATATTAATACATATCAAAATAATGACAGATGTATTTTACACTCCTGTCCTTCTGAAAGCATTCTAATATGCTAAATGACCTCTCTGGAAACATCTTATTATTGTTAATGTAATAATAATAATACTAATAAGAAAAAACAACAGCTGCTTCATTCATTCATGCTTTTATTCGTATTTAAACACCATACATATATGGACAGTATAAATGCCTCTCTGTGTGATATCTTGAGATTTGGAATGACATAATGTTTTCAGGGGTATTCATTTGTCATCTATTCCCACCCTATTTTCTATTGGTCCACCTGTACTATTTTGCTTGTGGCACAATGCTCAATGGCTATTATGATGCAGCATGTATACTTCTGTTTGTGTACTTTTGCTATGTGTCAGGCATTCCATCTCAATGTGTTTGTTCTGTTGTTTTGTATTGTGTTTCTTAAATAAAAGCTGCGTACTATTTATGTAATACATTTAATTTCATGAATTGTTTTCTTTCATGAATTGAGTATAATTACGCATTAACATTTTTTATGAACTTCTTACACAGTAAGTGCAAAAATGTGCTAGCGTCACATTATTTTTGAGCTAGGAATACTTTCCTGTCATTGAAGTCTTGATCTTCTTCACCCCACATGACCCGTCTTTCCTCTCAGCGCCGTATACGACAGTGGAAATAATTTAGCTTCTGTCGTGGAACTAATTTAGCTTCCCGTCCTGTTTGGAAAGCAAGCATCTTCCAGCCTGTCGCAGTGTGTTAGCGCACATATAGACTGAATGTGATATGTGGCGTAAGGTGACGTTTGTGTGTCTGCGTGTAGAAGAACAGGATCTGATGCTGCTTGAGCTGCAGTCAGGCCCAGTGGCGCGTGGATAAACCCGTCACCGTGTCTGTTCAGCTTTGATTTCTGACAGGGATCTCTCTCTGCCTTTGGTGTCATTTCACACTCCCTCATTTTGTCATTCGGTCGTCTCTCGTCGCTCCAAATGTAAATCTCTTGTTCTGTGTCGTTCTACAGCTTCCTTTTCCTTCACGTCTCAGAGTCTATTTTTTTTCTTATCCTACTGTTGGGATGTCAAGAGTACTGATAGATGATTGTAAAATTTTGATCATTTGAGTGTATCAGTAACTCTGGGTTTATCCGTTGAAGTAAAAATTATTTTAAAGCCATGAAGATCAGCTGGTCTGTTTATAAGCTAACATACGAGCGATCCGCTGATAAATCGACTGATCTTCACGACTTTAAACCTCTCCAGTGTCCCTATATCTGTGGTTACACTCAGTGAACTGATGACCTTCACGGCCAATCACTGTCATTTCTGTTGAGCACGTGAACACAATGGCAAATCAGTGCTGTTTAAGAATGCGCTCAACAGCTCTCAAATATTAATGGGAAATGGACATTTTTTAAATATTTTAGTACCGATTGGTATCGAATTCCAGTATCGTGACAACACTACTTTAAGTTGAATATTAGTATCTTGAAAAATATCTAGTAAAATATTATGTACTGACATCATGGCAAAGATAAAAGAAATCAGTTATTAGAAATTAGTAACTATTAGTTATTAGTAGTAAATTAGTATTAGTAGAAATTAAAACTATTATGTTTAGAAATGTGTTTTAAAAAATCTTCTTTCCGTTAAACAGAAATTGGGGACTAAAATATACAGGGGGACTAATAATTCAGGAGGGCTAATAATTCTGACTTCAACTGAAAGTGAGGAGTTTGAAGAGACACTTTTGTTCTTGCCTCAGAGTAAAAAAAGCTTGTGTAAAATTTTGTGGTCAAATGTTTTTGAATAACAAGCGCTAAACAGATTTGCTAACTAAAATGAAATGTCCTCAAATGAATGTTTCAGATCTATTTATTTCATTTATATAAGTGTTTAAAACGAGATCATGTACAGTCTGATCACACTCGTAGGTTATTTTGGATGAATAGCTCATTGAGAGTTGTAATTTATACAATCAAAGATACATTAAGAACAATAATTTTGTAAAATATTATTACATGTAATTCAACATTCTTTGGTGACATCATCAGTCATATATATTATCAGTCATATATCAGTCATATATATTATATTCATTCATTCATTTTCTTTTCGGCTTAGTCCCTTTGTTAATCTGGGGTCACCACAGCGGAATGAACCGCCAACTTATCCAGCATATGTTTGGAAAACACCCATACACTCCCATTCACACACATGCACTATGGCCAATTTAGCTTACCCAATTCACGCGCATGTCTTTGGACTTGTGGGGGAAACCAGAGCACCCGGAGGAAACCTAAATGAACATGCAAACTCCACACAGAAATGCCAACTGACCCAGCCGAGGCTTAGAGGCGACAGCGCTACCCACTGCGCCACCGCATTGCCATATATATATATTATTGATATATTGATATCTACTACAAATTATGTGTAAAAATAAGTATGTATGTATGTATGTAATATGCTGATTTGCTTCTCAAGAAACCTGTTTTGTCTTGAAAACAGTTTTGTAATTATAATTATTTAATTCTTTCAAGATTCTTTCAAAAGAAAGTTAAAAAAGAACAGCACCGACTTGAAACAGGAATCTTTTTTTACCATTATAAATATTCATACTATTTTGATCAATTTATGGTGAATAAAAGTTGTAGAAGTTCGACTTTGTACACATGCTTGTCAATAAGAAAAATTTGTATTTACACTTTAACATTTGTAATAAAAAAAATTAAATAATGAAAATTGACTCACTATTTACTCACCCTCAAGTTGTTGTAAACTTTTAGGGGCTTCTTTGAGTTTGTTGAACACAAAAGAAGATATTTTGAAGAAAGGTGAAAGCCTGTAACTATTGACTTCCACAGTAGGAAAAACAAATACTATGGAAGTCAGTGGTTACAGGTTTTCAGCTTCCTTCAAAATATCTTCTTTTGTGTTCAACAAACTCAAACAGGTTCAGAACAACTAAAGGATGAGTAAATGATGACAGAATGTTTATTTTTGGCTGAACTGTCCCTTTAAGAATGACTTTTGGTACTTTTGACACTCCTAATTTCCTGTCATCTGAATTCTTTTTTTTCTCCTATAAATGTTCTCCTCGTTCTCTCTCTTTCATTCTCTTTTTGTCTTTCTCATGATCTCTAATTACTAAACAATGAGTTAATTACCTGAGTCAGAGCTCATGAATTTATTCATATGCTCTCTGGCACTCTGGTAATTACCAAAAGCTTGCAGTGTACCAAGCAGAAAAGTTCTCCCTCCGCAAAGGGGCTGTTCACATCTTTATTACAGTATTGAACAGCCTCATATCCATTAATGTCTCTGCACAGAGACGCCCGACCGCTGTTACCAAGCAATGACTTATCAGGCAACTCGTATTATGAAAGTCATGCCTCTGTTCTCGTAGATAAATGTTAACAATTTCCACTTGGAACGAGTGACAGAATAAATCATTACATCACTCTTGTTTACAGCAGGGATATTTTGGGAAAATGGAGGCCTGGAGGTCTTTCTCAGTCTGCAAGCTCAAGGCAAAGCGCATCGATTGGCGTGTTTCCAGTTAGTCCGTCCTGAAGTGAGTCTTTGTGTCGGTATACGACAAGCTCCGCATCTGTTTTCTCCACAGATCCTGCTCAACAATGCTGCCAGTCTAGTATCTAGAGATACTGTGTACCGAAAAAAGCATCTGGTAATAATATCGGCAGCTTATTGGGAGCTAATTCCTCCACTGCCACTGAAGTGTATCGATTGAATAGAGAAGAATAGTTTCATAATGGCCTGATAGTTGAGATTTAAGAGCGTTTTTGATCTGACAAATGAACGTGAAGAGTGTTTATTATCGTATGATTATCCTTCTGGGCATTTTTTGTGATATTTTATTGTGAATTAGTAGGATTGTGGGTAGCCGGAGGTTAGGGCTGCTTCTTTCTATGTTTAATATATAATAGAGCTGCACGAGATTGGAAAAAAATTATGAAAATAGTTTGTCGAAAATGTAATGTCGAAAAACATCTCAATGTTGACGATAAGCGCAAATCAATAGTGTAAGTATTTTTGTTGTTCTAATGAAAAAGACTAGCATTAACTAATAGGAGTGCAATGCTTACAAAAATGACATGTCTTTTCTCAATAACAGTGATAAAGTAATTTTTTAGCTGAGTGTGTTTTTGTGCTTGTCATGGGTAAATAAATATGACACAAGACTGGAAGTAGGTGGCAGTAAGTGCCTGGTTTAATGAGAAATATATTGAATCATTCATTTAAAACAGCTGATTCATTTAGAAGTGTTTATAAATGGATCACTGAATCATTGACACTGATTGATTTGATCAAAACTAAACACTGCAGTCAGTGTTGCTCTGAGATGCACAAATGGTTTGCTTTTGCTTCGGTTTGGAACTATTTCCTTTGGCAAAAAGAAAATAATAGAGAATATTTTAGCTAAAATGTAACCCCCCTTAGCTTTTACTTTTGGTTTGTTGAACTATTGAATAAAATCAGTATCACATTCGTGTTGAAATTTAGGAAAACAGTACTCTTGCTTGTGTAATTATTACTATATCATAACATCAATTATAGGGTCATTATAACTGCATTTTAATAGGCTTTATCACATAGTCAATGCTTTTGGACTCTCAAAATATGCTATTGTTTGTTTATTTTTACATGGTGAGTGACACTAGCTATGTTTCCATCCAAAAATGCGAATTAACTTTATGCGCAAAACTGGAATATCGCATAAAAGATGTGCGAATAAAGCAGCGTTTCCATCCAACGAGTCAAAGAGAACAAAATCGTCACTTCCTGATTAAATGGCGCCAAATATCAACAGTAAAACCTGAATTTGCTGAGGTAGGAGAAGCTGCGTCAATCTTTTCTTCATTTAATAAATGACTTGCGCCTCAGAAGGCAATGCTGACACGCAGTGAACGCGTGGTGGCGTTTGAAGGCGTGAGACGCAGAGCACAGACGCTCTTAACAATTCTGGAGGTCATTAATCATATAATAACATGAATACTGAAATGGGTAAGGCATTTTAGAATGACCAAAACAACATTTCAGATGTTTAACAATGTGCTCAGCCTGCTGGTTTGTCCATTTACTCACATTTTTATCACCACATGATCTCTTATAACCAAATCACATGACCTTTTTTTAATGCGCATACTGGAATTTGTTCGGTAAAAGTGTTTCCATCGCAGTTTATGCGCATCTTTTCTTATCGAATAAAAAGTTTATCCTACTCAGTTATGCGCATACATTTTTTATGCGTATTTTCAAAAATTTATGCGCATCTTAGCGTTTCCATCAACCGATTTTTTTATGTGCATATCCAAAATGCGCATAAAAATAGGTGGATGGAAACGTAGCTACTGATAATGTCAGCTTGAATGTTGTTAAAACAAAAATTACTATGTTACCTTAAATGTCACGCAGCGCTTGTAATTAATATTAATATTATCACTGTTTTCGTTTTTGAGAGTAGCTTCTTTTAGATTTACCTACTGTAAGTTTTCATAATGTGAAGAAATAATAGATAAAAAGAAAACAAAACTTGCATATGAGCTGCTGTTTCTTTTGTATGTGCTTATGTGTAAGTGCAGTAATTTTAATGAAATTTGAATAATAAGTTCTTAAAAACTAATGGGATTTAATAATCTTCTAACAAAAGTATTATAAATTGTTAGTTAAAAAAGTAATAATTATGATTATTAGTTGAACCATTATCATGTAGCTCTAAAGGAGGCCAGAGTCTCATAAAAAAAAGACAAATAAAATGTACATTTAACTCTTTTTGTAGAATTGACATTTTTTAAATGTACTTTGCATAGCATAGCTGTAGTGAATCAGGCTGGATGGACCGAAGCACTGTCATTTCCCCTGTGTGCTCCTTGATAAAGACTCAGAGGAAAGGTCAGCCGCGGGACGGATGTCTCACAGACAATGTGTAACGTGTTCAAAGGAGCTGCTTTTTTTAATGGAAGTTATTATCAAATGGGTCCTTTCTCACTCTGTTATCAGCCAGATAATGAAACAAAACAATTGAAACATCCCTATCTGGCGTGCCTTGCAAATCCACATATTAACATTATTATTTTATGCTGTGACGACTATCTTTTGACTATAGTTTGATTTTTGCTAAAGGGTGTTATTGGTCACTGTCCACTATTTCCTTACTGCTGGTGTTGTATTTATTCTGTTTCCTCTTTAATGAAGCACAGCCATACCTTTTTTGTGGCTATTTCAGTTTGCATAGATTTGTGTTGTAGTGTCGTCTTGTTTTGATGTTGCATTTGTATAGTCTCTGTTAGCCACACCCACATAAAATCACATTGGTCGAAAGGCTTGTCTGTCATATTTGTTTAAACATGACGTTCTGACATGAAAATTATAAGATTTTTATATATGCAATTCAAATATATGTACATATATACAGTGCTCAGCATAATTGAGTACACCCCATTTTGAAATTGAATATTTTTATCCATTTCTCAGTGAATATGGGCAGTGTATTTTGGTGCATTTAAACAAAACAGATTTATTAAACAGATATATTTATTAAAATAATATTTTAGGCACCAAACATATATATTGAAAGATAATACAATTAAATTCAAGCAAAATATTGCAAAAAAAAAAATTACAACCTACAACATTTTAACTACATTTTTCTATTTTTTTTCCCCTCTTTTAAATTTGTATTTAATATTTTTATAAAACATATAAATTTGGGTGTACTAGTTTTTGGACCGTTATCGTAAGTTATTTTGTTAGATAAGCTCCAGATTTGGCTTCAGTACTGACTAATCTGATGTATATGAACAAATATAATGTTGTATAGCTTCCTATTAAAAATATTAATTTAAAAAATAGATTTGTGAGGTATTTACATATTTATATATATATATACATACATGTATATATGTGTGTGTATATATATATATATATATATATATGTATATGCAAATGTAAATATATGCAAAAGAATATATATATGCAAAGCAAAAAAACATGATATTGTGATTGATTATATACATGGTTCATACAAATTAATTTAGTTTACTTTATGATATGTCATTAAAATGAATGTACCTCTCTCTTATAAAAGTCTTTTTCAGCAAAGACTGGAAAACCTGTCAATCACATGAGATCAGCCAATAGAAATAATCCCACCATCCCATCAAATACAATGAAAAAATCAAGCCCCGCCCTATTTGTTTCTTTCTTTTTTCTATTTTGAGAAGTTATTTTACTCACACATACAATCCAAAAGAGAGGTGTTCATTATAGAAGCAAATAATGAATTGTCACATGCTTTTGAGGACTTGTTTAGAACAAGTACAGGGTGAGTAAATGAAGACAGAATGTTCATTTTTGGGTGAACTGTCCCTTTAAAACTCCAATGACTGCTAGCTGCAAAAAGACCAATGAGATACAGTAAATGGGAATACTAATGGATAATGAATGCTTGTATGAATCAGTTCAAGTTCTTTCCTACACATCCCTGCAGGCTGTTTTGTCTGGGTCAGGGACACTGGCCACCGAGAAGCCAGAAAGTGGAGATCAGAGCGAGGCTTTCAGCGAGACGGGGCAGAGATGAGTCAATCCTCATGTGAGATTTAGAGGAAGAATTAAAGGGAAGCCTTCAGCAGGGACGCGCCAGGTCTTTCTGCACTCTGAAGCTGCCAGAGAAAGACATGTGGCAGATAAGGAGCAAGCTGAGGGAGGTGATGTGTTTATCGTAGGCTGTGTGTGTGGGGGGGGGTGTTTCACAGGCCGGACAGCTTCCATTATGTGCCGCAAGATGCTTGAGGTCTCTGTGATTGACAGGTCCTGCTGGGACTGATGGATTCTTGGAAGTAGAGGACAGATTGAGGCGAGACACTAGCTGTTGCACCTAAAGTGAGCGTGCCAGTGTGCATGGGCCGGTTGAGTGTCCATAGTAAGATCTGGAGCATGATCAGGCAGGCCTCTTCTGGGCTTTTTCAGGGCTTCCTTGTGGCCAACAGCCAGGCTTTTTGGCCCGCCGAATACCTTGAGCCAAAGCGGGCTAGCTAAGGCTTTGGGACGGCGTAAAAGCAAAAGTGGACTTTGCCTGAGTCAGGTAAAGAGGGTCTGCAGTAAGATTTGCATTTTTCTAGTTTTGCTATCGCACACAAACATAGAGTACATGCACAAGAAAAGAAAGAGAGAATGGAGAACAGACAGTACTCATCAGATGAAGACACCAGGGTTCTCCTGAGCATTTGGGCTGAGGAGAATGTTCAACAGCAGATTGATGGCCTCAAAGATTTTCTTACTACGGGGGAGATGTTACTCCAAAGGTATACTTACCATTGGAAAACCTGTAAGGCTAACTTGGTCATGTGAAGCATGTCTTAGCCAATCACAGAGCAGCTTTTGGTCTCTTCCCTGTGCACTGCCATAGTGGCAGCATTAGCATTAGTTGTTATGCTTTTTAGGCTAATCATTTCAGGCTTGACTTGGCTTAGCTGAAACAAGGATGTTATAAAATACATTGTTGCAGAGCTTGTGAAGCTACAGATTCAACACACAATGGTACACATCTGGGAAAAATGTAAGAAGTTGTAGGCACAGTATGACGCCATTAAGATTCACAATGGTCAGAGCGGTGCTCACAGAAAAAATAAATTGCCATGGTTTGATGTTATAGACTGTGTGCTGGGTCATTGCCCCTATGTTACACGGGGTGTCCGCGTTAATGCTTCCCATTGACTTTGAATGGAGTGACATCAAGCGCTTTCTGAATAGAATTTTGGGTCCGTAGCTTGCTGCAGAAGTTTAAAAACTTTTAACTTTTCAAGTACCAACGCGGCTGTCAGCCAATCAGATCACTTTATGCAAATATGCTCGTGCAGATGCGAACCAATACAAGTTGGATGTGATTGGCCTTTTGACACTGACGTTTGTGTCAGCGCAAAGCTTTAGAAAAGCTGAAGAAAAATGAATGAATGAATGATTTATTTTTACACTACATATTTTTAAAGGATGTTTTCTTAAAATAGTTTTTTTTTTCTCCTGCAGTATGCAATAAATCTCAATTTCTGCAGCTTTACATATACCAGATTTCACAGTTTTATCCATATCTGTATTCGGAACGTTTTTACTAAGGGATATGCTCATACTACATGTAATGTAATACATGCAATTTGCCTTATTACATTTAAAATTGTATTTAAAAAAAAATTCTGGCCGACGCAGTGGCGCAGTGGGTAGCACAATCGCCTCACAGCAAGAAGGTCGCTGGTTCGAGCCTCGGCTGGGTCCTCCGGGTGCTCCGGTTTCCCCCACAAGTCCAAAGACATGCGGTACAGGTGAATTGGGTAAGCTAAATTGTCCGTAGTGTATGGGTGTGTATGGATGTTCCCCAGTGATGGGTTGCGTCTGAAAGGGCATCCGCTGCGTAAAACATGTGCTGGATAAGTTGGCAGTTCATTCCGCTGTGGCGGCCCCGGATTAATAAAGGGACTAAGCCGAAAAGAAAGTGAATATATATTTTTTCTTTAGTTTTTACCTTCTGTAAAAGTTTTTGACTCTAATATGAAAAAAAAATCAAGCAATAATTCTGAACCTGACTTGGTTTTTGTAGTAGAAATGTATGTAAATTAGTGTATATTTAATGAAATATTTAAACATAACATTTTAGAAAATGTGTTAGGAAAAATATGATAGCTATCAGTTTTTTTCACTATCCACCTGCCGCATTTGGCCTTAATGTAATGTGATATAATGTGGTTTAATTTTCTGCCACTCTGTTAGGTCGAGCACCTTTTCTGCACGTTTCCCTCCACTGTTCTTCTTGACAGTGAAAGTGGAATCATTTGACTGACAGGAAGTGCAGTTCTTGGAATGCGAACCTGATCATGCACGTATCCGTCACACCCTTGTGAAAATGCAAACATTGCACAGCAGTGTTTAATCAACACATACTAAACATGCAGCGACACTCAGAAACCCTCATTTGCGTATAGTGATCTGCAGAGTGTGATGGACTTCTAAAATAAGCTGACTAAATTCCCTCAGGACTTTTTCTGTCAATACATTACTTACCGAATGAGGTTTATGTTTATATTTGACATTTAATGGCTTCAGCTTGGCATGTTTTTTTTATTTTATTTGAGGTCAGCAGAAAAATTATCGACATTAATGTTTTATTGTACTTTTGTTTTTAAGTATCATGACAGCATTCACATGCATTTTATTGCATTGATTTGAAAATATTTGTTTTTATGGTAAGAAATGTAAACTCAAGCACCTTTCAGGATGAGATAATAAAAGTTTGGTTTAACTTGAAATTCTAGAAGAAATATATTACTGTTGTACAGCAGAATGCACTTCTCAAAGTAATAAAATGTAAGGTAATAAATGCACTGTTTTCTGTTTGAAGCTTAATAGGAGTAACATTTATTCATTCATTCATTCATTTTCTTTTCGGCTTAGTCCCTTTATTAATCAGGGGTCACCACAGCAGAATGAACCGCCAACTTATCCAGCATATGTTTTACGCAGTGGATGCCCTTAAAGTTGCAATTCATCACTGGGAAACACCCATACACACTCTTTCACACACACACTCATACACTACGGCCAATTTAGTTTATTCAATTCACCTGTAGCGCATGTCTTTGGACTGTGGGGGAAATCTGAGCACCCGGAGGAAACCCACGCGAACACGGAGAGAACATGCAAACTCCACGCAGAAAATGCCAACTGACCCAGCCGGGGCTCGAACTAGTGACCTTCTTGCTGTGTGGCGATCGTGCTACCCACTGCGCACGATAAATAAATTTATATTTATTTATTTCAATCAAATTTTGTATGATTTTTTTTTTCGTAACCATATTTTTGTGTTAAATATTTTTTCTTTTTCTTTCCTTAATTAGGAATATATCATGTTGAAAAGAAAAAATATATATCAGAATGTTTTTGTTTGTAAAGAATTTTTTTCTATAGCAGTAATTTATACAATATTATATATTGAAAAAATTAGACTGTTGCCATGAAATATGTTATTATTATTTTTATAATATATAATATTAATTCCATTATTAGACTATTATTAACAGTCACATTTTTTCAGACTATTAGTCAACCCATCCATGGAAAACACACTTTCATCTTTTTGCTTTTCTTATATTTGTATTTCTATTCTGTCATCTTTTTTGAGCATCTCCTTGACCAAAAGATCTCTGCCTGTTGTAATTGATCAAGCATGTATTCAGCAGGCCATTCTTGGAAAATAATGCCCTCTTTAACTCTCTTTCTCTCTCTCTCTCTCTCTCTCTCTCTCTCTCTCTCTCTCTCT
>CAIGQV010016734.1:8092030-8104279 GCA_903798115.1 Danio jaintianensis
GTATGTGTGTGTGTCTGTGTGTGTGTGAGTACTACAGACAAAACCAGAACGTGATCAGAGAAGTAATGTCACATCAGAGCGCAAAGACAGTGAGTCAGAGATTCTACGATTCTCCTTCCAGCATAAACACACAATCAACTGACTCTACAGTCCGGCTCATTCTAGACATTACTGAACACAGATACAACGCTAACCAGCACACGATGAACAATTGAACAACTACTTACAAATCAACAGAGATGACACCAATAATGATGGCTGCTCTGTGACATGAAAACTGGGTTCGCGGAAGTCTCTTTGAAGAATGTACAGTGAATGAAATTTTTTTATTTTTTTTTTCTCTTGACAACCCATAACCCTTATACAGTATATCGCATCCAAAGTAAAACTTTGTGTTTGCATAATATGTTTGAGTGTACTGTGCATATTTATTATGTATATGTAATTTATATATTGTAGAACATGTTTATTATATATATTATAATATTTTTACATATTTTACATATACTTTTTTAAAATATATATTTAGTTGAAGATAAAATTATTATCCCTCCTTTGAAATTAATTCTTTTTCAAATATTTCTCAACTGATGTTTTTGTTTTGTTGTTTTGTTTGCCAGTATTTCTTATGATATTTTCTTTATAAAGGGAGTCTTATTTTTTTTAGTTTGGCTGGAATAAAAATAATAATAATTAAAAACCATCAATATTATTAACCCCCTTATTTTTTTTTATTGGTCTAATTGTTTATTAATCCAGTTAAGCCTTTAAATTGCAATTTAAGCTGAATAGTAGTATCTTGTAAAATAGCCAGTAAAATATTATGCGGTGTGGCAAAGATTTGCATTGCGTTATTTTTTTCTCTCTGCGATATATATTGCGATATAAATACAATTTCACCAGATGACTTAAATAGCTCTATTTGCAAAGTCATTACTTTAGATTGATTGGGATGATTTTGTAGGGGAGTGAAATATAAATATCTTTTGTATGTAATTTATTATAATAAACAGGGGTGGCTTAGTGTGTCGCTGGTTCGAGCCTCGGCTGGGTCATTTGGCATTTCTGTGTGGAGTTTGCATGTTCTCCCCGTGTTGGCATGGGTTTCCTCCGGGTGCTCCGGTTTCCTCCACAGTCCAAAGACATGCGATATAGGTGAATAGGGTAAGCTAAATTGTCCATAGTGTATGTGTGTGAATGAGAGTGTATGGGTGTTTCCCAGTGATGGGTTGCAGCTGGAAGGTCGTGCGCTGCGTAAAACATATGCTGGATAATTTGGTGGTTCATTCTACTGTGGCGACCGCAGATTAATAAAGGGACTAAGCTGAAAAGAAAATGAATTAATATAATAAACAAACTACAGTCATAAATAAACACAACAGAGCAAATATTAAAGTAAAATAAACCGTGTTTTCTGGAGAGAGTCTAACAGTATTCAGGTACAGAAATTGAATAATCAAATGAAAAATAACACTGCATAGTCTTCATCATGTAAGTAATTCAATATAAATAATCTTCATTGAACTTCTTTATGCACAACTAAAATGCTTTAAACTTTCTTAAAATGCTCATGTATTCACAGGCCTTAAAAACACATGCAGATGATAAACTTTCCCTCTGTTATTGTTCAATTCTGCAGTGTCTAAACAAATCTTGTGTGTTTTGATCTGTGGTTTCTGACCATCTATAATCCCAACTCAACATTGCATATCTTGCGATGTGACTATTGCGGATGCACACATTGCGAGATCGATACTCAAATGATATATTGTGCAGCCCTAATTGCAATTATAAAAAAAATCTTTTCTATGTTAAACATCACCTCGGAAATATTTGTATATTTATATATGCATTTTAAATATACACTGTGCACACACATTATATAAATATTTAAACATGAATACAAACTTGTTTTGGATGCGATTAATCATGATCATGACTTATTGTTTGACAGAAAAATAGGTGTGTGTGTGTTTGTGTTGTTTTTATGAAACGACATGAACTGCAAGACAAGTCAACTTATCTTATATACAGTGATGAATGCATAGATTAAGAAATATCATCAATGTTAACATTTGATCAGGCAGTTTTACACACAGTTGTAAACCCTGCACAGTACACATTAAGCAGCACGCTATCATTCCTTTACAAACATACAGTATCTATTGACTCTAGTGATCTGAACATTGGGCATGTTCACTATGCTTCTGTTATGCAAGCGTTCATGGTTCAGCTATGTAATGTAAACACCGCCCTGCTCTGAATGGAGCTGCTGGTTCATATCAGCGAGACTATATTTGCCTACTAATAGAAATACATTTCAATTAGCATGGATGAACTTCCCGTCGGACTTAGCTAAATCCTTTATGTGAGTCATATGTCAGACTCGGAGCTTAGTCGAGGAAGCCATTCTGGTGTAAATGAGCACTGACTCTGAATAATTAAAACGCCTTACCGCTTCTCTTGTCCCGGCCTGGTCCTGTGCTCATCTTATCTCGGTCATATATAGATCCTGTTTTACACCTGGTAGTAAGACTCGTCCTCATTAATCCGTTTACAAGTGGATGGCACTAAATACAGGGGTAAACAGGGTCCGAAATATTTTGAGCTCATCCGCTTTTGATCACCTCACTTGTTGAAAATGCATATGATCAGATTGCTTGGCAGTATGATGGTATATATTGTTACCGTGGAATAAATTGTCAATTTTTTAAAGGGGTGGTCCACTACGAGATCATATTTTAAACTTTAGTTCATGTGTAATGTAGCTGTGTGAACATAAACAACATCTCTGAATGTAATACGCTCAAAGTTCAATGCAAAGGGAGACATTGGCTTTTACAGAGTTAGCTTAGCAAAGTTTGTGGACTACAAAAAAATGCATTAATAAAGTCATAAACCCTTCAGGTTACGCACATACACCCAGTGCAGCAAAGGGGCGTGGCCAGATGCGCTGTATTGTTATAGCAGAGCCATTACTTTAGATTGATTGGGATGATTTTGTAGGGGAGTGAAATATAAATATCTTTTGTATGTAATTTATTATATACATATAATAAACAGGGGTGGCGCAGTGGGTAGCGCTGTTGCCTCACAGCAAGAAGGTCGCTGGTTCAAGCCTCGGCTGTGTAGAGTTTGCATGTTCTCCCTGTGTTCGTGTGGGTTTCCTCCAGGTGCTAAAGCTAAAATGCCGTCCAAACGCTGCTATTTTCACGAAGCTTCTTCTGTTTCTGTATTTGGGCTTCCAAAGGACATGACACAAAGAGAGAAGTGCTTACAATTTAATTTTAATTATGTTCCACAGAATTATAAAAATATATATAGCTAGCATTTGACAAAAGACAGCTTCCAGTACCTCTCCCAATTCAGTGCTGGCTTCAGCTAAAAACTCCTCAAAGAAGGAACAGTTCAACGATAATAGAAGAAGCTGAACCTTTACACTGACTGACAGTGTATTTACACAACGGCAAAGCACATGCTAGTAGAAGTGTGGCGCTTCCTGGTGACGTGGAGCTGATCTGCGAATCACAGCACATTATGTTAGCTGACAAATTAGAGCCTCGTGAGGGCAGGCCTTTTGGAGGAACTAGGAAATTATGTTAGCTTTTCTAACATTTTCAATTTCATAAATTTTCATGTTAGCTGAGTAGCAGTATATAATCAACGTAAGATATATGAAAAAATAACGTGATTTTTTACAAATGAAGCATGAGCACATGTTGCTTTGCACCCCATAAACACAACCAAGCCTTAAAAATACACTCTGGACCACCCCTTTAAAATTCTGTGTATACAGCGGTATGTAAAAAACGTGGACTTGGCTAACCATCTATGAGAATAAGATGCAGCTCATAAACTGATGAAAGTGCTGACTGGAGCGCTCATAGTAAGATCAGGTCAGCAATCGGAGGTGAACTTTTACTTTTACTATGATTTAGATGAACTGTTTTGGATTACCAACTTGAAATTGCAAATGCAAGTACAAAATAACTCTGTGTACAATATCCCTCAGTAAGTTAAACAGTCACTGACACACTTGTCAGCACTAATGCTTAATGGAGGGTGCGTCGGAAGATTGACAATGATGTGATCATCATAGTGACGACAGCCAATCACATCCAGCTTGTACTGCGACACAAAAAAAGGCACAGTAGTAGTAATGCATAAACATGTACAGTAAGTCAAAATTGTTAGCCCTCCTGTTTTCTTTTTCAAATATTTCCCAAATGATGTTTAACAGAGCAAGGAATTTTTCACAGTATTTTCCATAATATTTTTTCTTCTGGAGAAAGTCTTATTTGTTTTATTTCGGCTAGAATAAAAGCAGTTTATAATTTTTTTAAAAACCATTTTAGGGTCAATATTATTAGCCCCCTTAAGTAATTTTTTTTTTTTCGATTGGCTACACTGCAAACCACTGATGTTGTTGTGAGAAACTAACATTTATGGGGAATAAAAATCTCAAACCTGACTGTAAATTTACACTTCTCAAAAACACACAAACAGAAAACATGCCAACAAATCCAATATTGTTCTTCCCTACTATATTTAATATGTAATATGGGGAAAAAACAATGAATTAATTGCCTAATATCCAACAGTTAATTATTTAAGTTCTTATTTCACAAAAAAGCACACTGAAAAAAAAAAAAATTGGATTTACTAAATACTTTTAAGGTAACTGCTTGCAAACAATTTATATTGGCTGAATTTAAACAAACAAATTAAATTTGGTAATATTCTTAATTTGTTTTGTTTAAATTCAACCCATATAAATTGTTTGCAACCACTTACCTTAAAAACACAAGTAAATAATTTTTTCATTGCATCCTCTTCAGAGAGCAGCTCTCAGACAACATAACTGGTGCATTTCCTTCATGAAATACAGGTTTGTAACCTATTTCTCTCCATCACTGTCAGATTCTGTTTGCACACGCAAGGCTTTAACCCACTACTGATGATTTCTGACATTGTGGCTGCATAAGATTAGCTTGTTTTGTTGTTTCTGTAGTGTCAGAATAACATGTAAAGGCTCCACCCAATTCTGGAAAGACTTGTTTGCATTTAATGGGACATGCACAAAAGGCGCTGTCTTTGCTCACAGCCAAATAGGGGCAGATTTGACATGCTACAATACATGATATGTGGGATATTTTAAGCAGAACGTTCACAGACATATTTTATTTTTACGTCTTATGAAAAAGGGTATAATATGACTCCTTTAATACCGGATGTAAACTGAAACATAGAAAGTCATGCTGGAGTGGTTTTAATGGAAACGCATCTAGTGGTTGTGAAGCAGCGAGTCTGTTCTCAGTGACTACGTTTACATGGACACCATTAATCTAATTACTTGCCTTAATCTGAATAAGACAATAATATGATTAAGGTGTTTACATGAGTTGCTTTTTGAATGTTCCTTTCATGATCCCATTTTACATGTGTAGTACATAGTTCATAGTTCAGCATCGATATTTCAGTGTGCGCATCCACAATAGTCATATTGCATGATATGCAGTGTTGGGTCTGAATTATAGTTGACCCGGAGCTACAGAATTGTATTTAATTCTGTATTTTTATGGAATTTATATGATTTATTCAAAAAAATTAATTTTTGTCTTGTTTCTAGTCCAGATATCTACATTTAAAAGCGAAAACAAGATTGTTACTTACCCCACTGGCAGATAATTTAGCTTGTTTAAAGGAAAAACATTTAATTTTGACATTTCTTCTGAAGGTGAAAGCAAAACAATATTTTTTACTTGCTCTAAGATTTCTTTTGATATTTGTAGTAGAAACGAGACACAAAAGCATGTTTTGCATTGTGATTATTCAATTTGTGTACCTGAATACTGTTAGACTCTCCAGAAAACTGGCTAATAGAGCTATTCAAACTGTATTTATATCGCAATATTTATGCAGAAAAAGAAATTATCGCAATATCAGATTTTTCCAATATCGTGCAGCCCTAATTCGATGCTAGTTTCTCTGGCGTTTTACGCAACAACAGTTCGTGTTCGTCATGGCGCCATATGTAATTTTGGATGTTTCTTTTTATTTTGCCACAAGTTCAACTGCAGTTGTGCAAACAGACAACGGTGGATACGAATTCTTAAGAAGCATACCACCTCTGCCATTTAATTCACTTTCCATTCCGCGACAAACTCAGAGATACTGGATGAGAGTACAAGGACTTGCGGGAAAATTCTCAGCACGCACCACAATGTGCTCTCTTGTTTGAAGTCATTGGCTGCGTCCAAAATCGCCTACTACTAAGTAGGTACTACATTTGAATTTGAAATTAATACACAACCGTTAGAAAAGTACGTTCAATATAGTATGAATGTAAGTAGTATGAATGTAATTCAGACGTACTATATCCGCCATTTGTCATTATCACGTGACCTACCCACATCAGTTGCATCACTTCACTCCCATTCATGAATTCCTTCGCATGGCATTATGGCATTATGATGGCATCCATCAGATGCGCACTTCAGGATCTCGCCCGATGTAGTAGGTCATCAGGGTACTTCTCGCATACTGTTTTTCGAATACTCGGCTCACATACTGTTTTTAGCTTACAATATAGTATGTAAGTATGCGATTTGGGACGCAGGAATACTTATTTGTTTGTTGTCAAGCGCCTGACAACTGCTGTACAGTATGTGCGTCCTGTTGCAAAATGTAGCAAAAGTACTACAAAACGGTATTAGTTTGATTAAGGTGTTTACATGTCTGAACTGCACTTCAATAATGCGATTAAAATCGGAATACTCCACATGTCTTGATTCGATTTCTGTTTAGTTCGATTATGACCTTAAGGTAATCAAAAATCACTGTTTACATTGTAGACTCTAAATCAGAGTATTGTCTTAAAATACAAATGAAATCAAAACTAACCATATGATTTTGTTAGCTCACATTGCTAGTTTTGTGGTGAACAATTCATCTGTGCATGTCAATTCTCAGATTACGTCTATCTATAACTCTTTTAAAACCAATTTCCCGATCTTTCTAAATGAAATGCCTACTTTACTACATCCATTCAGCTTGCAGCAGGAAAACAAGCCAAGCCCACTGTTTTCTTGTTTAATATTTCATTTCTCTAAAAACTGTGTCACAATACGAAACAATACGACTTTAATCATATTAAAATTGTAGTATTGATGTCCATGTAAACGTACTCAGTGTCTGGATGACTGTGATGAGTGAGGTGTGGCTGTCGTTCTCTCTCTCTCACACACACACACACACACACACACACACACACACACACACACACACACGCATACACACGCACACGCACACACGCGCACACACACACACTCAGGCTCTGTCAGGTGTTTCACTTCACTCACAACTCTGAGTGAGCCAGAACTTGTTTAGTGAGTGAGAATGTGGGTTTTGTAGGTGTGAATGGGGCGTCTGTGTATGCGTTCGCACTCGAACCTGCACGCTTGCATGCAAGATGCCGCATTGTGTTCAGGAACATCTATTCAACAGTGCAGAGCTCTGTGTGATAAAGGCAATAAAGGGTTTGCATTCTTCTCGCTGTGCATACTTGCTCTGTGTGTTTGAACTATACTAAAGGGTAAATAAGAAGACAATTACAACAAGAAAAAGTAAAACCAAAAATGGGCACTTCTTGTTTGATGTTTTATGTAGAGCTTGAGTTTTTTATTATTCAAACTAAATACATACAGTTGATGTCAAAATTGTTAGCCCTTCTATGAATTGTTTTTTCCTTCTTTTTCAAATATTTCCCAAGTGATGTTTAACAGAGCGAGGACATTTTCACAGTATTTCCTATAATGTTTTTTTTCTTATGGGGAAAGTATTTTTATTATTTTTTTAAACACTTTTAAGGTCAATATTATTATCAGCCCCCTTTAGAATTTTTTTATTGTCTACAGAACAGACCACGGTTGTCCAGTATCTTGCCTAATTATCCTAACTTGCCTAGTAAGCATAATAATCCACTAAAGTCTTTCAATTGCACTTTTACCTGAATACTAGTATCTTGAAAAATATAAAATTAAAATAAATTAGTTATTAGAAATCAGTTAGTAAAACTATTTAAAAATGTGTTGGAAAAGAATCTTAAGAAAGAGTTATTTTTAAATAATTTTCATATTTATCATAATTGTACAAGTTTATTTAAAGACCCCAAACTTATTTTACAACTAAATTTACATAGGGTTGCATCTGGAAGGGTGCACATTTGAAAAATGTGTCCACGAATATACTACCACCACAAAAAACAGACACCCACCATCTCTGTCACCATATCCATCCTCGTGTCCACCCAAACCTCCTGCATTTCTCTCTGTCTTATTGTCACGCTTGTTTGGAGGTTTCCCAAACCCTCGAAACATGCATTTCTTCACCCGACAGTGACAGGCACTGATTGGAGCCTTGGACCGATATGCCGGTGTGAAGAGGAGGCGAAGTCAGCATTCATCCCGTGTTCATTGGTTCCTTTGGGTGGCTTTTCCTGTGGTTTCACTGCTGACAGCCTTGGCCAGCGCACGGGGCAGGCTGCTGTCACTGATAAGCCAGGTGACAAATGAGCCAGCCGCTGCCTACATCGCTTTTACATTTAAAAATGGCCCAGACCATCTTTCCAGATGCCAGCATGAAAGATTCCCACCCCACACCATCAAAATCACAGCTCGTGGACGTAACCTCTCTAGTCCATTTTAACCCTTTAGATGGACCAGTGGAGGTTTGACAAAAAATGGAAATGGAGCTTCTGTTTGATGCCACTTTTGACAATATGTATTGTAAGTCTCTGGGGTTCCCAGAATGTGTCTGTGAAGTTTCAGGTCAAGATACAGCATAAATAATTTCTTATAGCTTGTATAATTTGCCTGTAGCATGCTACTTACAGTATATATATTGTGTACCTTTAAATTCTGCAGCTCCAATAGTGTCTTATAAGTGCAAAAAGATTCCATCACTGTAACAATTTACAAAATATTTCTTTCTAAATATTAAGTAACTATTTTGGAAAATAACAAAGACCATGTATTTCAGTTTATACTATAGGAGCTGTTGAATATGTGATTCTGGTTGGCTGATGAAAATAATCATCAGCCAATAAGCTTTTATCAAACTCTTGACTGGTTCAACTACGGTAATAAATAAATAATAATACATGAATCACCTTCTGAATAAACAGGATCAGATCACTGTGGTCTCCTCAAGTCATAATTCCAATTTATTGATAATGAAAACGAAAGAGACTTCTTTCTAACCAGCACCACTGTGTTTGTTTGTGGGCGTTCATGAGTTCAGGCAGCTGTTGTCATGATTTGTGTTTGAATGCCGGAGGCGGGAAATGATTAGCGGGATAATGAGCTCAGACGGAGAATTCAGCTTTACATTCTTTCCATATGGATTACTTAAAGCAGACAACATTTGTTTTCAAAAAGAGTTTTCTCATTTAACCATGCATATTTCAGGCTTATGTATCTCATGCATGTGGGGCAAAAATTCCCTGAGATTCAGCTGTTTTTTCCTATGCGTTTGCCAGTCATGTTGACAGAAGAGACAGGAAGAAAAGCACTCCCTGTCTGTTTTACTAATTTTACAAAAACATATTGTTTTGTTGTAATTGTGAATACATACAACAAATAAATAGACCTTTTACACTTTTCACACCTGTCTTTTCCTAATCAATATGATCAAAAATATTTTATATTTTAAGATCCTTTTATGGATTATGTGCTAAAACTCGTATATTTGCTGACCACAGAGGATTAAGTGTTAAAATCAGGTCATCGGTGCATCTTTCACATTTTGTTAGTTAGTAAAGAACAAACTTGTTTTGAGACCTTTCTCTGCAAACATATGTAAACCTGAAATGAAATTAATTGCGAAAATGCTCAATTTATCCTCTTCCTCTCCATCGTGGACTATGTTAGATCATGTGAAACCAGGTGCAAATTTAGAAAAAAAAAAGTATATACTACAGACATTAAAAAGTGCAGAATAGTGCACTGCACTTCCAACAAAATGGAAAGGTTTATTATCTAATTGATGAGTATTAAACCTCATTTATTATTTAAAGTACATGCTGACTGACTGTTGTTGGTTTGCGCTGAGTTACAGTTGTAAAGCTCTGTATGTTTGCTAGTTTTTTTATCTGAGGTGAACGATTTGCTTGTGCTTTCAGTATGGCTATAAATGTCACATGGTATTCAAACTCATACTTAAAACACTCAACAATGAATAAAGCGCATAATCAGTACCTGAGGTGATCACTGTCATAGTTTGTTGTTCAGCTGCGATGTTGCAGAAAAAGAAATCGTTTCTAAAACAAAAACTAAATGGACAAAAATTCCTTTTAACATTAAAAAGATACCTTTTATTGTGTGTAGAGTTCACCAAGCTTGAACTTTGCAATCAGCGACATGCAAAACTTGTCACACAACTAGCGTTTCCAGTCTGCCACATTCGCATGTGTATGAATGGAAGTCTATGGGGCGAAAAGTGAAGTGTGACCACGGCTTAAGGTTTTAATTTTGTTGTTTCTTGAGTGTCAGAATTGCATGTAAAGGCCCCACCCTTATCTGGAAAGCAGCAATTTATTTGCATTAAAAGGGACATGCATACACTTTTGCTCGCATTCAAATAGTGACAAATTTGACAAGCTGTAATCAATGATCTACAGTTTGGGTTCATTTGAACTGAAACTTGAGACACATTCTGGGGACACCAGAGATTTATTTAATCATCTCATGAAAAGGGGCATAATGTGTCCCCTTAAAGAACTGAGCTTACTGCCAGTGTCGTACTGTGAGACTTATGAGAGCAGTGTTGTTATTTTACGCTCTCTCCGTCTCCATGGTCACAGGGCAGATTGGAGTGCCAGCACTGTGTGTTGTGATTGCGGTGATGCCCTGGTAGCGGCACGACCAACGGGAGAGAGAGAGAGAGAGAGAGAGAGAGAGAGAGAGTTGTAGGAACTTCTAGTGTACATTAATAGAGGCTGCAAGATGGATTGCACAGGATAGCAACCGAACACTTGACAACCAATCCATTAGACATCACTGACTATGACATCACTTTTTTGATTAGTTTAGTGTGTTTATTTGTTTGTTTTTTCACATCAATTGCAGGAGTTTCCTGTGGTGTATTTTTTTTCTCGTTTGAGTGTCGTCCAACTTGCGAGCTACTTTAATTAGTACTGTGGCTGTGAAAAGAGGCTTACAGCGACATGATGATGTCACGTCAGGCCATTTATAGTAGTGGGAAGCTTTGAGATATTAGATATGATGTACAGTGCAAGGTATGTCCATGAGTAAATGTTGCTGTATTTTTAATAACTGGCCATTTCAAGGCATGCTGTTGCTACTTCTGAAGGTTTCAATTCAGGATGAAATATAATTGACCCTATTTACCTCACTAGATGCTTCTGGTCCCTGGTGATCAGGATGTAATATGTTTGATGAACAATCAGCACACTTAATACAAAGTATACTGACCAAGCAGAAACTATTTTCATTTTCAGCTGATAAGAAATTTGTTTCTTAGTATTTAATATAGATCAAATTTAGTACATGTACAGCTCCCATAGCTGAATTTTGAATAATTAAAACATATTAAATAATAATAATGTATATAGTTTATATATTTATTATAGTCATAATCATTAAGTAGTAATCTTACTAAGAAACTAATTAAATAATAATAATTATTATTAAGGGCTGCACGGTGGCACAGTGGGTAGCACGTTCGCCTCACAGCAAGAAGGTCGCTGGTTCGAGCCTTGGCTGGGTCAGTTGGCGTTTCTGTGTGGAGTTTGCATGTTCTCTCCGTGTTCGCGTGGGTTTCCTCCGGGTGCTCCGGTTTCCCCCACAAGTCCAAAGACATGCACTATAGGTGAATTGGGTAAGCTAAATTGTCCATAGTGTATATGGGTGTGTATGGATGTTTCCCAGTGATGGGTTGCAGCTGGAAGGGCATCCGCTGCGTAAAACATATGCTGGATAAGTTGGCGGCTCATTCCGCTGTGGCGACCCCAGATTAATAAAGGGACTAAGCCGAAAAAAAAATGAATGAATGAATAATTATTATTAAATGATTAATAACATAACATGTATTTTATGTATAACATGTTCAGTATACTGGCCTTGTAACTTAAAAAACTAAATAAATCACTAAACTATTTGTGGATAATTATTATATAAAATTACTTTAAAATTGTAATTGTGAAAAAATGTAACATACAGATTGAAAAAA
>CAIGQV010016734.1:8109279-8126613 GCA_903798115.1 Danio jaintianensis
TATTTTTTTTTTTTGGAGAGTTTTATTTGTTTTTATTTCGGCTAGAATAAAAGCAGTTTTTAATATTTTAATAATCATTTTAAAGTCAATATTATTAGCCCGCTTAAGCAATATATATATATTTTTGTCTGTTTGTGTTATTTTTTGTCTACAGAACAAACCATCGTTATACAATGAATTGCCTAATTACCCTAACTTTCCTAATTAACCTAGTTAAGCCTTTAAATGTCACTTTAAGCTGTATACTAATATCTTGAAAAATCTCTAGTAACATATTATTTACTGACATCATAGCAAAGATAAAAGAAATCAATTATTAGAAATTAGTTATTAGAACTATTATGTTAGATCAGACCTTTTCTCTCAGAGCATGCTGCACAAATCCTGGTACAAGCTCTGGTCCTGTCCAGGCTGGACTACTGCAATGCTTTACTCGCTGGACTCCCGGCCTGCACTATCAAACCTCTACAGATGATACAGAATGCATCGGCAAGAGTAGTCTTCAATGAACCGAAAAGAGCGCATGTAACACCCCTCTTTGTCAGGTTACATTGGCTCCCTATAGCCGCCCGCATCGAATTCAAAGCTCTGCTCATATCCTACAAGACCACCACAGGTTTAGCACCCGCCTACCTTCACTCACTAATACAGACATATTTACCCTCCAGACCACTGCGCTCTGCTAACGAGCGTCATCTCATGGTGCCGTCCCAAAAAGGTAAGAAATCACTCTCGCACTTTCTCTGAATCGGTTCCACGATGGTGGAACGATCTGCCTCTTACAACACGTTTGGCAGACTCTGTGTCCATCTTTAAAAATCGCCTTAAAACTCATCTCTTTCGTCTACACCTGACCCACTAAAAAAAAAAACAAAAAAAAAACCCTTGACTGCACTTAGCTCGTATATTGCGTTTTACCTACTCAAGACTAGTCCGATTTCACTTATGTATGCTTTGTTTTCTCTTGTACTGATTGCTTCTTTTGTGAACCTCAATTGTAAGTCGCTTTGGATAAAAGCGTCAGCTAAATGACTAAATGTAAATGTAAATGTTAAGAAATGTGTTGAGAAAATCTTCTTTCCATTAAACAGAGATTGGGGGGAAATATATACAGGGTTGCTACTAAGTCAGGAGGGCTAATAATTCTGACTTCAACTGATTCTGACTTGCCATACACTTATGACAGCACCTACTATAAAATTATTACTTTACCTTTAGCATATTTTTGACCTTTTGTGATGAGGCAGTGTTAGTTTAGTTATAAAATGTTGTGCGACTCCACAAAATTCTAAAATGATATTTCTAAAGGAATAGCTTGATATATGCAAACATTTATCCTGATCGACACTTTAATCGACCAGTTTTGCACATTTGTACCAGACACGTTCTTACAATCACTCAATAAAAATTTTAAAAAATGCACGTTTATGAAGTGTGCTTCACACAGGTGAGTGCGTTTGACAAACCACCTGCAGAAACACTCTTCTCTCATAAATAAAAAAAACACTAGCACCTAATTCTCTGAGCACAAACAGTTCCTTTGTATAATTAGCACTTCTTGTGTGAATTGCCTCTTCTTGTTGAATCGCTGAATGCCTCCTCATTTGTAAGCTGCTTTGGACAAAAGCGTCTGCTAAATGACTAAATGTACTTTTATCCTGTTAAAACTTTAAAAACAAGCACACAAACAGTGCTTTGACTTCATTCTCATAAGCAAGAGACCACGATTCCTTTGCTCTACAGGTTGCTAATGTTATCAAAGCAAAATTATAGAAGCACACTTCATAGTATTTCTTTAGAAAGCCCTGCATTTACAGAAATGACATTTTGCATTCTTTCTCTTGGCCTGACTGAATCCAGACTCTTGTGCTGTGCGTCAGAGCGAAGAGCAAGCCGGTTTCAATTAAAGAACGTGGGAGTTATTGGCCAATTTACTGTTATTCTGGACTTCACTTAACATCACCGCTAAAGTAGAAGAAGATGCACATTTGTCTCTGTGTGTGTATGTGTGTATGTGTGTGTGTGTGTGTGTGTGTGCGTGCGTGCGTGCGTGCGTGCGTGCGTGCGTGCGTGCGTGCGTGCGTGCGTGCGTGTGTGTGAGAACCAGCGCATTTGATGTCTGTGAGAATGTCAGACTTGTGCAAGAGCATCTTCATTTGTGCATCTGCGCTTGTGCTAGCAGTAGCGGATTCAATTGATTGAAAGCTAAAAGCCCCGCTGAGAGACGCAGACAGCTGTGTGTGTGTGTGTGTGTGTGTGTGTGTGTGTGTGTGTGTGTGTGTGTGTGTGTGTGTGTGTGTGTGTGTGTGTGTGTGTGTGGAATGTGTGGGCCTTAATGTTGATGCATTATCACAAGCGCTGGTCCATTAATAATGACACATGTAATTTGCTGCCTCTCTAGTGCCCTTCTTCCTTGTGCCCAAAATGGGATAAAAAGCCTTGATTGGTGCGTTGCGTGGAAAGCTGTTTGTCAAACTGTGGATAGCCCTAATCTGCCACAAATAGGAGGACGGCAGTGGCATAGCTAACCGATTACGTCGGCCCCCGCACGGATTTCCGTATTTCACATTTAGAGCCATTTAACTGGTGATCCCACTGGGACTTTAATGTGTGGAGTGGAGACGTATCAGATAACTGTAAATCCGAATACATCAAAATGTGTGAACATTTGGTTTAATAAAGACTGTAACCATGTCCATGTTTTAGCAGGAATCTTCTGTTCAGCTGTCTTATCTATATACTGCATGTTATTTTAAAATAATATATAGCTATGGGAAAAGAATTAAGAGACCAAATGAAACTTCTAAGTTTTTTCAGGATTTAATTTGGTACGGGTTTAAGTAAAATGTTAATATTAGTTTTACTCTAGAAAGGTCTAAAAACGTTTCTCCTAAACTTTGAATAATAATATTGTCATTTTAGAGGGTTTTTTTTTTTCAGAAGATGACAGTTGGTCAGAATAACAAATATTTGTCGTGGCGACACGGTGGTTCAGTGGTTAGCACTGTCGCCTCACAGCAAGAAGGTCGCTGGTACGAGTCCCGGCTGGGTCAGTTGGCATTCTGTGTGGAGTTTGCATGTTCTCGCTGTGTTCGCGTGGGTTTCCTCCGGGTGCTGCGGTTTCACCCACAGTCCAAAAACATGCGCTATAGGTGAATTAAATACATTAAATTGGCCGTAGTGTATGAGTGCGTGTGTATGGATGTTTCCCAGTACTGGGTTGCAGCTGGAAGGGCATCCGCTGTGTAAAACATATGCTGGATAAGTTGGCGGTTCATTCTGCTGTGGCGACCCCTGATGAATAAAGGGACTAAGCTGAAGGAAAATGAATGAATGAATGTATTTGTCGTGACTGAAAATCATAGTTATTTTACCAAATACAGATCTCATAACTTTTTTAAAGTTTAAATGTGTATTGTGATGTCTAAAATTTAATATAAACGTGTCTCAAACATGGCACCTTTTTTGTTATTTTATGCAAAAAAGCTCTACGTGACAATTTTTTTTGTTTCTTTATTTGTTTGTGTTTCTGTGCTTTTCTGTGGTAAAGCAAAAATAAAAAGGACAATATTGTTAAAATGTAGTGGGTTTTTTTTTTTTATAAATGTAAAAACATAATAATAATATTCAACACTAATCATGTTTCTGTTATCAATGGCATGTTTACAAGAACGAAAATTCATCTAAACGAAACGTTTCAAGTTTTCAACATCAATCTGATCACATAGATATTAATGTGCAGTAAAAGTTAAGGAAATCAGCCTAGATTGTTTACAAGCCTAAGTAACTCTTGATTAGTTACTTTATTACTATTGACAGGGTGTCCTTAAATTCCATAGTAAAAAATAAGGCCTTAATTAGTCTTAAAATGTCTTAAATCTGTTTCAAAAGTCTTAAAAATGCTACTGTACCAACCCCGTAAAGAAGATTTTGTTTCCGTTTTGAAATCTACTTAAAATCTGTCTACTTGTCATCAATAAAATACACACTCGCTGGGATTTCTCTTACACTAGCAGATTTTTTTGTGGGGATTTCGCATTTGTTTGTTTTTTTGTGAATTCATTACTCTCAAATTACACTTTACAATTGATCTTAAATTTCCTTCTGTTTGGTAATAAAAAGCTCTTAAAAGCTACTAAAAGTCTTAAATATAACTCTTAGAAACCTGCATATATATAGCCTGTATATATAGTGCTTGAAAATGAATACATACAGTATCATAAGCATGTAGTACTGTATGTAGAATAAGAACTGTGTCTTCTCTCACTTTCTTCATCATGCAGAAATGTTGACAAGCACTGACGGACCATCACAGCACTCACTCAAACAGAGAGAACGGATGGAGAAATGACAGAAAAACAGACAAACCACATCTGGAGTTTTTTTAAACACGCTAAATAATGACAATGTGACATTTGCTATAACACGCTTGAGAAAACAGAATAAAAAAGCTGAAATTGGTTCATTTGATCCTTTATGATGCTGATTTATCAGATGGCTTTTATTACTCATTTTATATTGTAATTTAATTGTTTTACTATTGACCATTTCAATGTGGTGAGGTCATTGGCCCATAAACATTTCCTGCTTAATGTCAAACTATTTCATATCTGTGACAAGAGGCGATTCAATCATAACTTATTGTTAAAACAGCTATCGTAACATTATTTATCAATATTTGCTACTTTTTGGACCCTCAGAGGCGATGGAAATTTACAATGTAAAACAGGAAATACGTCAGGACCATTGTTATTGTTTACATCCCTCAAAGTGGTCTATAGATACAGTATTAGTATTGATATATCAGTATTGACTTTGTACTTGTATTATATTGAAAAGGACATAAGTGCTAGAACCCTCAACTTATCGCAGTATCTTGCTTCTCAAGTAAAATAATCTTGTTTCAAGCCTGCTGAGACATAATTCCTGGAAAACAAGACACTGATTAAGAATAGGATTTTTTTTTTTGCAGTGTGTAGGAAAATCCTCCCTTTTCAGCTGCGTCTGCTTTGTAAGTGAATTTGAGTGTGCGGACTACTAGCAAGCATCTGTTTTTGTGTCTGCATGTACCCATGTTAAGGATAAAGTGCACCAAAGGGCACAGGTGTTGTTGACTTGCTCGGTTTCTCCAGCGTTCTTCTTAGCAGAAATGCTAAGCATGATAAACGCAAAGGGCCATCGCTGGTTGTAAACTGGACGAGCGAGCTGTAGCTGCCGTGATTCGCTGCCCACGGACAGAGCTGTAAAACCAGCTGGGCTCCTAGTCAAGGTTGATTGGATTGCAAACATAAAGTTAACCTAACATCAATGAGCCACATTGTATAAATAATTGTTTAGAAGATAGTAATCCTAATTAGTTGTTAGCATTTTTGCTGAGGAGTTGTCATGCTGTTACCCGAGGTTGTTAGCATATTACTACAGTGTTCTCATTGGTGGTTAGCATACTAATGCAGTTGCTTAAGTCTTCTAAGTAGTTGTTAGCATGTTGATTCAGTTGCTTAAGTGTTTTAAGTAGCTAACACTGTTTTGCCTTTACATTGTTTTCAGTATTGTTAATGTTTTGATATACAGTTGCTAGGGTATTCTCATTTGATGTTAGCATGTTAGTCAGCAGTTGCTAGTGTGTTTGACAGTCAATATTATCGGACCATGTAGCAGCAAAAGTGGTTGTTAGCATATTGTTATACAGTTGCTAAAATGTTTTCAGTAGTTGTTAGCATGTTGATTTAGTTGCTTAAGTATTCTAAGTAGTTGTTAGTATGTTGATCCAGTTGATCATGTGTTCTCAGTGGTTGTTAGCATGTTGATATGCAGTTGATCATGTGTTCTCACTGGTTGTTAGCATGTTGATGCAGTTGCTTTAGTGTTCTAAGTAGTTAGCATATTGATTTAGTTGCTTAAGTGTTCTAAGTAGTTAGCATATTGATTTAGTTGCTTAAGTGTTCTAAGTAGTTAGCATGTTGATTCAGTTGCTTAAGTGTTTTAAGTAATCAGCAGTTCTGTTTTCAGTAGTTGTTAATGTGCTAGGGTGTTCTCGTTTGATGTTAGCATGTTGCTAGGAGTGTTTACAATTCAATATTATCGGACCATGTAGCAGCAAAAGTGGTTGTTAGCATATTGTTATGCAGTTGCTAAAATGTTTTCATTGGATGCTAACATTTTGCCTTGCAGTTGCTAAAATGTTTTTACCTGCTCTTAGCATTTTGAAATGCAGTTACTAATGTGTTTTCAATTATTCTTATATGTTGCTCAACATTTTCTATGGTGTTCTCAGTGGTTGTTGTTAGCATGTTGCTCTACTGTTGCCATAGATATATACACTAGATATCGCATACGGACCCTGAGCATGCGTCAATAGTGCCGCCACATTTGTACAGTGCTCCCAGTACAAATGTCATTCAACCGCACTAGTCAAGACAGTGTGCCAAGGTGAAGATGCTGGACTTTAGCGCTGCTTACGGGTGTAGTAACGAGCAAACAAAGAAAACAAAGCACAAAGACAGAACATTTCATAGGTAAGATTTCGTTTTTTTACGTTTTTTGTATGTTACAAACTTTTGTGCTCAACAAGTAACATTATTGATGATAATACAGTCTCTTACTGCACTGATCAAGGCAAAGTAGCATCAACTTGCACTGAATTCTAGGCTTATGCTAGTTTTGTTGAATAAAATCAGCAAACAATGAAAAAGAAATATGACAACGAGACGCTGCGGTGCTACAAACTTGTATTATTGTCGGCTAAGTGAACGAGTCGTTCATAACAGGGATTCATTCACAAACGAATCGCTCCCTCCGTTAGAATGAGAAGTGAAAGCAGGAGAGGGGGTGTGTTTCAGGACACGGATTAGATCAAATTTAACAGGGAGGGAGGATAATACATTTCCAGGCACTCAAACACACACTCTTTGTCGGCAATGCCCGTGCGGTCACTTATGCATCGATGTAGAAAAGTGATGTAAAATTATAATTTTCGTAATTAAAAAAAATATTTGCGTACTGACCACCGGGGAAAACTCCCGATCATAGATATATGTATATATGTGTATATCTCTGGCTCTGGATGGCCACAGTCCTCCACTGCACCTTGGTCCCACATTCATTTCAAAGGAGCACTACCCTGTACTAAAATGGCGGCTCTATTGACGCATTCCTTGCAATAGACAACAACAGGGTAGGCGACATCTAATGATATCTATGTACTGTTGCTACTATATGTTCTCATTGGTTGCTAGCATATTGTTATTATAGGTGCTAAACTTTCAATGGTTCCTCAACACTTGCTAAACTGTTATTTAAGGATTGTATGTTGATTCAGTGTATTTTGTGGTTATCTTCATGTAGATATGCAGTTGCTAAAGATTTTACTGGTTATTAGGGTATTGATATACAGTGCTAAAGTACAGTGTTCAGTTCCTTCAGTGTTCTCTGAGGTTTTTAGCATGTTGCTATGCTATTTCTTTAGTGACAATTGCTTTAGCATATACCACAAATTCACAGGACCCAAAAGTCGAGCCACAAATAGCTACTTGCTAGTTTTATAACCGCTGTAATCCAGGAATTCTAGGTGTTGTCACTGCTATAATCTGTTCATTGTGAATCATAAAGGTTGAGAACAAGTGTGTACACATGTGAGGAGTTTGTGTGTCATTCTCATATTTCTGTGTTCGCAGGTGTCTGTATTTGATCGCTTGCATCCTGCAACACACTAACTTTCTCAGCTTTTACCCGATACATGTGGAAAGAGGTGCAGATCTGGCCTCTTTTACTTAAACATGGCCACTGATACTCATTGAGCTTCTTGCTTGGCGACGTAAGGTTCCCTCTCACACACACATATACACACATGCTGTCTTCACGCAGTTGTATAGCCAGTGTAAGTAGTTTCAGGCAGTGACTCATCATAAACACTCATGCTGGAGTACACACCGTCCTGCTCAACCACACACACGTACACACTGTAGTAATGAGAAATGACTCACAAACAGATATGCACTACTTCACGGTGTTGTAGCAATTGTGGTTATGATAGATGGTGCAAAGATACCAACACAGGCAATATAGTCAGACACTTTTTTTTCATGTGTGTGGTGTAAAATATTTGCTATACGTATTTATGAAGTAATGTTTTTTTTTTTATCATAATTATACAGTGCATCATAATGCATATGGAAATGCATATAATACATACGTACCTTTTTATTGTGTATCATGTAAACGTACACTAGATAATTGTAATTTTGGTATTTTTTTTAAACATGGGTAAAGAAAACAAGACACTTTTATTTATAACTTAAATACTATTGCATTATATTAAAACATTTTTACACTTATTCTATTTTCAATACTATTTTATTGTGCTTTTATGTTGTTTTTAATATATATTGTATTTTTATTTTTATTTTATAAATATATTTGTCGACTACACAGTTTTATTTTATTTTATTTATTTTATTTTATTTTATTTTATTTTATTTTATTTTATTTTATTTATGTTGCCAAGGGCAGCATGTGACTCAGGACCACTACTGTGATGGTGACTGCCACATAACACACACAAACATGTTTGCTCTCATGCATGCACAGACTCACACATAACTCCAGCCAGCGGAATGGTTACCCACAGCAGGAAAACCACACGGCACATGTAAATGAGATGCGAGGGAAGTGTGAGTGCACGGCTCCTATGCAAATGTAATGGAGACCTCAAAGACAGAGGTTATAAATAGACTCTCAGCGTGCGATTGCCTCATTGAACACCACGTCGCTCTTAAAGCGACACACAAAACACATTCTTTCAGATATGCACACTTGAGGGCGACTGAAAGGGCGATTTGGAGTTCATGCATGCAAATGCTCAAAGCGACATGTAACCCAGTTAAACGGCAGCCTGTGACACCCTTGCACAGATTTTCTGATGTGTGCAGTTTGCTTGAAATAGACACACACTCTTTCTGTACCGTATGACAGGCTTTGAAGAAGACTGGGTTGTTCTTACCTGATTTGGGGTCAAATGTGGACAAACTGCTGGGTTAATCTTTTTAGTTAGATTATAAACAGTTGGGTTTGTCCAAGCATCACAATAGTGGTCCTGAATCACACGCTGCCCATGGCATCATCAAGAGAATATTGAGAAAGGGGCGGGGCTTTATTTTTGCACATCATTCACTCGTAGCAAACTAACAGTAAGAGGGGCGTGGTTAAGAATATTGTGGCTGAAGCCATCAAACTGACCACCGCTCCAAACGCAGAAGCAAACCGTCCGAATTTAATTGAAGATTATCAAAACAATTTTTTTTTTAAGGGATTAACTTGGATGGATTAATTGTTCACCTTAAGAATAACAATGTGCACCAGCAAAATGAACATTGTAAATTCTGATTTCACATGGACGTTAAATACATAAAATCAAATAAAACATCTGCGTTGTTTATTTATATTTACAAAATAAAAAACTATCTAAAAATAAAATAAAAAAACAATATAATAGAACAATTATAAAACAGTAGCAAAAAGTAGCATAGAAAATATTAAAAATTAATATTAATATCTAATAAAAATTAACACAAAAAAGGAGACACCGCTCGCTGCAGCCTGTAGCGCGGTGACGACATGCATGTCGATGTCATGTATGTGTTAGCGCGCATGCATAGTGCATGTCTTAACAGCGTACTGTCCTGTAGTATTTTGAATTCATGAATGAACGTGTGTAGAATGGTTACGTCTATTACGTCGACGTCCATGTGCGAGCAGTTGTCACTAGAAATGAGAATCGTTTTTTATTATTTATTAAAGTGCACATTAAAGCGTGTTATTAACATCTACACCTACCCCAACCCTAAACCCAACCATCACAACGTTCACTATGTAATGGAGATCTTCCTCTTCTGATTGTATTTTTATGGTGACTGGCATCCAGCGTTTTGGTGCATTACCCCCACCTTCAGCTCCGGAGTGTGAATCAGAGAACAGGTTTACAGACTAAAGTCGTGCGCATGCAATGCATGGTTTAAACACATGCAGTACATCACGTGTATGCGCATGTGCACTTCAATGTTCATGACGTAGTGCATGAATGACAACACTGCGCTACAGGCTGCAGCGAGGACTATTTGCAAAAAAGTGCAAAAGAAATAAAACATTAAAGCGTATATTAAAAAGTATAGAAATTGGCATATTTTAGAGTGTAGTGGGATTTTTAGGAACAATAAAGCATAAGATGTCATTACAGAAATCTTTGAAATAATGGATGAGAGTTTGCCAAGCATGTGGTGTAATGTAAGCAATGCACGCCCTCTAGTCTGTTCCCCTTACAGTGCCAGACAGTGGGATGCCCTTCAAACTGCTTTTAAAAATGTCATATTTAAACATTACAATTAGTCAAAGGCTGCTTTTCATAAACCTGAGTCCTCCTGCGCCGGGGTTCCCCCTCATTTTTGTTTTCTTTCTTTTTTTCTTCTTCTCATATTTATGCTCACTTCATGACCTGGAGGTGTTTAATCAACTTTTGTGCTGTTTTTCCATATTGTACTGATATCAAGAAACCCACCCACTACCTACTCTACAGCTTTAAAGCATTTGCATATAAACTGCATTAGTGCAGAACTTTCTTGCAGAAGGTTTTTGTTCAGGTGGTGACAATGTGCGTTATTTCTGGAATGACTCACTATTTGAGGGAACAGACATTTGCAGTGGTGTCTGAAAACCATAGTGGACATCATCTAGCACACTAATTCAATACAATAATAAGCGTACAACTTGTTATGTTTTTGTTTCCTCGTTCCACTGGCTATATTAATGGAGTAATTAGTGTAGACATTTCTGTAACACCAAAAAGGAGGCCAGTTTCCTGAATTCAGTGAAGCCTGGAGAAAAACTGAAAATAATAAATTACATTAGTTTAACAATTGATTTTTCCATTTAGAGACGACGTTTACGCTCTTAAATTGAATTAATGCAAATTATCTCACTTATGGCAGCGTATGTGTGCCCTTTTATATATCATTCTTTGGGTTTATTCAATAAATATTAATTGTTAGACAGTATAGTGCATTTACCAATCAAATAATATCAGTATCGATACTTGCACTGCAGAAGTTGCATTAAAGGGACAGTTCAGCCAAAACTGAAATTTCAGTCGTCATTTACACACACTTCACTTCTTGTCACAAACCTATTTGAGTTTCTTTTTTGTCTGTTGAACACAAAATAAGTTATTTTGAAAAATGTTGGAAACCTGTACAAATTGACCACTACTATGGAGGTCAATGGAAAAATGAAAATCATAAAGGTTTGGAACCACCTGAGGGTGAGTAAATAGTAAGTAAATAAATTTTTTTGGTGAACTATCTCTTTAAAGCTGTGTGAAGTGTCATTTATATACTTTAACCCTTTAACAGGCATCATAACCACCTGGTTGACCTTTTATTCATAGGATATTATTATTTTAATTGCTTATTACTATTTATCAGAGCAGCATATTATTCAATACAAGAATATATAAAAATATTTTCAAGGAGTGCACTTTAAAGGGTTAAATACAGCCATAAATGTACTGTATTTACACTGCAGTTACAATTAATTACATAAACAGTGTTATTAAATTAATGTTTAAAATCTTAAGTAAACTGTACTCTCTGACCATCCTAGCAGTAGAGTAATGTATTACGGTATGAAGATGATTCCTTATAGCTACAGCCTAGGCTTACACTGCCTTTTTCACTTTCAGGCCTACAGATACTACTCGTCTAGTTAGGAGATGTCGCTGCAGTGTAAGGTGTTTTACAGGCTGTTGTCAGGCTCAGCACCGCTATTGACACGCAAACTCTGAGACCATATGGTAACCCAACCACATGCAGGTTTTTTTTTAATACCTGTTCTCTCCACAGTGATTTCGAAGTGCCATATACATAATTTAATTATGTATTTCATGGTTGGTAATCTTTTACTTGATCATGCCGATTTAACACTAACCACAGATCCTCCTTTTTATTTAACTTTAAATTGAACTTATTGATCAAAATGTTCTTTTTTTTGACAACTAATGCTTTTTTAACACTGAATGGCTGTTCTGAGGTACATTTATTGTGTTACGTGACATAATTTATAAGCTGTTTGACTTTCCGTAGTAAAAACACGGATTCACCTTAACAGCACATTTCAGTATCCTCATACTTCAACATACCTTAAAATGTTCTTTTCATATTTTTATCACCGTGTTTAGCTTTTCTGTGCTCTCTATCACTGGCAGTTGCACTGGTCCAGGTCCCGCATCCATTAACAAGTTAATTTATACTGAAAAATGATTGGATAGAAATTTTGTTTGTCAAAATATACTCTGAAATGATTGTCTACCATTGCTGAGACTACTGTTAGCTCTTAGCAATAAATATACACATTTTAGGAAAGGTGGTATACAGGACAAAACATGACTTTTTTCATAATAAATCGAAACACGCACAAAAAAAAGATGAAAAAACGGGACATATGGTTACCCTACAAATATTAAAGGTGACTCTTTTGCAAATATGCACATTAAACCCAGAGCTGATCTCACATGTCTTTACGATGAAATACAGCGCCATCTGGTGTCGCTAAACAACATTGCGTCATTAGCTCCCGCCTTTATACACTTGTTCATATGTACATAGAAATAAATATGAACTGCTCTTTCTTTTGATTTTTACATATTCTAACTACATATGGTTACTGATTTTTAATAATTCTGAAATACCCTTATATCTCGTCAATTATGTATGCATGGGGTCTTTTTTTAATGTGTTCTCAAAGCTAGTTTGGTCTGCTTCCAGGCTTGTCTCACAGTCGGGGGTCCAAAAGGGTGGTGGTCTCATCCACGCTTCAATAGCCTCCCAAGAGTCATCAGGACTTTTAACGTTTGAAGATCTGCAGAAATAGACTCTCAAATATTCTTGTCTCTTCAATTTTTTTTTTCCTTTTTTTGCTGTGGTATCTCTCCATCTGCCTTTATATCTCAGTAGCTTTGATTCCCTTTCTTAGACGTGATGTTTTTCCTCTTTCTGAGCTTGTGAGAGTCTCGATTGCAGGGTTTGATTGGAGGTGTTTTTTGGAGTGAAAGCCTACGCATATGAAGTGTGTTGCTGTTTGATTAATTTGCTTGTCCTCTCCTTTAGCTACTGCAGATAAATAGACCCGAGCATGTCTCGAAGTCAGCTTTTATGTTTTTGTTTTCACATTCTGTGCCAAGCCGACTACATGATTTAACAGTAAATAGCGAAAACATAAAGCTCTGTTTGTCTGAACCGTCTCTTTGAGTGCCAAGCATTTCTGTAAAAGCTGTGGTCAGAAAGAGCATGCTATGAATGACGCAGCGTCTGTGCATAAAGGAACTTTATAGAGTTTGATATGCAAATCAGCTCAAAACTCTAAAGATTGTGGTCAGTGCTTTACATTTGTGAAATTATTAAAGTGCTGGGAAGACAAATCATAGAGAAATAACCTTTTTACATTATACAAATCTGCACTGCACACATTAGTAAGTGAAAATAACAGTTTGTATTTAATAATTTACATTAGTGAGTGAAAATAACAGTTTGTATTTAATAATTTTTCAGTTTTAAATGTCATTTTTTACATTTCATTTCTCTTTTTGAGACTCCGTCTGACTCCGTCCAGTGCTACCTCATATTTTTGTACTTATAGACCATTTGTCTTTTAACTGTTTTTTAATTCAAATAGTGGAATATATATTTTAAATAAAAAGAGAACACAAAACCTGAACGTATACATAAAAACACCTAAAATATATAGATAGATATTAAATGCAAATAAACATTATAAAAACTACAAAATATGTAACATTTATTCATTAGTTATATAAGTATAAAATATATCAAATTAATTAGTAGTCTTGTTTTTTTAGTCATCGAATTATTATTCTAAATATTGTTTAAAATGTTATATATATTCATTCATTCATTTTCTTTTCGGCTTAGTCCCTTTATTAATCAGGGGTCGCCACAGCGGAATGAACCGCCAACTTATCCAGCATATGTTTTACGCAGCGGATGCCCTTCCAGCTGCAACCCATCACTGGAAAACATCCATACACACTCATTCACACACATACACTACAGACAATTTAGCTTACCCAATTCACCTATACTGCGTGTCTTTGGACTTGTGTGGGGGAAACCGGAGCACCCGGAGGAAACCCACGCGAACACGGGGAGAACATGCAAACTCCACACAGAAATGCCAACTGACCCAGCCGAGGCTCGAATCAGCGACCTTCTTGCTGTGATGCGATCGTTCTACCCACTGTGCTACCGTGATGCCCTTTTATTAATCAATTAACACATTTATTTATTTTAATCAAATTTATTTTCATTGTAATCAACATATATTAAATTTTAAACAATATATCCTGCTTTGAGTTACTTTTTATGTTATTTTTATGCACCTTTTAATATTTTTATTTCATTTTAAGTTTTATTAAATTGACTAAATGTTAGTACTTTTTTCAGACATTTTCAACATTTCTTACATTTTTTTATTTGAGTGAATGCCAAGCAGTTTTATAAAGAGTAATACAGTTTTAATGTTTTATACATTAAAATATGTCCTGTGTAATTTTTGAAGCAAAAAATAACACCCACTAAAAAGGTTGTCAGTGACATTTATAATAATTTGATGATTGAAAAAGACAAAAATGCTAATTAATTTGACATATTTTATGGTTTTTATAATCTATATTTATAAAAGTTGCTTCATTTCCATTTGATACCTATCTCTATATTTTAGGTGTTGTGTTCTTTTTTTATTTAAAAAATATATTCAACTATTTTAATTAATAAAAACATATTATTAAAATTTTTTCACCCCAGTATTTTAATATTTATTTATTTATTTATTTTAAAACTATTGTATTAGTTACATAGCCCTCCTATCATGCACTGCAACTGAAGCTACTTGACATTTCAGTTACATTACTCTAAATTCAGAGCACTCTTTTTAGGCTCTTCTTCCTTCACTCATAATCCTGTTGTTGAAAATAGCAAGTTTCATTTTTACAAGCCAGTAAAAAATCCTTCGCAGCAAAAAGACCACGGTGCGAAACAAGAGCACACACACCCACGCATACACACAAACACTGATATGATGAGATGACAATGTCAGTCAGGCTGTCAGAGAGAAACATCACCAATGACGCCCTCAGCTCTGAAACACGGAGAACAAGAGAAGCTAAAAGCAATGAGGTCAAACCGGGGTACGACACGGTAACCTGACACATTACCTGCCCCTCGCGCTATCCTCTTACCGCCACGTTTGTCCCAGCAGGAGAAATGCCGAAAACACAAAGCAATCGCTCCATCAGTTCCTCACAATGACCCACAGACGGCCCTGAATGAACCTGTCAACTATTGAGTTTTACTACTTTGAGTGTGACCAGCAGCTTTGAGTCGCTTTTAGGTGCTTGTAAATGAGCGTGTGTGTGCGTATGTGTGTATGCGTGTGCATGTGTGTGTGTGTGTGTGTGTGTGTGTCTGAGAGAGAGAGAGATATCCACTTCTCCACCTCCTGTTGTAGCTCTCCAGTAGTTTTGGACAAAGGGGACGGATTGAATGGTGATTGTAGGTTGACTGACAGGCTTTGTGATTGTTAATGACACGATTACGCTTGCCATGATTTATTTGTGACCATATCTACAGCTGAGGTATCAGTGTTCAGATGGCCTGGTACACGTTTGCAGTATTTTCTAAGGTAAACTGCATGTCTGCTAATCTGTTAAAGATGCATTGTTTAGATAAAAGTAACAAATTACAATTTTGTCATTATTTACTCACCCTGTAAATCTGCAAAATATTGTTTTTGCTGTTCGGAACCTTCTTTAAAATGTCTTCTTTTGTGTTCAACATAGTAACTCAATAACTTAAGAGTGAGAGTATTTACATTTTTGGGTAAGCTTTTTTGTGTAGTAGTTGAAAGTGATTAATGTTGAACTTTGCTAGCTGTTGATAGCACAACACAGGAAACTGTGCTATATGTTATAGGGTATGAATAAGTATTATTCTGTGGTTTAAATGTTTTTGGGTTTGTAGTTTTTAGTTTGGTGGTGGCACGGTGGCTCAGTGGCTAGCACTGTCGCCTCACAGCAAGAAGGTTGCTGGTTTGAGTCCCGGCTGGGCCAGTTGTCATTTCTTTGTGGATGTTCTCCCCGTGTTCGTGTGGGTTTCCTCCAGGTGCTCCAGTTTTCCCCACAGTCCAAAGAGATTGGTCGTAGTGTATGTGTGCGTGTGTGAATGTGAGAGTGTATGAGTGTTTACCAGCAATGGGTTGTGGCTGGAATGGCAACCACTGCAGAAAAACATATGCCAGAATAGTTGGTGGTTCATTCCACTGTGGCGACCCCTGATAAATAAGGGACTAAGCCGAAGGAAAATGAATGAATGAATTAATAGTTATTAGTTTGAGTTATTAGTTTGTAGTTTTTAATGTCTTTGGTAAAAGTCTCTTTTTATCACCATGGCTGCAATTATTTAAAGAAAATACACTCTTCAATGTCACAAATTATTCTAAAATTATTCTGACAGACTGGTTTGATTACCAAGAAATATTTCTTATTTATCAATTTTATAAAAAAAAAACTATAATATAGTTTTAATTCATTCATTCATTCATTTTCTTTTCGGCTTAGTCCCTTTACTAATCTGGGGTCGCCACAGCGGAATGAACCGCCAACTTATCCAGCATATGTTTTTACGCAGCGGATGCCCTTCTAGCTGCAACCCATCACTGGGAAACATCCATACACACTCATTCACACACACATATACTACGGACAATTTAGCCTACCCAATTCACCTATACCACATGTCTTTGGACTTGTGGGGGAAACCGGAGCACCCGGAGGAAACCCACGCGAACACGGGGAGAACATGCAAACTCCACACAGAAACGCCAACTGACCCAGCCGAGGCTCGAACCAGCGACCTTCTTGCTGTGAGGCGAACGTGCTACCCACTGCGCCACCGTGCAGCCCTATAGTTTTAATGTAGTATATTATTGTTAATATAAAATGAACTAAGTATTTTGTACTAATATTCAAGTTGAAAAAATCTATCAAAATAACAAATGCTCAATTTAAATTTTAATGTTGACCTTGACTTTTAGAAAATCTGCTCATTTTTATTTATTTCTTTGTTTTTTAATATAAAAACATTTATATGAATTTAAAAACAAATTGTACTGAATATTGGTTTTCTATTTTACAATATCTCAGTAATCATCCTTACATTGTACACACACGCACACACACACACACACACACACACACACACACACACACACACACAC
>CAIGQV010016734.1:8126623-8166853 GCA_903798115.1 Danio jaintianensis
CACACACACACACACACACACACACACACACACACACACACACACACGCACGCACACACAGATCTTAAGAGACGCCAGGGTTGTCTGATTGATTTTTATGTGAGTGATTTGGTAAAAGGATGTGTTATTATTATTGTGTATTTATTTTGTTATGAGTGGCTGTGCATATTAACATATTAATCTAAAGGTTCCCCTCAGCCACATGGATGGCATCTGAATTTTCATGATCTGTTTATCATAAAGAAATATTTCCAACTATTTATACTTCAAATTTTATAATAAAAAGGTTATTTGCTGTAAGGATATCAAAACATTGAATCAAGTTCAGTCTCTAGTATGTAATTATGCAGTAATTTGAGACATTCATACAGTATAACTTACATTACATTTACATTTAGTCATTTAGCAGATGCGTTTTTCCAAACCAACAACTTAAGTATAACTTAAATGGCTTTTTAAAAATAATTTTAATATAGTATTAAAACACTCTATTTTGTTGTTGTAATAAAGCCAAAAAAGACATTTATATGCGACCAAAGTGAGCTTTCTTTGAAGTTTTACATGTTAAAACCTTTTCCAGAGCTGTAAGGTGCATTATTTCATAATATCTAAGCATGAAAGCCAAACCCGTCTTCCGTTAATATAACACAGAAAAACCCGTCCTCCGTTATGAGTCATTGCTTTTCTACGCTTGTTTCATGTATAAATATTGCTTTTTCCCTGGCTGAATAAGCTAGTCCTGTCTCATTATGTTAAATGATTGAATGAATATTGCTGTGGAAACAGGGAGCGTCCCTCAGCACCGCGGCTCCGTAAAAGTCATTTCTCATCATTAGAGACGCAGCCATTCAGTGCGCTTCAGTGTGTGTTTACGTGTGTTTACATGTGTTTATGTGCGTTTACGTGTGTGTACTTGTGTGTGTGTCTATCTGTCTGTCTCATATGTGAGGGTATTGCCTGTTGCTTTGAGTGTAGATGCCTTACTAGTGTGTGTTTGTGTGTTTGCGTGTGCTTTGTGTTTGTGTGATGTCTATCTGTCTCATATGTGAGGGAATTTCCTGTTGCTTTGAGTGTAGATGTCTTACGTGTGTGTGTGTCTGAGGAGCAGATTTGCATTGTGTGGCTGAGATGAACTCTCTGTCGCTTCGCTATTGATCGCTGAGAGAAAAACAGCGCTGCTGTAGTAATGATGTCATCACCTGCCTCTCAGTGCTGACCTTGAATGAAGAGAGCTACTGAGCATGCTCACTGCAGCACTGTGTCTCTGTGTGTGTTTGTCCTGGTATTCATCACATTGTGAGGACCAAATATCCCCACAATTATATCAATACCAGTCATTTTTTAACTCGTGAGGATATTTTTCAATCATCCAGAATGAAATATTTTGAAAATTGAAAACCGCAGAATGTTTTCTGTGAGTTTAATCAGTACTGTACAGTATAAAAATGATTATGTGTATGGTAATTGGGAAGTCCCCATACAACATGAAAACCCAACTATATGATGTGTGTGTGCTTCTGTGTGTGTGTGAGTGTGTGTGTGTGTGTGTGTGTGTGTGTGTGTGTGTGTGTGTGTGTGCGTGTGTGTGTGCGCACATGCTGGAATCTGGAGGTTGAAAGAAGGAAAGCTTTCAACCTGGTGTCCTCTAATGCACACACACACACAAATACACGCACACTCACACACCTGCTGCTGCTGAATTCCTTTGAGGCTCTCCATCTTGTTTCCTCTGTGTCCAGTGAGAAAAGAGAGATGATGTCTGCCATGGCACGTCCATCTGTAGAAGAAAAGCACCCTGATTAGTCCATGTGAAAAACATACGCTACACCTTATGACAGCTGTGAGGCGTTCATGCTTCTTTGTGTTTGAGTGTAGAAGACTTGATTTGACTTGATTTGAAATGTATTTGTGTTGTCTAATTAGTCTGATTAGCTGTGTTCTAGGGTTTTAGAATTAATACACTGGTGTATAGAAGTAGTTTATGCTAAAATGAAGATGTTGTGTCATTCAGTGGAGCACAGAGAAATTGTAACAAAGATTGAGAGGATTGTGGGAATTACTGTTATTATATAAATTAATGTAAGAAAAAAGAGATTAATACCTTTACTGTACATAAGTCGGTACAGTTAAAACATTTATGAATATTATGAGACATTTTGATTTGAAATAACGTCTTTTTTTGTACAGTACATCCACAAATACTTTATACACTTAAAGGCCCCGTGAAGTGCTTTGAAATGTGCATTTTTATTCGTTGTTTGACGTAATCTTAACCAAAACACGGAGGGTGGGACATAGAGTAGCTCCTCCCCTTTTAAAAATAACACCCAATAGCATTTTGTTTTTATCACCGCTCTGCCAGTGAGAGTGGTTGAGATCAAACACATAAAATGTGAAGCGTCTTGAAGGGGGCGGGGCATGTCAGATACTAGAGAGCATTTGATTGGTCACGATTTGATGAGAGACTGAAGTATGAGGTGGCGTTGATCGATTTAGGCGTAAGTGACAAACTACAAGCTTTACATGTTTATATCAGTTTTATAACTTCTAAACGCGAATTTTGTCATTATTTTGGAGCACACGAACTTATAGATATTCTAAAACTAAAAATACTGATACTAACTCATTTCATTTCATGGGACCTTTAAAGGGATAGTGCACTAAAAAGTGAATGTTTTCATACTATTTACTGTACACTTAAGTGGTTCCAAACCTTTATGAGTTTCTTCATTCAAACATAAAAGCTATTTTGAAGAAAGCTGAAAATCTGTAACCATTGACTTCTGTAGTAGAAAAGCAAACACTATGGTGGTTACACAGTGGTTACAGTAGGGGTGGGCAAACTCGGTCCTGGAGGGCTGGTGTCCTGCACAGTTTAACTCCAACTTTAATCAAACACACCTGCTTATAGATTTCTAGTGATCTCGAAGACACTGATTAGCATGTTCAGGTGTGTTTGATTAGTGTTTGGCACTAAAGTTAGCAGGACACCGGCCCTCCAGGATCGAGTTTGCCCAGCCCTAGGTTACAGGTTTCCAGCTTTCTTCAAAATATATTCTTTTTTGTTCAACAGAAGAAAGAAAGTTAAGTTTGGAACAAGTGAAGTGAGTGTAAACAATGACAGAATTTAAACTTTGGGCGAACTATCTTTTTAATATGTACTAATTTATTCATACATTTATATTATACAAAAACATTGCAGCACAACTGTTTTCAGGATTGATAATAATAAGAATATGTTAACACTTTAGTTAAAGTACCACTTCTCACTAAGATATTGGCTGTTTATTTGTATATAAATTACATATTCTGTGGGATCTTATTCTGCATCCATAACCCTAGTTAAAACTACTACTTTAATAACTGTTAAAGAAACAGCAAATTATGAGCTTATTGAGCTAGAAGTCATAGTTAATGATGTGTTAACAGTGACAAAAATGAAGTGTGACCATAATTTATTTTTAGCAACAAATCCTCATATTAGATTGATTTCTGAAGGATCATGTGACACAGAAGACTGGAGTAATGATCACTGCTGAGCATTTGACATCACAAATAAAATGCATTTTAAATATATTCAAATATAAAAAAATATATCTCAAGACTACACTGTAAGAAATGCTGGGTTATTTAAACCCAAATTGGGTAAAATATGGACTAACCCAAACATTAGGTTAAATTTGGTCCTATTAATTTAATTAAAACAATCAACCCAGCTGTTGATTTAATCTGTATTACACCCAAAATTGGTTTGAAATAACCCAGCATTTTTGAGTGTATCACCATTTTCTCACATGCTTTTTTATTTGCTTCATATCAATGTTTGTATTGTTCTGATTATGCTCTCATATCTGATTAGTTTGATTAATGAATTTAAAGTAATAAAACTTAAAAAAATTGTTCCAGAAACTACACTGCTGAAAAATAGTTGAGCCACTGATGCACTCCTTTAAATCTCTCTACTGTTGGGTCGTTCACCCCCTAAACTTTCCTTTTACCCCTTAATCTGTCATCTCCCATCATCCTCTCTGTTCTTCACTTTCCCTCTCTTTCCATGTTCTGTCTCTTTTGCCTGTTCACCAGGCTCCGCTACAAGGGTGGTATTGGCTTACTGCTTGTCCTATATCTGCTCATGGGAAACTTACACGCAGCACTGTGTTGTGTAACACACGTACACTACTCTACTCTAAAATGGACTTTGTGGGGCAGACTGTGAGAATTAGAACTTGTTTTAGCAACCTCAAACAGGTACGGGATCCTGCTCATGTGTACGTGAGTGCTTGTATGCTTGAGTATTTTGTAATGTTGGCGATATTGGATATCTAAGATGTGTTTGAATTAATTATTTATAGTCTGATTTGAAATAATTTCCCCTGTGGGTTTTATGGGTTTATGATCAGGCCATTTGAGCATGCAAAAACAGCGCTAGAATGAGAGCTAAACATTTGTGTCTAAGAGACTTTTATTTTATTTTATACCCCCTAAACATGGATTCTCACAAAATATAAATAGCTAACTACTTTTTTTGAAGTGCAAAATTCACACAAACAGTGCTAGGGCGTTGCTGTGTTCTGCTAATGCACGCTTTTTGGTTGTTTACATTCTGATGTGGTTGCTAGAATGTTCTGGGTGGTTGCTATGTAGTTGTTAAGGTGTTTTGAGTTGATAGTGCATTCTGATGTGCTCTAAGCTGCCCTGGCGGGTTTGTTAATGTGTTATGCTGTGGTTGCTAGGGTATTCTGAATGGTTGCTAGGGCATTTTGATGGGTTATTATAGCCTGTGTTACGTAAGATATGGGTTATCAGCAGTCTGGGGGTTAATGCATTGTGATATGGTTGCAAGGTATTGCTGTGTAGTTGCTAAGGTGTTCTGGTTGTTCGCATAGGTGTTATGTACAGTAGTTGCTATATTGTTTTGGATATCAATGTGGTTGATACACTGTACAAAATGCAGGGTTTAACACAATTCATTCATGTTTTCCTAAGTTTACTTAACAAGTTTAAGTGGATTGAACATAAAATAATTAAGTTTTACCCCCAAAAAATCAAGAATCGTGTCGTTTCAGCTTAAACAAGAAAGAAAAAAAACATTTTTTTAGTGTATGTGTCAGTGCTAAATTGTTGCTAAGTAGGTTGCTAAAATGTTTTGACTGGTTGCTTATAGTCCAAATCAAAAAACCTAACTTACCCCACAGGTCAGTGTAAGGCTGTGGTTTTTTTTAATTACGCTGTAAAAAATGCTGGGTTCCACATAATTCCTTCATGTTGTCCCCCCACAATTTGATTAAGTTAACTTTCTTTTTTCATTTTTACGAATTTAAGTGGATTGAACATAAAATAATTGAGTTGTCCCCACAAAAAAATAAGAATTGTGATGGTTCAACTAATATTAAATAAGTAGTTTGAACAAGCAGCAAAAGTCATTTTTTGAGTGTAATTTTAAACTTTGACTGATGGTAAAAAGTAAAAGCATATGATTTAAGGTTTCAGTCATGTCTGTTGAACCAAATGATGCAACGGGATGCTTGTTAAAATTTGCTATTTTGTCTTACTGGTGAAGTGTACACAGTTAGTTAAGAGCAAACAGAAGGCCTATGTGTTCTGATCCCAAAATCCAATGAGTTATAATAGAAGATAAAGGAAAGAAATTTTTAATTTCATGCCGGTAAAAGATTGAATTGAAAAATGAAAATATATTTTCTTTTAGTGTCACTTTCTGTATCTATATTGCACTTTTTTTAAGTAAAAAAACTGTCTGAGACCCAGAGGTGTTTTGAGAGCTCCTTAGGATCTCTATAGATTGAAGCTTTGTGGAAATATGATGAAAAAAACTGTAATTCATTCTGAAACATGTTTTACATAACAAGAAGTTAGAAATTTTGGGGACACTTTATATTGAGTGGCCTTAACTACTAGCATCAGAAAATAATTATAATGTACTTATTGTGTTCATATTGCATTGCATAACACTTATGGTGCTACTAAGGTGGGATATGGGTAAGGTTAGGGACAGGTTTGGTGGTATGCAAAGGTGGGTTATGGTGTAAGAGATGGGTCAACACAACAGTGTAATATAAGTGTAAATATACACTATCGGTCAAAAGTTGGGGTCAGTATGATTTTTAAATGTTTTAAAATAAGCTTATCCTGCTCACCAAGGCTGCAATTTATTCATAAGAAATACAGTAAAAATTGTGAAATGTTATTGCACTGTAAAATACTGTTCAAAAGTAGTTTATAATTTAATTTAATAATTTATTCCAGTGATTTTAAAGATTAATTTTCAAAGCTTTATTATTCCAGTCTTCAGAGTCACATGATCCTTCAGAAATCACTGTAATAGTAATGATTATTATTATTATTATTATTATTATTATCATTAATGGTAATAGTAATAAAAGCAATAATGACTGGAGTAATAATTTCATTTGAAACTACATACAATAAGAAAGCTGTTATTTAAAATTGTAATAAATATTTAACAATTTTAAAAAAATGTTACATTTAACAAATGCCGCCTTGATGAACAGAATAATTTTCTTAAAAAAAAAAACATGAAAAAAAAAACTGACCCCAAACTTTTGACCGGTATTGTACAAAACTCCGGGGAAACCGGAGCACCCGGAGGAAACCCACGCCAACAGAGGGACAACATGCAAACTCCACACAGAAATGCCAACTGATTCAGCTGAGACTCGAACCAGCGACCTTCTTGCTGTGAGGCGACAGTGCTAACCACTGAGCCACATTGTCGCCCACGTAGTAATTAAATCCAATTAATATTAACTGTTCTTAAAAGTTTGTTTTTAAAACAGTCCATCAAACCAAAGCCAAGTTTGTGTGTCCACTGCTAGAAAATTCCTGTTCTTAAAAGCATTTACTACACATGCATGTCACCTTAAACACTGACCTGAGGGATCCTGGCAGTCCTGTTTACACAACACAACAGCCTGAGCTAGGCCTCCAGGAACTGATTTTGAGGGAAGTGGTATTTAGAGAAATGTCTAAATGATGTGTGAAGCGTGTCTCATAAAAAAGGCTGAGCTTGCAGAAATTACTTCACTGCCATTTATGACTTGTGGCCAGAGCCACAACCATGTGACACATAAAAGTAGAAAAAGACATTGAAGTGGCAGAATGGTGTGGGTTTTTTTTACAGCTGCATACATCTGATATAAACGCTCAGCCACAGAATTGTTTTTTAACCTCAGATTTCTGGAAATACAAAATAGATTCAATGGAATTAGTATCATGCTTGGTTACCTATTGGTGAACACTCCTGGTGTAATAATTTTCTCACCATAGTAAAGCAGATCTCCTTTTGACTCTAGGTTAGATTGATCATTCACGCTGTGGTTGTAGCAGCAATATGAAGATCGTTTATGGCACAGAGACGTTTTGAGGTAGGACATTCAAGCAATATAAAGTCTGCAGTGTGTTTAGTTTAGGTGCAATGGACAATTAACCTGCAGCTAGATCATCTTTAAATTAGTTTGTTGAAGTGAGTAGAGGTTAATTTTACCACAACAATCTCAGTTGTGCACAAAACACAAACTTTCAGCAATGTTAAATAGTAGTTCTTTCTTTCATCTTTCTTTTGTACATTTGTCATTTGGTCTGATTTTCATACATTTCTTTGCTTCCAATCAAATTTTGTTATGATTTTCCTAGTAGCCTGTTAGTTTGGTTGACATTGACAGTTTATAATGCTTTAATGAAGATTTTTAAATCAAGGAGATACAATGATATTGAACAAATCAGATTTCTTGCTTGAATGTGACACGTTATTGTGCTGCTCTTCTATAATTTTGTAAAACAGAATTTACTGTGGACAGCACGGTGGCGCAGTGGGTAGCACAATTGCCTTACAGCAAGAAGGTCGCTGGTTCGAGCCCCGGCTGGGTCAGTTGGCATTTCTGTGTGGAGTTTGCATGTTCTCCCCGTGTTCGCGTGGGTTTCCTCCAGGTGCTCTGGTTTCCCCCACAAGTCCAAAGACATGCGGTATAGGTGAATTGGGTAAGCTAAATTGTCCGTAGTGTATGTGTGTGAACGAGTGTGTATGGATGTTTCCCAGTGATGGGTTGCAGCTGGAAGGGCATCCGCTGTGTAAAACATATGCTGGATAAGTTGGCGGTTCATTCCACTGTGGCGACCCCAGATTAATAAAGGGACTAAGCCGAAAAGAAAATGAATGAATGAATGAATTACAGAAATGAGTATTATTGTCAGATTGGTTTTATTTAAATATAAAATAGAGTGTTAGTGTTAGAACTTATGCAAATTACATATATTTATTACATAAAAGTTTATATTTGCATTTCACATATGTAAAGTTCATGTCATATATGCTACATATATTTTGAAACATTGCAAAAATGGTCACTTTCATATTTTTTTAGCATTGAAATTACAATGTTCAAATATCTAAATTTATATATAATTATATCTAATATATTTCAACATTTACAGTCAAGCCCTGGGGTATGACTAATTTCTGGCTTGACACTATGTTCATATTTGTAATTCCAAAGGCGCCAAAAAATATGCGAAAGGGGTCATTTTTTCAATATATTTCGAAACATTTGTTGCATATAAAACATATATATGCAGGTTAACTATGTTTATATATAATACATATACCTGTTAAAAGTTATTATTAATTAGTTACTAGTCAATTAAAGTTATTAGTAACTAATAAAGTTATGGTAATTAAAAAACTTAACTTTTCTGATTTTGATTGTAATTCAATAATGTGCACCTTTTGTAAAGCTCTATAAATTGTAAAAAGCTCTATAGAAATAAACTTGAGTTGAACTGAATATATATATATATTCATAATTCACTTATGTTATATGTGTAAAATCCAAATATGAATTTGTTTGTCATGTATGTAATTTGCATATATTTCCATGTATCAGATTTCTAATTGGGAATATCAAAGCAAAGCATTTGTGTATGCATTCTGTTAACATTATGTGCACAGTATTATAATATCATGCTTTTATGTAAACTAAGTTGCTAAAAATATAACTTTGTAATATACCATGGCCAAAACCAATCTTGTTTTCAAGCTTCTTAAATGCACAGGGGACCAAGGGTGTTTTAATGCGATAGTATGTCTAGTATGTCTGCATATATGATGTTGTATAGTATAGCACTTGTGTCTTGGTTTTTCTCCTGTGTTGCGTTCAGATTTGGCACTTGTTCCCTCCCTCGTTCACATGTTCACACATCCCACTATCAGTCCTCGGTCTCAGACTCCTGTAGCACTAATGGCTGTTGTCACAAGTTTTACTGCAGCACCCGCTGCGACCATCTGTCTGGTCTCTCTCTCGCTCATCAATGATGCTTTATCAGCACGTCTGCCAAAATACAATGTTGCCAGAGCAGCACAGAGGATAATTAATCTGCAGAATTGGATGATATGGCATGAGTGTATACTTGTTAATCACTGCAAAGAAAGCACGAAATGACATTGACATGAAACCGTGACCTCTGCCTTCCATTTGCATCGCAACTCGCACCATAAATCCTGCTGCCTTGCAATAGGGATGGGTGGCAATGGATATATGTATTGATATTTATGGTTATTCTTATTATTAAGGATAAGAATAAGTTCTTAAATGGAAAGACTGGACATTTAAAATGTGTATATCAAACAAAAAGTAACTTAGAAACTATATAATAATAAATTATATATACATTAAAGAAAAAAATAGTAAATATTTATGTACAGTCAAAACTATTAGCCCTCCTGTGTTTTTTATTTTTTTAATATTTCTTAAATTACACTTAACAGAGCAAGGAATTTTTCACAGTATTTCCGATAATATTCTTTCTTCTTATTTGTTTTATTTTGATTAGAATAAAAGCTGTTTTTTTATTGTTATTTTTTTATTTGAAAGCCTAATTACCCTAACTTGCCTAGTTAACTTAATTAACCTAGTTAAACCTAGTAACCTTTAAGCTTTGCACTTTAAGCTGAATACTGTCTTAAAATATCTAGTAAAATATTATGTACTGTCATCATGGCAAAGATAAAAGTTATTAGAAATTAGTTATTTAAACTGTTATGTTTAGAAATGTGTTAAAAAAAAAGATTACTTTATACAAACAAATATGTAAATTACATGTACGTTTTATGTATTTTTAAATTAATCATTATTTATATTAATATGAATATCAAAAATGTGAATTTGCACTGTGCTGATAAAAATCTCTATGGGCCAAAAGATATTTGTTTTTTAAAAGTGGCATTTGTTGCACTTTTTAGAGACTATTGGTCATTAAGAGATCTCTGTCGAACCTGAAACCACTCTTTTCATACAGGGTTTTCAGTTCTGTGAGATTAGTCAACTTTTTAAACATTTTTGTACATCCGTAGCTGCGACACAAATGCTACATAAGCAGAGGGCATGTCACTTGGAAATAGATTGCCGCTATCTAATCCTCTAAAGGCAACAGTTTATTTCTCACGTAATACCCCAGAGATGAATGACACACGGCTTCCTCACTGCAATCTGCAATCTGCGCTGCGGAGTCCCGCTCCTCAATACTGATCTAAGATCTGCGCTTCTGGGAGTTGAGGGATGTGATGTCATTACCGTGTTAATGCCTCATGGAATACCGCAGGTGGTTACCAAAAGAAAAAAAACAGATAATGCTGATCGGAGTGCATCTCTAATGAGGAGCATCTTTATTTAAAGTGGAAATATTATGAATGTCTGACTTTTTCCCATGTTTACGTGCTATTATCGGATCCCTGGTGCATCTACCAACCTAGAAAATGTGAGTAAGGACAACGCAGTAACTAGGTTTTAATCAGCCTTTTCCTGCAAGCATGTGGAAAAACACACGTTCAGATTTTGCACCTGTATTGATAATAGAAGCTGAAAAAGCGTGTGACTTCAGTTGCGTCTTTGTCATTCTCCAATTAAATGAAAGCAGAGGCGGGGTTTTGGTTGAGTTGACAGCAGTGTTTGTGTTGTCAAGATGACTAAGGAGACTTTTAAAGATGGAGGAGAGACTTGTGGTTGCTGTTTCGAGTTATCTGGAGCTGTATGACTTTACAAATCTTGAATATCGCAATATTGTTAAATATTACAATTATAAGAGTATCAACAGCTACGTTACGCAGCCTTCTTGTCAACAAAAAAGGCAGTGCTGTGCGCCTCGCATTCTCAGAATGGAAAAGCGTGTTCGGTGTGATCGGCCCCTTAAAATGCAGCAGTCGCCATTTCTGTAAATAGCTGCTAGATAATTTAGTGAAAGTGAAAGTCGTGACATGTGGCCAAGTATGGTGAGCCAAACGCTGAATTTGTGCTCTGCATGTAACACAAGTTAATCAGTAACCCTGTCTGTGCTGGGACTCGAACCTGCAATTCTTTCGATCACAGGTCCAACTATCTTATTACAATGAGAGATTTACAATGTGTCTGTTCTCCATAGACTCTTGAAAACTAAGCCATTTACATAAAACATTGTGGTTGAATTTCGGTTTGAAATAAATATCCTGAACAATGTCGGTAAATTGTTATATATGTATGCAAAATCTATTTTTATGGCACACTGTACCACCAACAGGGGTCAATTTAACACTGTTTGTGAAAGGATGTCAATAGCAATGCTCTAACTTCATATCCAAAACAAGTATGTCACTTCACATTTTGAATGTTTCCAAATTTCCTTTCTGAATACGCTTGTAAAGATGGTGTGCCTCTTATGTGACTAAAGTACATGAACTCATTTATTATACACAGTATAGTCAGGAGAGAGATGTTTTGCATTTTCTGTAAAGATACAAGTATTAGTGCTATGTGTATTTGCAAAGGCCAGCACATCAGAACAGAGCAGTAACAATTTACAATGAGCATAATAAGACTTTAATATAATTTCAGAGTTACTGATTTGCTGTTTATTACCAAGCCTGGCATGTCCTTCTATTTAAAAAATACTGATACATAATACTGAACATGATAATAAAAAAGGATTAGCACCTTGAAAAAATGCATTTATACTATATATGGTATATTATACCATTAAATATAGATATTACAGAGCGCTTTTTGCTTTGCAATTATAATACATTTGTTTTTCATGCTGCTAAGAGGAGTATCTACCATTTACGCAATGCAAAGTTTGAAAGCTTAAAGCACACCGTTCGAGAAGCCATGTCGCGGCATGCTTACTCTTATGTGAAGAATAAGGTAAATACGTTTTCTATGAGTGTATCCCGACTGTAAAAAGGTGTATCATATGCACACTGTCTGCAGTGCCAGCACAGCTGATTGGTTGCTTAGCACTGATAGACACCACAAGAGTGCACTCTGCGCTTCTCATAAAGTGTGTGGAAGTATCAACCAGCTTTAAAAGACGCAAATATAAAGCTTAATATTTGTGCTACTTTTGAGCGCAAATTATAATAAAAAGTATATTCATCTTCAGCATGACGTGGGCCACAAAATGAATCCAGATGCGGGCCGCAGGCCACATACTGAGCACCCCTAAACTAGTGCATCTGAAAGTTGTAACCTCTTCCTCTCTATGATTTTATGACTCTGGTAAGAACATGTATGGTTTCAATTGACTATTGGTCATTTCTGACATCTTGGCTGCATGCTTGTTTTGTTGTTTCTGAAGTGTCAGAATAGCCTATAAAGGCTCCGCCCTCTTCATGATATCTGCAGCACATTTGCATGTAAAGGGACATGTTTTTGCTCACACACAGTAGAGGCAGCTTTTACAAGCTATAAAAAACGATCTGTGGGTTATTTTGAGCTGAAAATGTAGACACATTCTAGGGATACCCCAGTAATCTATTTTACATCTTATGAAAAAGGCCATAATATATCTCTTTGAAAGAGCACACTCACTGCACACACACACCCACACACACACACACACTCACTCCGCCTTTGTGTTGTCTTGTTAGTCAGTTTCCATAGAGGTCTGCTCTGTGCTGAGAGCGTCTGAAGGGAGTGGAGCTGCAGGATGACAGAGTTGCACTAGTATGAGTGTGACGGCTGGAGTAAAAGCACCCGAGTTCACCTGGATCATGTTTGCTCATCGCTCGGCTCATGACCTCATGACAGGACGGGGCTTCAAGGGTGCGAATGTGTCTTGTTGGTAACTGTACTGACTCTGGATCTGTGTTGTTATTAATACACTGTATGTTTTCATGTCTGCAGGCTGTGCTGGAGGCCTGCGCTGAAACTACGAGCCGTGTTGGGATTGTAACGACTTCAATGGGCCACAACACTCACTGAAACACTGGAGGCTACTGAATGAGGTACATGAGCCAGCCGCACTCGCACACATGCACACACATGAACGTATGCTTTTAGATAGCAGTGACATTTAATTCTAGATTTTAATTCAAAATAATAAATAGATTTTAATAGTTTTAATTCCTATTATATACAGTTAAATTATTGGCCAGTCAGATAATCAGTCAGAATTATTAGCCCTCCTGAATTACTAGCCCCCTGTAAAAAAAAATTTCCCCAATTACGGTTTAATTATTATTATTAGTTTATTATTTGTAATATGACGGGTAATGGGTGCCGCCATGTTTAGTCTGCGCTGCATGAGAGGGTAAAGTCTAGATGGGATACAGCTGAGGACACTCACGTCAGTATAGCGTAATTTTTGTGACACTGTACAACAATAAATAATATTTTTACATTACAGTGAGGGTTGGGTTTAGGGTTGAGGTAAGAACTGCAGGAGAGATCAGAGCTTCTGGATTTACGTCATGTTTACGTCATGTTTATTTATAATTTTCTTCAGAAATACATAAAGGTAAGTAACTGTTTATCTGGGAGAGGAATAGAGAAAATACTCTAGTAACATAAACAGTGTATATCTTACGTGAATAAAGCACATTGTCCAGGGATAGAGGCTAATAATAATAATAATTGATAATATTGACCTTAAAATGTTTTTTAAAAATTAAAAACTGCTTTTATTTAATTTTTTTTCTTTCTCCGGAAGAAAAAATATTATAGGAAATACTGTGAAACATTCCTTGTTCTGCTAAACATCATTTGGGAAATATTTGAAAAAGAAAAAAAATCATAGGAGGGCTAATAATTTTGACTTCAACTGTATATAAGCACAATTTATTATTTTACATCACATGAAAATGACAACAGCACTCACACATCCGAACACACATGCCTTTTGATAGCAATGACCTTTAATTCTACATTTTATTACTTATCTGGAGCGCAATTGTAAAAATAACTCTTGCTTAATCTGTGTCCTACTCACCCTTTCAATCAGGCAGTGATTGGTGGAGCAATAACTCAGATCTGCCTAGCAACAGCTCTGTTTACTAGACAACACAGCTGGGGCTGAAAGAGGCACTTTCACGTAAAACACCTCCAGGAAAAAAAACTAGTTTGCTCAAACCGCTTGGGGAAACACAGCTTTAATGATTCATGCCTGAAGAGCTAGCGTACTGTAATGTGCAGGTTTACTGTAGTGTGTTCACACGTGCGGATGGTTATACGTACGTCTCATTAGAGAGTAAAACAGGCACGTTCTAATGAATGTAGGTGTGGTCTAATGTCGTTTACATGCTTGATGTCATGTCAATCTGAATTTGCTGTTTGTATGGTTTAAAAAGCTAGATTTGTGAATGAGTGGCATAAAGAGCCCCCTGCTGGTGGGAGAAACATTGTTGAGCTAATGTTTGTGCTGATTGGAAATTAAATTATAAAAATAAGACTATTATAATTTTAGGTAACACTTGTTCATAAGACTGTCATTAACCTTTAATAATCATGACAAGACGTCATGAATATGAAAAAGATTTATTTTCACTTAGTTATGTCATTTTAAATGCAAAGATGACGTTGTTTGAGATGTCTTTATGACAACTTGACATAAACAAATACATTAAAACCTGTCTTTGTCGTTGTCATGACAACTTGACATTACCAAGACAACACAATCTGTCAGTGGCTTTGTCATGACAACTTGACATCACCAAGACAACATAACTTGTCATAAATCTGTAATAAACATGATTATCATGAGGCTATTATAATTGTCATGAGTATTTTTTTCTGATCACTTTTTCAGTTGAGCAAACTTTGACATTTTAATGCAAATATCAATTTGTACCGCTGTACACTACCTGACAAAAGTCTTGTTGCTGTCCCCAGTTGTAAAAGCAACAAATAATAACTTGTTTTCTAGTTGATCATTTGGAAAAGTGGCAGAAGGTAGATTTTTCCGATGAATCATCTGTTGAACTGATCCCAATCAGTACAAATACTGCAGAAGACTTATTGGAACCTGCATGGACTCAAGATTCTCACAGAAATCAGTCAAGTTTGGTGAAGGAAAAATCATTACATTCAGTATGGGGGTGTGCGAGAGATCAACAGCCTGAGGTATCAAGACATTTGTGCTGCCTGTTATGTTACCACATTACATTACAAACCAAATTCTTCAGCAGGATAGTGCTCCTTTTCAAACTTCAGCCTCCACATCAAACTTCCTGAAAGCAAAGAAGGTCAAGATGCTCCAGGATTGGCCAGGCCAGTCACCAGGCATGAACATTATTGAGCATGTCTGGGGTAAGATGAAGGAGGAGGCATTGAAGATGAATCCAAAGAATCTTGATGAACTCTGGGAGTCCTGCAAGAACGCTTTCTTTGCCGTTCCAGATGACTTTATTAATAAGTTATTTGAGTCATTGCAGAGATGTATGGATGCAGTCGTCAAAGCTCATGGGAGTCATACACAATATTAATTCTTTTTCCACTGCACCATGACTTTATATTCTATACTGTACATTATTTCTGTTAAGTGACAAGCCTTTTGTCTAAGCAAAGTCAGACCTTACTGTCCTAATCAAATAATTAAAAATCAAGGCATGATCATATTTTATTTTGGTAAAATAAGCTTAATCTAGAGGCCTTCTGACACCAAATGATCAACTAGAAGTCAAGTTATTATTTGTTGTTTCTAAAACTTGGATAGGTGACAAGACTTTTGTCAGGTAGTGTGTGTGATAGTGCTATAAAATAATAAAATGCATATAATATTTAATAAAATGTTTATTTGTAATTCATTAATAAATTTTTGTTTATGTATTATTATTTTTTTGTGTTGTAAAAATGTATCTAATAGCTGAGTTTAATATCCATTATTTATCAACACAGCTAACTGTAGAAATTTAAACTGACACAAGAGGAACTAACAAAATTTATCAGCCATATAGACGCAGTTATAATCACCTAATGGACCAATTTGAAGTAATTAACAAGCATGGTCGATATATCTTCACATGGAACGAGGCAAATTGTCACACAGGCAGTGCTGGCTCACGGGCAGACCTGGGAAAGCATTGATATGAGCTCATTCTGAGGGAGATTAATGGAGACATATGAAAATGAGTACTTCATGAACTGAGGCTTTCTTTTCTGTGTCTGCGTTCTGTCAGACAGCTCTACTCTGCCAATGGCTTCTCGAACCAATCATGGGCTTTTAGAGTAAAAGCTCTCATCCAGTTAAAGGTCACTGGCCTCTTAGTGTGTGTGCTGAAGCGTAGCAATTCATCACACTCACACTGCTTTCTAATGCTTTCTGAATGTCCTAATCTCCCATTAAGTGTTAATATGGCAAAGGTGGGTTTTTGCAATGTGTTTTTTTAAAATGTGGTCAGTTTAAAAAAGAAATATCCCCGAGAAATGTATGACAAATTGATGCGGTGAGCGCACTGGAATGCTTCAAAAGTGCATTTTTAAGTGTGATGTCATTCTAAAAAGCTGGAGCATTTGTGAGATCAAAGTGCTTATGAAAATATAAACCATGGCATCATTGTTTTGTTCCCAACTCTGCGTATTTCTTCTCTTCGCTCTTTTCCTATTGGGAGCATGATTCCGTAATATCCATGTTTTAAAGATTATTTATATTTTAAAAAGAAATTCTTTGGATTATTACTGTAAGGAAAAAAAAATTCCTCATGAATTTCTATTCAGTGATGTCATGCCACATCAAAAAGCTTCAAATTAGCATGTAATGATGACATTTCCTAATAAAATAACCAGACTTTTTAAAGATGGATGTGGTTTTCAAATAGCAAGAGGGTGATGACTTATTTAAACATATTTAATCAATTATTATTCATATATTCAATTCATGTAGTATTATTATTTATATGTGGATTTACTAATTTATTTTAAGGTAAGTGGTTGCAAACAATTTATATGGGCTGAATTTAAACAAACAAATTAAATTTAGTAATGTTAAACTTAATTTGTTTGTTTAAATTCAGCTTATATAAATTGTTTGCAACTAGTTACTTTAAATAAAACAAAATTAAATCCAATTAATAATATTTTTCAGTGTGTATATGTTTAGAGTTAGCATGAGAGTTGGGTTTTTATTTAATTTTACAATGTAATCGAAATTAAATTGCTGAAATATTTATTCCCCTCAATAAATATGACTGGTTATTAAAGAACATACAGTGCTTGGAACTTCTGCTCAGCAACAATAAAAAAAAAAAAAAGTAATTTTGTCTTGTTTTTCAGCAAAAATATGCAATTATTTGTTTAAATCAAGATTCACTGTACTTTAGAAGCAGAATGATTTTTAAAAAATAAACAGCATTTGTAGGATCACCTATCTAGCAAGGTGTTCCCCTTCATACAGGAACTTCAACGTGCGTCTGGTAACAGACTATGGGAGTTCGTCAGACGACCAATCACTCTGAAGAGTAAGAAAACGGGCCAATGAAATGCCAAAATGAAATGGCAGAGCTTTGCTCCATAGCTGGCAGTGATGAGCCATTAGTGCTATATAAGCTGCCCGCTGAGGAGTGAGCATCAGAATTTAATTACTTCAGAGCCTCTCATGAGACTGAAGACACTCTATCTGCCAACCTGATTTCAAGACTGAAACCAGTTTACTCACCAGTGCGGGAGATGACGCGACAGCGGCGGTCAATCTGGGCTTCCTGTCCCCTGGGCGTTTCGCTGGTGTTCACAAAAGAGCAGTTTCCATTAAAAGAGCAGATTCCCTAAGAGAGCAACACAGTCAATCAACACGTATTTTTCAAGACGCTGTTCTGACTCTGCGTTTCTAGATGCGGTGGTTCCTATCTCCGGATGATGGGCACGGGTATCGCATCACAGGTCTGGGGGTTCAGCATGTCGATGCGGTGCTCGCGGACAGCTCATGCTCTCACTGTAAGGGCATGGCTGTTGCACAGCTGAGATCGCGGCTTCCAAGCCACCCCCGTTGCTCCCTGTGAAAGCAGTTAGCACGCGGGCAGATCTGAGGATTACAGTGGGGGTTTATCCGTCGCCTCCGGGCCTGCGGACCCCCCACTCCTCCACAGCGCGCTCCATCCAAGCTTCGAGTGGTTGTGCAGTTCATCCCTCGGGATGCCCGCGCCTCCGCTTGATGACACCAGAGATCAGATGTCCATCGCGACATCGGAGGGCGAGCTGTCATGCTCAGATGACAGACCGGGCTATCCTATGGGGTGCAATGCATAGTCACGGTTCTCGAATCAGACATGATGGCTGAGCTTCCTGGGCTGCTTCGGTGGTGTGGCTGGAGATGGCTTGTCCCCCAGTCTCACCGCCGGACCGACGAGAGGTGTGGCATGCGGGCTGATGTAAGATGAATCTTCCAGCTCCCGTCCACTTCTTCCCAGGGGCGCACAGCGAGTAATTAATCCTCCCGATTACTGGGTCACTCCGGTCAATCGGGACGAAATTAAGCTCGGGGTCAAAAACGCTTGCTGCTCCATGCTCTCTAACCCGGAGATACGTGCGCTTTTTCTATTCTGCTAGTAAGTTTCCCACTTGGCGAACCCTAGAGAATTCCTCCGAGGCCCCAGCACCCGACTCAGCGGAGGAGCCGGGTGCCTGGCTCAGTGTGATGTCTGGTATGCCCACTCTTGGTCTACCCACATGCTGAGGTTCGGTGCCAGCTATGCGCGGTCCCCGATAGGGATCCCATATGCTTATTTCAGCCACGGAGTGTTCCCCCTGACCAGGCGGACCCGTGTCTTCCCTTCCCGCTAACCAGCTTATCATATGTAGTACTCCCCCTCATCAGGGCTAGTCCATATGCTCTATTACCATCAAGTCTCCCCTCTTGAGTAGCAGGTGGTCTCCGCAGCATCCTCCCCCTTCGGGGACTGGCACGCTTTCCCAACGTACTGTCGTATTTCTAAAATCCCTAGACTATATTAGCTAGGTAAAAGCACATTTACGACCCCTGATCTAAATTATAATTATTCCCATGTAATGGTAATTAAGGGCCTAGGGGACGTTGGAAGGTTGCGCTCTTGGTGATGCTTGTGCGCTCACACTATGCTTGGCAAACTTCACATCAGGAGCGTGACTGCTTAGCTGCTGTGGCGTTTTCCATACAGTCTTCCAGAGTCTGTTACCAGACGCACGTTGAAGTTCCCGTATGAAGGGGAACGTCCTGGTTATGTACGTAACCCACGTTCCCCGAATAGGGAACGGAGACGTGCGTCTCCACTGCCACAGCAGTTGAGTCTCCAGCTGTTAGCTGAGTGATCGGCTCTTCAGCAGGCAAATTCTGATGCTCACTTCTCAGCGGGCAGCTTATATAGCACTAATGGCTCATCACTGCCAGCTGTGGAGCTGAGCTCTGCCAATTCATTTTGGCATTTCATTGGCCCGTTTTCTTACCCTTCAGAGTGATTGGTCGTCTGACGTACTCCCATAGTCGGTTACCAGACGCACGTCTCCGTTCCCTATTCGGGGAACGTGGGTTACGTACGTAACCAGGACGTTTTTGCTGCATCCAATATTCAAAATGTCTTTTGTGCTCAACAAACAGAAATCAAGTATAATTCGATAAAAGTTTGGACTCAAATGAGAACGAGTAATTGATTTTTAAGTGTTCTACCCATCTCAGCTAGTCATCTTCTATCTTCGTATTGCTAATTTCAGTCATGTTTAGTTTTTTTGTCAGGTGTGTGTCCTGCATGACCCTTTTGAAGTCATAATGTATGTGTGTGTGTTTATGTGTTTGTGTGTGTCAGTGAGTGAGTGAGTGTGTGAGGACAGCAGTGCTATTCTTGGCTGTTGGGGGAAGTCTTGGCTCCGGGGCGCATGGGAAAAGTGTTCTTGGCAGGAGCGGCGCTGGCATTCCATTGTGCCCGAGTCCCTCTCCCCCTCAGCACTTAAAACTGTGTCCTTTCACACCACCATCTCAGTGGAGCGCTTTCTAGAAAAGTGGGAGAATAAATAAATTACTAGCATAAACACCAAAGCACATCGCAATCACAAGGCTACACTTGCAACTGTCCATCAACCCAACATCCTCACACTTTTCACTTCTTAAAGGTACAGTTCACCCAAAAATTACAATTTACTCACTCTCAAGTGATTACAAACCTTTATGAGTTTCTTTTTTACTGTTGAATGCAAAAGAAGATATTTTGAAGAATGTTGGAAATGGACAGATTGACATCTGCAGTACACTGTAAAAAATATCTCTAAATTAGCAGTTTTCCATATTTTGTGATTCATGTTTTTATTTTTTAGCCATTTTTATGCTTTAAATTGCATTATGAGACCTAGATCTTTTTTCCAAGAACTTTTAACCTTGAAAAGTTAGAAAAAGTGACGTTTATTAACATTTTTAATAGTTTAAAGTGATATATTGTCTGTTATTTTACAGAAATCAACATCCAATTCAGAACTGTAAATAAACAGAGAGAACTTGTGAATCACAAAATACGGAAACAGATATTTTTTACAGTGTAGGAAATACCTAATATGGATTTAATGGTTACTGCATTTGAACATTCTTCAGAATATCTTTGGAATGAGTTGAGGGTGATTTTTGATTTTTGAGTGAACTACATGTCTTCATTTCAAACATTCACACTCTGACTGACTTGTATGATGCATCTGTTTTCCATGTTCTTTCTGAATGGCAGCTTGGAGTGCAAATTAACCAAAACTGCATCCACTGCTGTCATAAACATGTCACTCAGCATATTGGCCCTCATTTGCTGAATTGGAAGTTGGAACATTGAAAGGTCAGACGAATAAGCTCTCTGACACGCTGTGATATTATTGTCCCAAAAATGAACCCAAAATTCATTTCACCTTTTGACCTAGGGCTGGGCATTAAGTGGGATCTGGTGATAAAAATAAGGAATATGACAGGATCTCACAAGGAAACTTAACTATTTTACAAATTGTCAGAAAAGTGGCTAATATATACCAATTCACGCGATTTCATTCATATGAAAACAAATGATTTTTAAAAGGAGGTGTACCCCCAAACCCACCCCTAACCCTACCCCTCATTGGAGAATATGCAAATCATACTAAAATGTACGAATCAGATCGTTCAAATTAATACGAATTAGCCGCTAAATCAAAAAGTAACGAATTTTCACAAGATTGCTTTGGACTGACAAAATATGTCCGTTTTAGAAATTTTGAGTGTCAGTCTTTATTTACACCTGGTTTTAAGTAAATCATTTTTTTTGTAAATCTGATCAGAAGTGGATGACACTGAATACAGGTGTAAATAGTGGTTAAAGGATCACATTGGCATTTTTGTTGTTTAGCCAAAAGAGAAAAATGGTGATATATGAGCCGAAAAAAGCTATGCTGTTCCATACTGCTCAGCAGTGTTCAGTGTGCTGGTTTCACTCTTCTTCCATCCCTAGTCAATATACAAAGTGAAGTAGCTTTCACACCAGACGCGGAAGTGCTGCACTATGAAACCCATTCATTTCAATGGTTTGTGGCGCACAAGTGATTTTTGTTGTTGCGCTGGCCAAAGCCAAAGCCATTTTGTTTATGTACATTTGTACTTAACTATATATGAACTGCTCTTACTACCACAAATGCAAAGTCTGCTAAAATAATGTGCTGACAGGACATTTCTATGTAGTATACTTGTTGCTGCTGCTTGCAATAACGCTACTGTGTGCTGTCATGGCAATGCTGGTAAAATGATGCCTCTTGACTCATTTACTATCAATAAAATTTGGTTATTTTAATCAGCCTTGTTTTTTTTTTTTATCAATATAATTTAAGTTATTGAGTTAAATTTAAAAGTCTTACAAAATGACTTAAAATAAATAATAAATGCATGTATAATAAATAATTATTGCAAAACATACTGGATTTGCTCAGTTGGTTGAATGTGTTCAAAGAGCCACTAAAGAAATAGTTCATGTAAAAATGAAAATTCTGTTATCATTTACTCATTTATTTTTTTTGTTGAGCAATTCTATTTTCCACAGTATTTACTGAATGTGATTTATCTTTACTTGAAGAAGAATCTTTAAAAATGGAAATAATTTCATGTATTCGATGCAACTAGCAATAAATATATCGTTTAGCAAATATCAAACGTAATATCTTTCATAACAATCATATTTTTCATAATAGACATCGTGAAATGCTGCCTAATATTCTATATAAAATAAACTAAAATAAAAACCTTTTTAATATTTAAATTTATTTAATCAGTCTTTACAGTTACAGTTATATAACCAGTGTTGTTGCAAATATGTTTGCTGAATGAGCCTTAAAGTTACTATGATAATACAATACACTAATTCTCGCTCTAATAATATTCATTCTAAATGCACACAGATGCATTCACATGTTCATCCTTTATCCAAACAGCCTCTTGCACTGATGCCCTTTAGGGACTTAAGAGCACAAATGCTTTTTGCTTTTTAATTTTCGAAGTGGTTCGTAGAAGCTACGTCTGATACCAAACAACTGTTATTCTCAGGTGCTAAATGTTCTGTGTCTGAGAGACTGGGTCAATGGGTCACACTTTTACTGCCGAAAATCTAGACATCACACGCAAACAGTGGGGAATTCAGTACTTCTGTTCACGGGTTGTTTTTAAAATAATTAACATTCCATCATTCTAGACATGAATGCTGATGCTATCTTGCAACCTTTTTAGTTACAAGTTACCCAGATTTTTGACTGCTCTTGGATATGGCAACATTTAATTTGAAAAAGTATTTGTTTTCATGCTACAACTGTACTTATTTTTAAGATAATAGTATATTTTCCATTAGGTGCTTTATTGGCTACATTTATTAGCTTATTCTTTAGAAACTAAGTGTTTAAAAATTACTAATTATTCATTAGATGTTGATTTTTATTATTCATTAAATACTAGGCGTCACAGTGGCTCAGTGGTTAGCACTCAGTGGTTAGCAATGGTCACCTCACAGCAAGAAGATCGCTGATTCGAGTTCCGGCTGGGCCAGTTGGCATTTCTGTGTGGGGTTTGCATGTTCTCCAAGGTTTCCTCCGGGTGCTCCAGTTTCCCCCACAGTCCAAAGACATGCGCTATAGGTGAACTGGATGAACTAAATTGGCTGTAATGTTTGAGTGTGTGTATGAATGTGAGAGTGTATGGGTGTTTCCCAGTACTGGGTTGCGGCTGGAAGGGCATCTGCTGCGTAAAACATATGCTGGAATAGTTGGTGGTTCATTCTGCTGTGGCAACCCCTGATAAATTAGGGACAAAGCCTGAGGAAAATGAATGAATGAATGAATGAAGAAATACTAGTACTTATATAAACAACTATCCTGTTTTTACTAGATTTTAGTTTTAATTACTAGTTTTATCCATTTGATCAACTATCAATTTTGATCAATTTTGACTAATACTCATTTATAGCATTTATTTTTAGATACTTTTACCCATTATCATATATTAGTACTTAATCATTATCCCAGTACTTAATTATTAGATACTTGTACGTATTAAAAAAATTATTAGATATTAATGTTGAATTATTAAGCATATACTTATTTTTTTTTAAATACATTTATCTGTTATTATATACTTCATCATAATAACTATCATATCTAACTTTTGTAATAATTACTAGTAACAAGTCTTATCTTACTAGTCACACTAGTTGTTTTTTTTACCCGTCTTATGTTATGATTAATAAGAATGGCCACAGTATAGAGTTTAATTAAAATCTTAGTAGTACTTATTTAAATTTTTACTACTATCTATTACATCTCTATGAGTTGAATAGATGTTGAATAGATACAAGTAGTTAAGAAGTACCAGTACCTAATAAATAATTACTATTATCCATGTAATAAGTTCAAGAACCTTATTAATAAGCACTAGTATCTATAAGAAGTAATGACAGAATACTAGTATGTAATAAATAAGACCTGGTATCTACTTAACATGTAAATGTATCAAATAAATACTAGTATCTAATAATTAGGTATACTTATATCTAAAAAAATTAGCAGTATTTAATGAATAGCCAGTATTATTGGCTATTCATTATTTTTTTTTATTTTTTATTTTATTTTTTTTTGTATCTAATGAATGGGTAAGTTCTATTTGAAAAGTAATAGTTACTACAACCACTAGTACCTAAAGAGGAAACACTAGTAGCTAATGGATAAGTACTAGTACTTAATAGAAAAGATAGTATATAGAAAATAGGTACTAGTTGCATTGAAATAGATACTAGTACAGTCTATAAAGTAAATGTGAAAATGGCTTGCCATGCTTAGAAGCCAATTATATGTCATATAACCCGTCCAAACAGGCAGAGGATTTGGTGGCGTGTGTGAAAGGTGACCCGCTGACCCTGTGCACGAGCCTGCAGGTCAGAAGCAATGCTGAAAACACACAAGTCAGATGTGGAGTCGTGTTGCATTCAAACTCGGCTTTAAACCCACAACTTACAAAACATGCAGGTTCATAGAGGTTATTTTTAAAAATCCTCGTCCTTTGAAAACCGGGTCAAGGAGAAGGAGAGCCAAGCAATCTATGTGAAGTAATATTCTGAGAAGTGTTGCTGCTGTTAGATTCCTTTTAATATTCAGTATGACCTCATATCTTGATGGACCGTGTGTACGCTTGACATTTGCTGGAGTTTTGTCTGTACTTGATTTCTCACAATGAACAATCGGCGATGTTCTACTTTGCAACCCACATCACTGGACATGTTTAAGCAACAGCAAAGGTCAGAAATAATATACCAAAAAATGTCTGCTTACAGAACAACATGGGTGTAAAAAGTACTCAGAAATGATACTCAAGTCAAAATAAAGGCGCTGAGTGAAAATTTAAGCAACTGGTTTAATTTGTTGTGAATCGCTATCTAAAAGTTAATATAAACAGGTCTGAAAATATGCCGAATGATTTGATATTTGATGAAGGCTCTAGAAGAAATTACATCAGTAGTTTACAATGTGTTACATTGTATGTTTACAATAGTTAATATGCAAAAGATTAAAGAAAATACAATGTAAAAATTTAACTAGTACTTTTTTACTAGGAACACTGCACTTTATTTTAAATTTTTTTGAAAATAGGCTTATTTTACAACTACCCTAGGGTTGAGCTGTTGGGTTTTACTATTTTCGAATCCATTCAGACGATCTCCAGGTCTGCCATGGAGCACTTTTAGATTAGCTTAGCATAGATCATTGAATCGGATTAGACCATTAGCATATCTATCAAAATTTACCAAAGACTTTAGATCATTTTGCTATTTAAAGCTTGGCTCCTCTTAGTTACATTGTGTAATTAAGACTGAGGGAAAATGAAAAGTTGTTATTTTCTAGGAACTATACTCTCAATCTGGCATAATAATCAAACAATTTTGTTTCCGTACCATGGCTGCAGCAGGCACAATGATATTACGCAGTGCATAAAAATAGTTCTGAGTCTTCTCTCACAAATATATTCATTGTTGCAAGGCAAGCAAGTGTACATGTTGGTAATATTGATGGAAGTAAGCCTATTATTGACCGTTGTGTAAGCTAAGCTAAAAGTGCTCCTGGAGATCGGGTGAATGGATTCAAAAATGGTTAAACTCAACTGTTATAAAGAGTTATAAAATTAGCCTGTTTTTTTTTTTTTTAAAGTGAAGTGTTCTTTTAAACAAAATTTCAAGAAGTAAAAAATAGTTTCTTCCTCAGAAATGTAGCTTAAGAGAAGTAATCAAGTAAAAGTCAAGTGTTTTACATGCCCGGTAAAAGCTTGTGTACAATGTGCTTATTCACCGTCATGGGTCTTTCCTTGCTGTCTACATCGGGTCATATTTATCATTCGCAGCAGATTGTGTGATTCTCAAACTATCAGGTTGCGTGCTGTTTTCAGGTAGTCTGTGTGTGGGGATCTGGCCTGTCATGCTCATTTCTCACCCTTTATTTATTACCTCAGTGTTATCTAAATGTTTAATTTGTCATGAATGAATGATTACAGGACTGCTAAAGAGAGTGCTCACAGGATAGAAGATATTACTCTGTTTATACTGCACAGAGAGATAACAGTACAATGCTTTATGATTTACACCTGACCAAGCACTCTTTGTTTTATTTTCTTTGTTTTTATAAAAAAAAATTTTAAAGTTTATTTTATTATAGTTTATTTTAGTTGTGACAGATTCTGAAGATCTGTTTTTATACTGTAGATGTGCGTATAATAATTTATTTTACTATTAAAATAACTGAATTGTTTTAGTTTTCTTTATCAGTTAACTACAAATTATTAGTGACCCAATGCAGTTACTAAAGCATTTTGAAAATGTGAAAAAAAACAAGTGCAGTTGCAAGAAATCTTAAACATGATAATAAAACAATGGCAATTTCTGAAATGCTAAAATAATGATGTTGATATATAGTAATCGAGAAATAATTACCCTATAATCAAGGTATTTGCCCTTTTGTTTTTTTAATGTCTTTTAAAAACACTAAATAGCAACAAACACCACCACATACCGTATTTTTCCCTGAAACGTAAGGTCAGTGCGTACAATGACAAAAAGTCAAATGCTGCAGAATGCAGATAAAAACGTTAAATGATAGAAACAAAATCAGATTTTTTGTACAGATTTTTTAAAAAGTAAATTAACAAATTTTTAACAAATAAATATTTTTTCAACGAGTACATATTTTAACGAATATGTACTTGCACTGAAATTAATTATTTTTTTTACAATGTACTTATTGTGTAAATACATGTTTTTACATTGTACATATGCTTGATTAAATACATCTATGTAATTACTTTATCATTAATTTCTGTAAATACATTTATAATTACACTGTTGACCCATCCCTTACACCTTAACCCATCCCTAACCTTACCCTCGATAGACCAGAATTGTTCCATAATACAGTATATTATAAACACAGTAAGTACATTGTATTTATTTCTCGATGTAAGTACATGTAGTTAAGGCCACTTAATATAAAGTGAGACCGTTAATTACATAATAAAAGACATTGCAGGTTGGTGAAACATTTTTTGTTTTAGTGTTTGTTTTAGTATAAAGTCTTGCCATATGTAACTTTGACATTTTCTGCTCAATTGTCTTGCTTGTGCTGAAGCATCAAAAAGTTTCAAATGTAATACAGCACAGTTTTTCCCCATAGATGTCCTGCTTAAAAATATATTAAGTATATTGTTCCATTTGTTTTTCGTAGATATATATCTTGCACTGAATGACGATACAGCATTATTAAACCCATACTTTGGCATTTCATTTTCCAAAAAGCTTATTAGCTACATTAACCTGGCTTCACACCAAATGAGAATATAAGTAAGTAATCGCTGTAGATTACAGAGTAGATTATACAGAGTCAATGCAAACACTCAAATACAGATACATTGCCATCGAGCGGCACAAATGACGCAAAATGCGCAAAAAGTCGTGTCTTCCATGCAAATGTAACAATTCAACTTGAGGCGAAAAACATCAAACGACTAATCTAGTTTAAGTGACGCAACGCACGTTCTCTCTTTGCGTTTGATGCGAACCCATCATTAAAGTACACACTTTTACTCATGCATTCTATGCATATCTCGTTATCTAACTCGGTGACATTCATAGATTAGCATTGCAAATCTTAAAGTTTCCAATAGCCCTGGTTTCTGTGTAGGACATCATTCAGTCAGTGCTGTGTGGGCAGACGTGACTATTGTTATGATCACAGCAGTGTCCTCAAAGCAACCCTTCAGCCTGTCTTCGTTTGGCCGGCATTGCGGAGCCAAACAAGGACACACCAAACACAATTGCACGTCGTCCCAATTCGCCACAATTCAAAAAAAGCTTCCATGCCGAGTCCTGCGGCCCTGCTCTCAGAAGCATAAAGCCGTCTCTGCATGATTCGCTGTGTGAATGGCTTTGAACAGGGCCTCACGCTGAGCTTTGGTGCATGATGTGTGTGTGCGGTCATTTTGTTGAGTGTTTGTGAATTCGACGTGATGCAGCTGTGGGTTTATACGTAGGTTTCGCTCTTCACAGCAGTATATTGGTGATAATGGGTTGTGTAGTTGTATGTGGCTGCGTGTTGAATTTTGCTAGAGAGCTTGGTGGTGTTTTATGCAAGAGGCCTGTGGGTGGAGGTGCACTGAACCAGAAAATTCCAGCCGACTGTGTGTAAATTGTGTGTAAACACACACTTATATGGTTTATGGTTTGTTTAAGTAGCAGTTGCATGAGATAAGACCATTTCTTGGTGTTTTGCATTATTTTAGAATTCATTTTGTTCTGATGGAATTGTGTTTTTAAGAGTATTACCAGGAGCTAATATGCTGCTAATAATATCTAATAGCAGTAATGTAAAATATTCTCAGTGGCTCAGTGGTTAGCACTGTTGCCTCACAGCACGAAGGGCGCTGGTTCGAGACCCAGCTGGGCCAGTTGGAATTTTGTGTGGAGTTTGCATGTTCTCCCCATGTTCGCATGGGTTTCCTTCGGGTGCTCTGGTTTCCCCCACAGACTAAAGACATGCGCTATACGTGAATTGGATTAAGTAAATTGGCCGTAGTGTATGAGTGTGTGTGTGAATGCGAGTGTGTATGGGTGTTTCCAGGGACTGGGTTGCAGCTGGAAGGGCATCCGCTGCGTAAAACATATGCCGGAATAGTTGATTCTTATTAAATGATAAGTAAATAATATTTGAATAATAATGAATATAATTAACATAATAATGAATAAGAATGGCTAAACATTTACAATAAATTTAATGAAATATATTTTATGTATATGAAACTATTTTTTTATGAATTTGTACAATCATAAATAATAAGTGTGTATTAATAATAATCATAATTATAATATAACATGCATATTAATAATAGTACGTGATGCTTTCATTTTCTTGATTTACATTTATTAGTGATTCTGCAATTGCTTTATAATACCTTTTGACTATTGAAAACAGTTTGCTATTCTTATTTTTGATTTATTTATATTCATTAGTGATTGCATATTTACTATATTGATATTTCGATATTTTCATGCAAGTATAAGTAGCATTCTTGTAATAATAGTACGCAATGCTTTTATTTGCTTGATTTACATTTATTAGTGATTCTGTAATTGCTTTATAATACCTTTTGATTATTTGAAAATGTGTGATCATTTCTTTAAAAAACCAATCTTATAATAACATATTTTATGATAGATATTTTTAATTGATGGGCGACATGGTGGCTCAGTGGTTAGCACTATCACCTCACAGCAAGAAGGTCGCTGGTTCGAGTCCCGGCTGGGCCAGTTGGCATTTCTGTGTGGAGTTTGCATGTTGCATGCAATAAGTTTGCATGTTCTCCGTCTGTTCACATGGGTTTCCTCCGGGTGCTCCGGTTTCCCCCACAGTCCAAAGAAATGCGCTATAGGTGAATTGAATAAACTAAATTGACAGTAGCGTATGAGTGTGAATGAGTGTGTATGAATGTTTCTCAGTACTGGGTTTCAGTTGGAAGGTACTGTGTATCCGCTGTGTAAAACATATGCTGGATAAGTTGGCGGTTCATTCCGTTGTGGCGACCCCTGTTGAATAAAGGGACTAAGCCAAAGGAAAATGAATGAATGAATGATTTTTAATTGACGAAGCTTATAACATGTCTAATAATCATCATGAAATATCCATAACAGTTTGCTATACTTATGTTAGATTTATTTACATTCATTAGTGATTGCATATTTACTATATTTATATTATGATATGTGCATGCAAGCATAAGTAGCATTCTTGTGTCTGAATCTCAGATTGGGTTTATTAAAAATGATGGCCGGTCTCCTCTCCAAGTGTGTGTTGTTCTGCCTCTCATTTGTCACTCGCGTGTGTATCTTTACTCTGTGTTTGTCAGTGCGTGTTCAGTGAGAGCATGTGTACACACTCCTGTGGGATTATCAAGTAATAGAGGGGCTTAGCAGTGCTTTGCCTTGCCGTAATCCGTCACACACACACTGATACACACTCCGCATACTGACGGATTTAGGATGGTTTGTGAATGGAGGGGAAGGAGAGAAGGACAGTCAAATGTTTGCGTCCAGGACAAACAAACGTGTGATATCGATTTCAGGTTGAAACCAGATTCCGCTGCGCGTCTGCAATTATGCGCATTTAAGCTACACTTTTTGAATGCAGTTGAAGTTTTGGCTGAAGACAGGAGAGCTATTAAGTTCTGTGACTCAAGTTTAGAGGTCATTCAGTGCTAGTATTGACACACAAAGCACTGTCAATGTCACCTCGACTCAGACACGCTTATTAATACAGTCATCATAGAAGTGATTCATCAGGGGAAACATTTAGGAGGCCGTTTAACCTTTATAATAGAGTGCAGGTACATGAGTGTGTGTTACTATGACACTGTTTATATCTGCTATTAAAGGGATAGTTCACCCAAAACTGAAAAATCTGTCATTACATTTACTCACCCTTCAAACCTTGAAAGGTTGAACACAAATTAACATATTCTGAAGAAACCTGCCTGTAACCATTGACTTCCGTAGTATTTTTTTCTACTATAAATGTAAATTATTCAACAGAATAAAGAAACTTGTAAAAGATTGGAACCATTTCAGGGGGAGTAAATCCCTTTAAAGTCCTCCTATTATGCAATTTTGTTCCTTGTTTTGTTTTGAAGGTTTTCCACAGTTCATTTACATGTATCCAAGGTGAAAAAAAAACTTTATTTTTCTTAATAATGTCCAAAGAGTTTCAAACCATTATTTTGGTTCATTTGAACATTTGTTCTTTCTAAACCGCTCATTTCTGAGAGCCTGCTGTTCTCTGATTGGTCAGGTAGTCCAGGGATTGGTTGACTGCTTGCAGTGAATGGTCGAAATGAAACACACATTATAATATCTCATACACTGGTGAGAAATCTTCATCCACTCTCCATCCAGCTGACTGTAGTGGATTTCTTTACCATTTTCAACTTTCAATGTTTGATTTTCAATCAGGTGTAGATCAGGACTCTGGGCTGCCATTTCATTATTTCAGTGTTTTCAGCTTTAAAATTGCTGACTATTTGTGTGAAGAATTCAGAGAAGGAACCACATGTTGCTGACAGAGCTTCTGATATTCTGATATTTGCTCAACATCTGCTTCAGAAAACAATAACCAAACCTTGAAACTTCATCTCCACCTTTACTGACTTCCTAACAAACTTTGCGTTCAGTCTTTCATCAGTTTGATCGTGAACGTAAAATTTCCCATCAAACCCAAAACAATTAAAATGGCTTTCATCTGGCCAGTTTTTTGTTCCCATAATATGCTTCTCAGCAAATAAAAATGCATTCTTTCGGCTGATGAAGGTTTAGTCACTATAGGGCTTTCATGTCAGATCTCTTAAATTATGAGAGACTATGTATCCTTATTGTCAATTAGATAATTTGTAGAATCGATTCTGTTCCAAAAAAGACAAAGAACAGACTTTTTTGGTTTTACATTCACAAACAGCTACTGTACATGGAAAGTAATATTCAAAAAATTCACATTCCAGGCTTTCTCACTTCAACCTGCATACCAAAAAATTGAGCTTCATTGCTGCATTTGGGTAAGGGTTAAGTCTGTAGTAATGATAATTAGCTTTATATAAACAGGATCAGCCTATAAAAGCTAGGTAAAGGTATGTGGGTATTTTTGTTCACTAACCTCGTTGACCACCCTCACTGTCATTTATAGTTACACCCTCAGACTTGGCACTGCAAGAGCTTGAAGAGAGCCAGACTGAGTTTCTATTCGGCTACAGTTTTATGTCACTTTCTCTCTCTCGCTCCCCCTCACACAGTATTACACTTACCAGAGAAACATGCCACCAATATTGAGAATTCACAACTGAGTTTAACCCAAGTTTAGATTGAATTGGAATGACATGAAGAGGAATATACTGTATTTTAGGTAGTGGGTTTTAAGTTGAACACAATCACTTTGTTTTGTAACAAAACAAGGGTAACTTACAAGATTTTTTTTTTGGAGGGGGGGGGGGGTATTTATAGCAAATTTCTCATGATTTCTTTACTTGTCTCATGATACTTTCTCACATTTTTGACTAATTTGACATCAATAGTAATACTTATACATTTCTAAACTGTTTTTAGTATGACTTGGCAAGCTATACAGATTAATTGATATATATATATATATTTGCCAAATGTACATTTTTGTAACTTTTTGCTCACCAAGGCTGCATTTATTTAACCAAATATCACGTAAAAAGGTCATACATTTACATTTAAATAACTACTTTTTTGTTTTTTGAATATACTTTGAAATGTCATTTATTTCTGTGTTTCAAAAGCTGAAATTGCAGCATCATTACTCCAGTTTTCAGAGTCACACAATTTTCACAAATCATTCTAATATTCTGATTTGGTGCTCAAACTTTGGTGTTTCTTGTTATTATCAATGAAGAAAAATAGTTGCGCTACTTTTATATATTTTGGGAAATCATTAAGTATTTTGTTTCATTTTGCTACATAGTTCAAAAGTCATAGTTTACAAAATTCTTTACTGCCATTCTTTAATCTATTTTAATTGTTCTTGTGAACTAAAATTATTAATTAATTTAAAAATGGGAAAATATTTTTTATTAAGTCTCTCAAAACAATTTTATGTTTTATGAATATATATTTATGTGTGTGTCATGTTTTTGAAAGTATAATTTTGTGTGTTTGACATAAGTAATGTATACAGACAAATAATATGTATTAATAAAAACAACATTTACAACACCATCTTTAAAATTCATTTGATTTCAGTACAACTTAATTTAATTAACAATCCTTCATCTGTTTGCTTCTGCAGTTCAAATTCACCCACTAAAATGTGATAAAAGAAGACATTCTCCATTCATCTCTAAATAGCGAACAACCCACACTAGCACACAAACTGTGATCCGGCTGCCTTGGTTCTGTCTAAAATATTGCATCTCTGGTGTCCTCTCAGCATTCGGCCATCAGGTTTTGCTGCAGGCGCTTCACTTAAAAGCACATAAAGTTAATCTGCAGCTATTCCTCTCTCCTCAGGGCTCAGTATGGGGTTAATGCTGCGCTCTGTAATGCTGCTGGGCATGCTGGGTACGACTGTGGTGCTGCTCTCTCTGTGCCAATCTGTCTATTCACCCAGCTAATGAGTCATTGTTGGGTTTGTAGTGCTTAGAGACTGATGACGGTGGTACAGGTGAGGGAGAATGTGCTGCGTGATTATAAAAGTGATGGACAGGAGGAGATACTGGCTTTCTGGAGGAATGGTTCACCTGAGGACTTAGAATGTCAAATTCTGAAATCACCAAGTATTATTGACCTTATGCTTCACATGCGAGCAGGCACAGCCATTGGAATCTTTTTGGCTCGAGACTTCCAGTCACTTTCATTGATTGTTAGACCTTAAAAACTGATCTTTTCTTATTATATTATTCTACTTTTTATGTATGGTCATGAAGACATTTGTTTGTAGGGGAAATAGTTTGACTGTTTATTATTCCTGGCCATTTCTCCCATAGGCAACTGAATTGGAAGTTCTAAAACAATCGCAAAAACAAATTCAGTATTGCAGTCAATAAAGTATTTTAGGCTGTTTTTAGAGTACTTTTCGGGTGCAAATTGAAGACATTTTGAGAGCTCTGTTTGCTTTCAAATTATGGAAAAGAGCAGCCAGGTCATGCTTCAAAATATCTCTTATTGTATTCCACAGAAGAAAGACATTTTACAGAATTTTTCATTTTTGCATTGAACTATTCCTTTAAAATGATTGTATTTAGTGTGCATGCTGGGAGTCTTGTGTGGGATGTGCTTACCAAGACTGCATTTAGTTGATCAAAAATGCAGAAAAATCTGTAATAATGTGAAATTGTATTAAATAGCTGGGTGAATCTACACACACATACACACACACATTAAAATGTAATTTATTCTCTGAATTTTGTGATATCTGGGAGGTGTTTTTGAACTGTGAAAAATTGAGATATCGAAGAAGCTTTAGAAGTGTGAAGTTGTGGAATGTGTGAATTGGTGTTTGATTTGATTCTTTAAGGATTATTATTTTTTATTATTATTATTTAAACCTGACATGTTATACAAAAAATGAGTCAAAAGTAAAAAAAAATTCTTTTATGCCAAAAATCATGACACTATTAAGTAAATATTAGGGATGTCCAGATCCGATCACGTGATCGGAAATCAGGCCCGATCACGCGGTTTCAGACTCTATTGGAATCGGATGTTACGGTACCGATCAGGACTCGAATATATATATATATACAGTTGAAATCAGAATTATTAAACCCCCTTTGAATTTTTTTTCTTTTTTAAATATTATATATAAAACAGAGCAATGAAATTTTCACAGTATGTCTGATAATATTTTTTCTTCTGGAGAAAGTCTTATTTCTTTTATTTCGGCTAGAATAAAAGCAGTTTTTAAAAAACATTTTAAGGTCAAAATTATTAGCCCCTTTAAGCTATATTTTTTTCGATAGTCTACAGAACAAACCATCGTTATACAATAACTTGCCTAATTACCCTATCCTGCCTAGTTAACCTAATTAACCTAGTTAAGCCTTTAAATGTCACTTTAAGCTAGAAATGTGTTGAAAAATATCTTCTCTCCGCTAAACAGAAATTGTGGAAAAAAATAAACAGGGGGGGCTAATAATTCAGGGGGTTTAATAATTCTGACTTCAACTGTATGTATACTCATTATTTTTTAACACATCTATAGTTATGCGGTGGCACAGAGTTAGACCTCTTTCTTGACTTCACACAGAAACAGCAACGCGTGCGGCATGACATCACTTTGTTGCAGAGACGCTATTGGTTAAATCCCAACAAAGTAGAACACAGAAGCAGATTGAAGCGGAAAGCGCGAGTATGTCTGCAGTCTGGAGGTATTATAAAGTTGATGATGACAACATTGCCATTGCAAACTGTGAGATATGTAAACTTGGCATTGCCTGCTGGGTTTTTAGTTGAGGTGCTATTTTTTTTTATATTCGATTTTTTTTATATTTACTGTTGCACTAAAGTCCAAAAGTGAAGAATTTATGTTATTTATTAATTGATTGTTCAAGCTACCTCACAGAAGTGCTCTGTTTGTTAACAGAGTTGTTGAATGTTAAAATAAGGTGAATTAAATAAAAATAAGGAAACATCCTGGATCTGTTTCTTCGCTCTTCTATATTTTTTTAATGTATTATAGAAGTATCGGATCGGGTTTCAGTATCGGTAGATACTCAAAATCAAATGACTCGGACTCTAGGGCAAAAAAACCTGATCGGGACATCCCTAGTAAATATGTCCTGTGAAGAAATATTGTATATTTACTACTGTAAATATATAAAAACTCAATTTATGATTAGTAATATGCATTGCTAAACTCTTCATTTAGGCAACTTCAAAGATAATTCTCTCAGTACTTAACTTTTTTTGATCCTCAGATTTCACATTTACAAATAGTTGTAAATTGGCCAAATAATGTCCTATATTCTAAAAAAAACATGCATCAATAGAAAGCTTATTTTTATAATATACTATATTATAACAGTATATCTGGTGTACATTATTTTAAAAAACTATTTTTATTTGTTTTGTTTTTTTAATTACGCCATTAACGCCATTAAATTAATGTATGTAAAAGTGCAGCCAGGACATTCTTCTAAATATTTCCCACAGATGCAAGTCTCAAAGATTTATATCAACGTGTATAAACGGATTATCTCAGAATGAACTCTTTTTTTTATTAAACCATTCCTTTTAAAACTGTGTGTGAATGCTGAGGGTCTCTTTAATGCACATATGTATGCGTGGGTTTGCACAAGTGTGTGTAATATGCATATGTATTGAGCTCTTCATGTGTCTCCGTGGCGACTCGTCTCTAGAGTTTATCTCTCATAGAAGCAGTGTGAGGGAAACCACAGCTGAACACAGACAGTCAGAGGGAGTCACAGCCATTCTCCCTCATGCAGGTGCGATCAAAGCCATTCAGCTCTGCATATCAGTCTGAAGCCATTCAGTGTGCATGCGTGTAAAAGGACACATCTGGAGATGAGAGGGTGGTTACATTCTTCTGAATGGTGCAAAGCTTTCCTGTGAGCTTTAATAGGAGTGGATTTTAAAGGGGCATGTGGAAAGTTACTTTTTCAATATACAGTTGAAGTCAAAATTATTAGCCCTCCTGTGAATAGTTTTTTTTTTCTTTCTTTTTCGAATATTTTGCAAATGATGTTTAACAGAGCAAGGATTTTTACACAGTATTCCCTAAAATATTTTTGTTTTCTGGAGCAAGTCTTATTTGTTTGATTTTGGCTGAAATAAAAGCAGTTTTGAATAAAAAGAAAAGTAATTTTAAGGTCAATATTATTAGCCCTTTTAATCAAATTTTTTTTGATTGTCTACAGAAGAAACCATCGTTATACAATTATCCTAACTTCTCTAATTAATCTAGTTAAGCATTTTAATTGCACTTTAACCTAAATACTAGTATCTTAAAAAATATCTAGTAAAGTATTATGTACTGTAGGGCTGCACGATATTGGAAAAATCTGACATTGCAATATTTTGTATTTCTGCGATATATATATATATATATATATATATATATATATATATATATATATATTGCAATCTATCTATACATCTATACAATTTCACCAGACAACTTGAATAGCTCTATATGGGAATAATTTATTAATTTTAGATTGATTGGGATAATTCTGTAGGGGAGTGAGTGATGCATGAAATGTAATAAACAATATGCTTTAAAAGTGCTTTATGGTTTTCAGGGTAGTCAAATTGTATTCAGCTACAGAAATTGGAAAAAATTTAAATGTAAAATAACACTACAAAGTCTTTACTGTTTAAATAGTTCAATGAAATAATTTTTTATTGAAGTTACAAATGGTAAAATTTCATGTGCCTGAATGCTTTAAACTGTCTTAGGGGTTAAAAATGTACAAATGATAAACTATTACTCTATCATGGTTAAACTCTGCAGTAACTCCACAAATCTCATGTATTTTGAACTGTGATATAATATATATAACTATATTATATGCCAATATAATATTGTTATATTATATATATATCCCGATGTAATATATATAATTCGAAACTAAATAGTTCCAACACAACACAGCAAATCCTGCAATGTGACTATTGCGGATGCGCACATTGTGATATCGATACTGAAACAATATATTGTGCAGCCCTAATGTACTGTCATCATGACAAAGATAAAATAAATCAGTTGTTAGAAATTAGTTATTAAAACTATTATGTTTAGAAATGTGTTGAAAAGTCTTCTCAACGTTAAAGAGAAATTGGGGAAAAAATATACAGGAGAGCTAATAATTGTGCTACGTTCAAGTCTAGTGCATTTATACCAGCTCAGAAAAGGACATCAGACTTAAAGAGATAGTACACTCAAAAATGAAAATTCTGACATTGTTTTCCCATACTTTACTTGTTTCAATCCCTTATGAGCTCCGCCCTCCTTTGGAAAGCAGCAGCTCATTTGCATTTGAAGGGACACATACAAAGAGGGTGTGTTTTTGCTCACAACCAAATAACCAAATTTGTCAAGTTATAATAAATGATCTGATTGGTATTTTTGGGCTGAAACTTTATTCCTGGGACCAGGGATTTATTTTGCATGTTATAAAAAGGGGTATAAAGTGTCACCTTTAAATCATTGCACTGACAAAAGGACGAACAGGACTTGTAACACATTCTTTTCATTCACACCTTAGCATTCAGTGTGATATCTAAACCTATCATTTTATCTATTAGGGGAATGTAACTATTTAAAGAGTCATGCATATGAACGACTTGATGTGTATGCAGATTGTGGTATATTTTTATTTATGTGTACTGTGATTAGCAGCATATGTCAAGTATAAAACACGAGTGATAATTATACTTGGATATGATTTTAACTCAGCTTTCCAAGTAATATAATAAAAGTGAGTTTAAAATAGATGTGCCCGCGATGGTCTGAGCTTCCACCATGCTAGCGTCATTACCATGGTTGGTGACTGCAAAACCAGATGGGGTTGCAATTTATATTGACTGCATCAAACATTCTTACACTTGAAATTGATAATTATATTGTATTTTAGTAATATACACTACCCGACAAAAGTCTTGTCAACTATCCAAGTTTTAGGAACAACAAATAATAACTTGACTTCTAGTTGATCATTTGGTGTCAGAAGTGGCTGATATGAAAGGCAAAGACCTCTAGATTACGCTTATTTTACCAAAATAAAATATGATCATGCCTTGATTTTTAATAATTTAATTAGGACAGTAAGGTCTGACTTTGCTTAGAGTAAAGGCTTGTCACTTAACAGAAATAATGTACAGTATAGAATATAAAAGTCATGGTGCAGTGGAAAAAGAATTAATATTGTGTATGACTCCCATGAGCTTGGAGGACTGCATCCATACATCTCTTCAATGACTCAAATAACTTATTAATAAAGTCATCTGGAACGGCAAAGAAAGCGTTCTTGCAGGACTCCCAGAGTTCATCAAGATTCTTTGGATTCATCTTCAATGCCTCCTCCTTCATCTTACCCCAGACATGCTCAATAATGTTCATGCCTGGTGACTGGCCTGGCCAATACTGGAGCACCTTGACCTTCTAATGGGCAGGACAAATATCTTGATACCTCAGGCTGTTGATGTTGCCATCCACTCTGCAGACCTCTCGCACACCCCCATACTGAATGTAACCCCAAACCATGATTTTTCCTTCACCAAACTTGACTGATTTCTGTAAGAATCTTGGGTCCATGCGGGTTCCAATAGGTCTTCTGCAGTATTTGTCATGGTTGGGATGCAGTTCAACAGATGATTCATCGGAAAAATCTACCTTCTGCCACTTTTCCAATTGATCAACTGAAGTCAAGTTATTATTTGTTGCTCTTACAACTGGGATCGACGACAAGACTTTTGTCAGGTAGTACAATAGTATATCAAATTGGAGACAAAGTAATCTAATAGTAACCCTTTCATGCATGAATGTTTCGCCAATCATTATTACATTTTCAGGCCTTAAGTGATCCAGACCTATCAAAATCCAGATTGATTTCTGCATTAGTGTTAAAACTTACAAAATAATAAAGCATTTTTACCTTTTTAGTTGTGAGGGTCGTAAGTTCAATTTGAGCTACTGTTTTTGCCAACATCATTGTAAGAGCACACATTCACCATCTGGCTCATATTTGCAATCTCAGCCATATTCTTAAAAATATAGTTTCCAACATCGTTAAAACCCATATTTTGATCAATAACAGCTTATTCGTCAGATCCACCATCATGCGACATTGATATTTCTAGTTGATTGTGAACAGTAATTGCTCTGCAGACAAGCCTTTCAGTCTATTTCTAGCTTGATGAGGAAACATAACTATTTTACATTTTGTCAGTTTAGTGGCTAATTCGTACGAATTCATACTAGTTCAGTCGTACAAAAATTTACAAATTTTAAAAGTAGGTGTGGCACCAAACCCCACCCCTAAATCCAAATTGTAATGAGCAAATTGTACTAAATTATACAAATGACATTGCACAAATTCATACGAATTAGCTACTAAATCAAAAAATTATGCATTGCAGTGAGATAGCGTTGGCTATTCCAAGTTTTGCTGATGATAATTTTTTGTTTTATGCCTGTGGTAATTAAGGAGTAAAGCATCACATCATCATTGTATGTCAGATATTTCCATAGTGAAGAATAAAGTAAATTAAACTTATTGAGCCCAATGTGGAATTATTATTGCACAAGAAAAATGTACTTACATTATTGCATACATTGGGTTGCTAGAGACCCTACACATTTTTTAGACACACACATACACACACACACACACACACGCGCGCGCACACACACACACACACACACACACACACACACACACACACACACACACACACAA
>CAIGQV010016734.1:8183060-8213484 GCA_903798115.1 Danio jaintianensis
TCATTCACTCCCCCCACCCCCAATTCCCGCTGGTACCGAGTATAATAATTTATATAATATTATATAATAGTTTATATAAAGACAAACGGTTCTAACTTTCCTAATATAATTATGCAATTATCAGTTTGTTGGGGTATGTTATTTCACAAAACTGCTTGTTGTGTTTGTAATCACCAACTTTTTCTGTTATCTAAGCTGTGCAAGCTGTTAAGAAAATCTTCTATAATCGACTGCAAGTTATTTGTCCATTCAGCACCACTGTGGCATAGAAACAAATCCTGATGAACAAAATATTCACAGCCTACATTTTTTGATTCTCTTTGAACATTCTCTTTTGGAATTTATAGGAGTAAGTTAGGTTACTGATATTATTCAATTTTGACTTTAAGACATATTTCCACAACCCTCTAGTCTAATTTTTGATTGCGTGTTACATGAGGGTGAATGTATGATTTGCTTCAAATTTGCTGTTCATTATTAATGATGCTCACACTGTGTCCCATCTCGTTCTACATGGGGTTCACTTACGTACTCCAAGCACACACACTATGAGAAACCTTTCACTTTGAAGTGACTTTTCTAAGTTTATATGATGTTATCATAAAAGAGCTGCCCTCAAACCTAAATTGTAACGTAAATTATATTTGTGTATTAAACCTGATTATATTTTTAAATTATATTTCAGGTTCTTCCTGCAGTCCTGGAGACACGCTCTCAGAAGGAAATGATTCCACATGAATTGCATGGACCGCTCTCCCGCAGCAGGTGTGACTTCAATTGCTTAAGACTGAAATCTGTGTCAATCCGACCTTAGGCACAGGACACATCCCCTCTCACCACCACTCTCCTCTCTACCCCATTCCCATCCTCGCTCCAAGCCAATCAGTAGGAGGGCACACTCTGTTAGCAAGACAAACAGAGACCAGGAGGGAGAGGAAAAGAGCCAAAAAAGGGGAAAGAAAAATCCAGAAAGAGTGGTTCAAGATTCTCAGACACCATGAAGTTAAACCAGGAGCGGAGCAATGAATGCCTGCCCCCAAAGAAGCGTGAAATCCCAGCAAGCACTCTGCCCTCAGAGGAGAGGCCCATTGTGATGGCGCCTGCCAATGAGAGCCAGCGTGGAGGGAACCTGGCTTGGCTTGCCAGTCTGGCCAGTGGGCATGACAAAGGTCGGCTGCACACCATCACCTCTGCAGAACCAGATGGGCCTCAATATAAACCATTGTCAGCCACGGCTGAAAACACACCTTCCTCATCCACGCACTTAACCAGAGCTCTAACTGCAGTTACCACCATCCCTGCAGTTTACACGTCACCTCTCTCCCATTCTCCTAGCGCAATCCAGTACACACCCCTGCCTCACAATATACACTTCATCAACCCTCCGTACTCTGCACCATATGCTGGCTACATCTCTCCACTAGCTCCCCCTTTAGCTGCCACCACTACCACACAACGTGAGGTTTATGCCAGAACCTCCAGTTCTCCAGCATCCAAAATTGATCAGCACCACCAGTTGGGCCGTCCTCAAGGCCTAGTCACAACTGACAACACCTCTTCACCCCACTCCACTCAATACGTCCAAATTGCCGGTTCTCCACTAAGCATATCCCCTCGAACTGTTCCGTCACCGCATACTCACCTCCCACTACACTTACATCCTCACCACACGCTTCCCCTCGGTGGCCCTTCACAAGTCTTAGTCCCATACACAGAAAGTCTTTTACCCAAGAGGGAGGAGATGAGGACCAGGGAGTTGCTGAATGGAGAGATGGAGAAGGACAGACGTTTTGGTCCGCCTTCTGAGTCCAGTGCAGGGAAACAGGGCAGCACTGCCAAAGGGGGTTTCTCTGCCCAGCAGCACCAGATCCACCAGCAACAGAGTCCACGTCACTATGAGGCTCGGCATGTGGTGCTACCTGCCGAATACACGCAGGACAGCACAGCCATGCGGACCTCATTGGTGCTGGTACCTAATAGTCATAGCTCCACTAGTGCCGATTCTGGAGGTACATCAGACAAGCTGTCTCCCCCGACATCCCACCCTGAAAAAGGAGGGATTTGTGCTGGCAAACCTGTCTCCCGCAGTTCCTCCTTATCTTCCCACCTTTCATTTGCTCTTCCCCCTCCACCTGTGGAGAATCTTAAGGGAGCAGTTCCAGCACAGTCTCCCCATGCAGTCATTCAGACCACGCTTAACAGCACAGAGTCACTCTCCCTGGGCCTCCCTTCTGCTAATTTCTACTCCACCCAGCAGCCTATAATTGGTTACATTGCCGGCACAGGGCACCAGCAGCCTCTCAGCTACCACACCACCCTACCCCAGCATTTGGTCATCCCTGGAACTCAGCCGGTCATCATCCCAGTAAGTGGAACTGAAGCTACGGCTACATCGACTGCTGCACTGCCCCATGCTTTTGTCACCTCAACAGCCCCCAAAGTGGAGACTTTTGAATCTCCGGCCCCATACCCCCACCCTGCCACAGCTATGGTTCAAGCCCAGTTGCATTTGCCTGTGGTTCCAGCCCCTGCTGGCCTGCTGACAACTCCACCTCCACCCTCAGCCCCTTCAATGCCGCCCTACTTCACCAAGGGCTCCATCATCCAGTTGGCAGATGGGGAACTGAAGCGGGTGGAAGACCTGAAAACAGAGGATTTCATTCAGAGTGCTGAGATTAGCAATGAGCTGAAGATTGATTCCAGCACTGTAGAGCGCATCGACAGCAGTCATACACCTAACTTTGCTATAATACAGTTTGCTGTAGGAGCGCAACGCTCACAGGTGGGTTAATATGTTTTCTATTTTAACACTGCTGCTTGTAGACACATCTGAGCATCTATTTTTCTAATACACAAAGATAAGCATGGGAGATAAGCTGTTGGAGTGTTTTCATATACTGGTCAATCTAAAAACACTGTGTAACATGTATGCACGTGATAGTAAATGATTTATTATAAAAAATAATCTAATAGAGTTGACATTTGGCTAAGCTCTAAGTGTATGTACAGCAATATATACTCAAAATATTTTATATTGCCCACCTTTATGAACCGTGAGTTCTGTTTGTTTCTTGCCATCTCCGAAATTATAATTTCAATGGGGTTTTTTTGTTGAATATCCTATATATGTTTATTATTAATTTCATACAGTGCATATTTTAAGTATATCCTTTACATTAGAATCCAAATCACAGTTATTTGAATCATGCTATTTTATGAGGTGGGATTACAGTCAAAATATTTTGCCAAAATTAGTTATTCAAGGACAGTTTCATAATATGCAGATGGATTCCAAAGATGGCTAATTAAATTTCATATTTAACAATTGTCATTGTTAAAAAAGTCTTTACAGCATTTGCAAATGCCCAGGGATCTTTTTTTTTATAACTTTGTTACATCTCTCATGCAACTTTATCATCTCTTTTTGAAAAAGCATATGGTAGTCATTAAGTTTATATTTTTATATGCTGTGAGGGTGTGAATGTCCTCTTATATGAACTCCACCTGCACTCAATCAGTGTAAGTAGATGTGGGGCAAATTGGCAGCTGAAATCATCTCCCGGTTCCATAATCCCTCCCCTAGCTGTCCCCATGGCATCTTTGTTTAGTTTGTGTGGGATTCACTGGCAGAATTGAGTCATTCCTTATTTCTGCTTCCTTCTGTTGTACTGTGAGTGGGCTGTATGAAAAATCTGCTTCATTTGTCTGGGAGTTGAGATGGGGCCACCCACTCGAAAGCAGTTCTAAAGTCTGTCATTTCGAGAGGCGCTGATTAACAGATGCTATTTAGCAAAGGCATTCATTCATATCATCAAGCATTTGTGCATGACTTCTACTTTAGGAAATCATTGTCCTCTCTTTTTGACTCCCTTTTTCTTTTGCAGGTCAGTGTGGAGGTGCTAGTAGAGTATCCTTTCTTTGTGTTTGGCCAGGGCTGGTCATCTTGTTGTCCGGATCGGACTACTCAGCTGCTCGAGCTGCCATGCACCAAGCTTTCAGTGGGTGACGTCTGCATCTCCCTCACCCTGAAGAACCTGAGGAACGGTTCCATCAAGAAGAGCCAGGGGCAAGTCCTGGACGCGCCTGCCCTCGGTCCACCTCTTAAATCACCAAAAGCCCTCTCAAGTGGCGCACGAGGGGGTGTTCGGCACACAGAACAGGAAAATGGACTCGGGCAGTGTGCAGATCAGGGAGGTAGAGGCGGTCAAGGCAATAGAGAGAACGGAGAACTGAGGTTTGGTGAAAGGGACAACTGCAAAGCTCCAACACTCACAGAATCAGAGACCAGCCGTAAACCCATAGGTCGAAAAAGAAGGTGGTCCGCCCCTGAGGGTCGCAAAGTAGAAAATCCAGAAGGAGAGCCCCCTTTAACGTTCCCTAAGCCTTCTTTCATCCCTCAGGAGGTTAAAATCAGTATCGAAGGCAGATCAAATATTGGAAAGTGAACATGCATCAGACTGTCCGGTTTTAAAATTGCTAAATTTGCCCTCTGAATGTTTTTATTTGATCTGTTGTTCAGATTTCTTTTCCTAAAGGCTAAATTTACGCAGTATCTACGTTATCACTTCTAACATTGTAATAGAGGAATTCAATATTACACAAGCAATTGGTGCAATTCATTTGATTGGTCAAATTCAAGGCAGATGTAGAGCAAGGTGAGAAGGTTGTGAGACGGCATGATATCCTGAAGGCTTCGACATATAAAATTACTCACAGCTGACAAGACGTCACTCTAGTCTCTCACCTATGACATTCTTTGGCTTACAAACCACACCTAGTGGCAATTAAAACATTCGCTTGCTGAGTGAACCTGAAAATGTTAGTAAGGGAAGAGTAACAAGTGGTGTGAATATGGTGGCAGAACGGAAATCACTCCTCCACTGGTTGCAGGAGTTTACATGATGTCAGCCATCTTGTTTAACTGTGACAACAAGAGACTATCCAAATCAATCCTAACAATATAGAGCAGTATGGTCAGCACAGTTAGACTAGCATAGATTCTATTAACGTTTATTGAAGTGCAAAAAGACATTTCCAAATACTATGGTACAGGCCAAGAGAGATGATGTCATTGAGCGGTGCCAGTTTGCTCCTCAGAAAAGACGAAACTACCATTTTAAACATGGAAGATGGACGAATCTATTTTTATATATCCAACTGTCTAACCTTTTATTTGACTATTTTTGTAGTTTTGCATGTTTTTGTTTTTCCGTCTTACCTTTCAAACCCTCCTATCATACCTGATGGGTAGATTTTTCTTATGTTTCCCCCATTTTTTGTGATGAATGTGTCAACCTTGCAATCAGGGGTCATTTTTTTTTTTACGTAGGCACAGAATGGGTTCTTGTCTATGAATATATATGCATGGATGTATCTTGATGCATACAAACACAATGGGTGAGGAGATCGACCAGTCTTTTGTTTTAGTGCAGTCTCACCTGTTTTGATTTCGTTCAAACAAGAGAAAGTTGATTATTTTGAAAGAAAGAGTGCGAAAGTTGGCTGCGAAGGATGAGGTGTGGGCGCTGTCCTGAAGCACTTAACTAACTGATAGTAGTTTCAATCAACTGAATCAAATAATGATTTATTATTGTTATTATTATTATTGCTACAACTATTTTCTGTTGATTTTTTTTTCAATGTAAACACAGTACTGTATGCTGTATCATGAATTGGATGTTGAGTGACTCTGGAAAGGCGATAGCTCACAAGGGTCACAGTGAAGGAATGAATGTAAAAGGTGATGAAAAAAAACAAGATGTTGTCCTCATGAGGACTGCTTTAAAGGAAGCACTTTTTTTCTGAATGGCTAAGCCATCTCAAGCGATTTGACAGCTTGAGTAAAGATGACGAAACAACTGCCATTTAAGTAATTTAAAGCAAAAAGAGTCGAATGAAAGTATGAATGCAAATAAGGATGGAATGGAAATAAGTGCAGAGACTGTTTATATATTTACGAGAGATATGAGAGACAAAGCGTAAGTGAGAAACTCTGGCTACGGTAATATTTGGAGGATTGAAGAGTGTCATATACTTGTTTGTTAGCAATGTATGTGATCGTGCCCGCATGCGAGTTTGTGTGCAGCCGCGCACAGGCTCATACACATGTACACACGGTTACGGTGATTTTCAGTCATGTTGAAATAGACATGTCATGTATTTTTTGTACATTAACGTGTATAGAACTGCATATGCTATATCTATCTTACTGTATGAGAGCGCAAGACTACATGAGCATGTTTTTAGTCCCGTCCCCCAAGACACTGACTCATCGAACGTATGTGAAAGCAGTCATGTAGTAATTTCAGTTTTGTGTGAGTGTGTGTGCGTGCGTGCGTGTTTGGGTGCGTGCATGTGTGTGTGTGTGCATACCACACATATTATAAATAGATATTTAAGTTCTACTTAAAAGAATATTGCAATTTGCACATCTGGAGAGATAGTAACATGATTTATTTTGTTTTCTGCCAGCACAGACAGGGCCGAAAACCAGATTTTAACTGAAATGTAGCAGTCTCTTGGCAAGTTTGTTTAGTTCGCGGGTCTGTTGGGTTCATTTTCATTAGGAAAACCAGGAAGCTCCTTTTCAGGAGGGTTTGAATCACATGAAAGCAGGCTTTTTGCATGGTGCTGTGTTGAAGAGATCGCTCATAGCCTGTGGCCTGCATACTTGTCAAGTCGTTCGAGTGGCCACACTCAAATTAACTTGGGTAGGTTAAAATCTGGCAGGAAGATGGGTTGTAGTAGAGAATAAAAGATGAATGAATGGATTTAATGAGTGGTGGAGGGTGGGTGAGTGAGTGCACCCCATATACAATTTGAAAATGCTTTATTTTTTTATAATAAAACAGGGTTTCTCAGATCAACGCCACAACCATGCATTTTTTTTCCTTTTTTCCATTGGAAATGTCTCCACTTCTGTCTTTTGACTTGTGTGTGTAAGTTTTACTTGGATTGTATGTGTGAATGTATCCGCTTCAACCAATCAAACTTGATATTTTCATTGAGTTCAACATTTATTTTGGGCCAAACGCTAGGAATATTATTGTTTGTCCGTTGAACCACCCCAAGAACAGAACTGTCGATGGCGGTCTCGCATTTTTGTCTGGTTTTTCCGATCTTTTCCTGTTGTCCTTCTCTTCATGTAATGATCAGTGTTTTCAATGTTGCTCATTGCTTCAATCATTTTACAGTCTGCCTCCTTCTGGTTGCACAGTGTGGTTCCACGTACGCACGAGAAGCATTCCGAACAACGGCACGTAGCAATAACCTTAGTCTCTAGTGCTGAACCAAAAATACAAAAAAACACACAGACATCAACACCAGACCTTCTGTTCGACCTCAGCAAGCTGTTTTTTTTATCCTCTTTAGGTTGATTTGCAGTTTGCACAGCCAGCCCCTCAGTAACTTCAGGGAGAAATGTAAATTAATATGCAGTGACAGAGTCTGTCCCCTCCTAGCCGTCTTAACCCATAATCTATAGTGACCTCCAGATTCTCTTCAGGTGCCCATACAGAACCAGTACGCCTCTCTCAGAGTATGTTTACCCAACCGCAACCGTTAGCTACCTTCTGTTGCCTGGCACGTACGTTTGACCGCTTTCTCACAAGGCACAACCAACTACAGTTCCAATTTAACCCTTTTTATCTGTCTCTCACATTCATAGCCATATAACCTTGACAGTATTTTTGACCGAGTTTCATGTCAAATTTAGGTTTTGGGGTTTTAAGGGGACATTATAATTAATTCACTCACCTACAATATCTATTGTCATCAACATGAATTGATATTTGAACCCATTTTACTTCCACGGTGTGGTATATTTCAGGGTTTGCAATAAGGAAAAGCAGGTAAATTAAAAGCGAGTTTACTAAAATAATTTTAATATTAAGTCATGTCAGGGGACAAGTAAATTTGTTTTGTCTGCAGGCGCATGTACTTATTAAAAATAAAGGTTCCAATCTAGACACCATAGAGAACCATTTCGGTTTCCACATAGTGACTTTAAGTGGATTTTCTAAGAAGATCAATTTCTAAGGAATTTTTTAAAGATTCTCTGCAATCCCTTTTTAACTGTAAAGAACCTTTTGTGGGATGAAAAACATTAAAGGTTCTTCATGGAACCATCGATGCCTTTATTTTTAAAAGTGCAGCAATTAATTGCTTATAATAAGACCTAGAAGGACTTTAAAGGAACATTTCACTGTTCCACTGTAAAAACTTTAAATGAATTTTGGCTTTTTTTTTTATCTATTCAGGCAACATGCGAGTTTGGCAGCACTTTTAGCTTAGCATAAATCATTGTTTTGGATTAGAACATTAGCATTAGAGTTTGGTCATTGCACCTGCTAGAGTCATGGTACATCAGCAAAGTTACTTATTACGCTGGAATGAAAGTATAGTTCCTAGTCATATAGGCCTGAAAAATAGCCACTTTTCATTTTCTGTCATGATGTGACTACAAAAGAGTCCAGCATTAAACAGGAAAATTATCAAAACTTGACCTGATTCGATGATCTAAGCTAAGCTAAGCTTAGCTAAATGGATTCAAAAATGGTAAAACTCAACTGTTTAACTTCTAGTGTTGTAAAATGAACCTTTTTTAAAATAGTGTTTCTTTGAGTGAGTAAATTAGGTTGATTTTTGATTCATGTTGACTTGAAGTGTCACTTGTAATGGACCAGGAGGTAAACAAGTGTACTTGTTCAACCCAGATATGTAATTAGTTTGCATTATCAACATCTGAGCATCCGTGTCGCTTACTGTTTAGGAATAAATCCAGCTGCGAATGAATTAAATATGCTTGACGTTGATGACCTGAATAAATGAAACATCACAGATGCTGTACGCCGTCACATTTGATGGTCATCACAAAAAGAATAAAAGATGCACATGGTACAGCTGGAGGTTTATTGTACTGATAACGATCGTCTCTTGTGACCTCCAGTGTCGAGAGATGAGATAAATAACAGAACATTATTAGTAGCAGCCGCTATTTGTTTTTTGTCACAAGATAATCAATCCTCACAACTCTTCTGTTTCTGTTACACACGTAACAGTTTGTGCCATCTGTATGTAGCACTGTTTCTGTGGTTTGCAGTCCCTCGACTTGTATGCTAGTAAGTTTAAAACCATCTGTAGCCTGTGGGTTTAAAGATTTTATTTTGCTCCATGCGAGTAAAAAATTGTGTTTTTCACTTTATAGTGAACCCCCTTGATCAGTCATTGTTTTGCACAATTCTGCTCTATTGTTTGACTCTCTTTGGCAGAGGGGTGAGTTTGTTGTCTCTGATGTTATGACGACATCATTTGCTTTTCTGTTAAAGGTCAAAAATCTTTCCTTGGGCTTACTCAGGGATGGGAAATAGGTGTGAATGTGTGTGTTGAGGAGGTAGTGTGACCTTTGAAAGGTTTGTGTACATGTAAAGAGATAAATATATATATATATATATTCTTGTGTGTGTTAAACTGCTGTAACCAGAAGCAGTCATTTCATTGGCCCTGTGCTTTGGTTTCCCACAATGTCTCTACACCATATGAGGCCTTCTTAACACACTCTGTCTGTCTCTGTGTTTTCGGTTTGTTCGTCTGCATCACAATCTGTCTGTTGTCCCTCTGACGTCACGAGCCCAGATCCTCACACATGCAAGATACTGAAAAAAAGAAATAAATAAAAGACTCAGAAATGATTCATCGACCTCATCAAAGTGGGGACCACTTTTATAGAAACAAACGAAAAAACAAAATGCACATTTTTTTTTGTCATTTATAGAATAGATAGACTTGATAATACTGTTTCAGCACTTTCTAATCCTGAGTAAGATAATGGTGAGAGAGAGAGAGAGAGTTTGGTGTCATCATGGTTTCTCCCCTCCAATGCGAAATCCCTCCGTCTCGGCCCGTTCCTGGGTCCAACAGGTTGAGACGACGTGGACAGAGTTGAAAATATGGTCCGCTATGAACCTGAGATGACTCTTTTTCTTTTTTGTTGTTGTTGTACTGATGTGTGCACCGTCATTCTGTTTTATTTGTTTATATTCTATATTTGACCTTGCTTCATGTACTTTGGACTTTGTACTTTTGCTTGGGTCTCCTCTGTAGCACTCTTTTATCATGGCAGGAGACAGAGAGAAAGTGTTTTAATGAATGTTTTTAAGAGCGCCTCTGTGACAGCTCAAAAGAGGAGCACCGCTGACAATTTCCTTGTTTTTACTTTCATTTTTCTGGCACAGATGACAAAAAAAAGGACGAATGTTGGATTGCGAGTTTGAAAGAAAATAAATCAAACGTTTTTCTTTTATTTTATTGTGGCTCTCGTTGAAAACGAAACAAACTGAGTTTGCTTTTCTTTAACATTAATTGTAAAAAGAAAGAAAAAGAAAGAAAGGAAATTAGTCAGGATTTCTTTGTTCAACTTGACTGTTGTTTGACATTTTTGTCAATTCTTGTCCAAACCGCTGGATTAATAACCTCAGGCTGAGAATCTTCTACAAGCCCACGTTATGGTTTCCTTTCACCCTCTATGGGCTGCTTGATATGGGTATTGTAATTAGTCTTATTGTTAATTAATATATGAGCATTCGGCTACATCAGTGCTGGATAGTGAAAACAGTGCACACTCCTTAGAAAAGGAGACTCTCTCGTCCATTTGATCTGACAAACACTTTTCCTCAGAGAGAGAGAGAGAGAGAGGTACATTCTGCGCAAGAAAAGAGACTCGTGCAGGGGAATATTTGTCATTCTGGTCGAACTGGACGCTCAACCCTGGTTAAAACACCAGGGGGATGTACTGACCATCACAGGCCTGAACCGACCCATGTACAGATGCTGTTCTCACATACCCAATGGATGTCACCTTCACGCATAGCAATCAACAGCCTCGTGTGTATTTATCCTTCAGAATTTGTACAACATATCTTCAAGAAGAAAAACAAAAAAAAACAGCTCATTTTTGTAATTTGCCAATGAATGCTTACTTGTAAAAACTCTGTACTCTGTAAAATCTTTATAGGCCTAATTTTAACGTCAGTCATTTCGTGTTTAGATTCTGATGAATAAACCTCCCCGTGGTTTTTTTTTTTTTTTTTTAAGCTGAGGCCAGATACACAAAACTATTAGCTGGAGGTGAAATAACACTATGTACTTCTTGTCAGGTGAAATGGCGTTTGGTTGTCATTAAATGTGCACGCATGTCCAGCCACCTCTAGTTCTTTTTTCTTTTTCTTCTGTTGTTTTCCCTTTCGAGATTGAAACGTGTTTTGTGACGTACACAGGAAGCCATCGGTCATTCCTCAGGAAGGAGTGGGTTCGAATAAAGCAGTAATACCACGGGCTAGAGGTGTTGCGGGTCTTGTCATAAAGAGATTTGAAGTCTTCCGTTTGGAAGGGAAATGGAAGCTGTTTTTTCGTTTCTTTTTTCACTTGCCATTGGGCAGAAACCTCCACGATCATAAAACCTCCGGATTGGAGCTTTACCTACTGTTTAAAACACTCAGTTGGGTTGTTTTTTCGTCGTTTCAGGATTATTGGACCTATAGTATGTTCACGCAGATATGTTGAGCGAGACTGTTAAAAGAAAAAATTGAATGTCACATCTAATCCTGAGGTTTTATTTTCTGGGAATGGCATCCACGAATTCTGGCCAGTAGCAAGCGATGGTTGTTGGGAGAGGAAGTAGTGTTTTGCACCTTATTTAATAAAGGAAAATAGATTAAAAAGAAGAAAAATAGGAAATAATTCTGAAAGGCAATTTTTTTTTTTCTTTTTGGTTCATTTTATTTCCATATGCGTGCATACTCTCTGTAAGTTGTGTAAAATATTGTACTTGCACTAGCTTTTTAAAAAAAGAAAACTAATATAAAAAAACAAAACAAAAATTTGAATTGAAATTCTATTTTCTAATTGTGGTGTGTCTATTTGTAGGATACACTCACGTTGTTTCTTGGATTTTTTTGGTCCCTTTCTTTGATGGTGCTTGCCGGTTTTCTAGTTAGAACTTATTTCATTATTCTGAACAACAAAACAATATTTGATTCAGGTTGTGAACAAATTTGTTTCAAAAGAAATTGTCTGTATACCAGTACAAGTTTATTGTTGCAGTATACACGTACTAATAAAAATTACAGTGCCAATTGCAAACTGCACCCTTTATTTTTTATTCTTTTTTGGAGTTTGTGCTTTGCTTTTGTCAGACAGAGTGGGATTATTATTATCGCACAGACAGACGGGAATTAATTGTCTCAAACAATTGCACACAGAGGTATTCCACGGGCTTCTTTGACTCCGCTCACCTAGTCAATGGAGTGTGGGTGTTGGCGGAGGTGGAGGCCTTGAGTGTTCGCTTCTCTTTTCCGAGCATTTGAAAAAGCGTAGATGGAAGAAATTGAGATCCTATCAGACACGACAAACCCACACTTGACTGTGAGAGATGGCACAGTGAGCTCTGAAAGATTCAGCTCTTGATTCAGTTTTTTAAGTTGCCATTTAGTTGATCCCACTATACAGTATTCTGGAAAAAAAAAAATTACAGAAATACCTGTATTATGAATTCTCACTCATGCATGGGGAAAAAAATCACTGTAAAAATGCTGGATTCCACACAATTGATTTGGAAGGAATTAAAGGTGCTGTATGTAAGTTTTTGACTCTTCTAAAGCATAAACTCAAGCATAAACTTCTAAAGCTACCTACTCAAGACTAGTCCGATTTCACTTATGTATGCTTTGTTTCCTCTTGTACTGATTGCTTCTTTTGTGAACCTCAATTGTAAGTCGCTTTGGATAAAAGCGTCAGCTAAATGACTAAATGTTAATGTAAATGTAAAAATACCATAATATGTTTGCAGATATTTAAGAAACATGCTAAGTCAACATTCTTGTTTATCTGAAAAACAATGCTAAAGTCAGTTATTCTGCTTTGAAAATGTGAGTTACGTGCCTGAACGGCTGTCTTTGTTTTGGTTCTTTTAACCTACCCACTGCCAGTTTGGCCAATTATATTTCAGCACCCCGAGTTGCCTTGGTGGAAAACCGCGTATTTCATTCATTTATTCAGAAAGGCTCTCAAAGCATGTGACCGAAATGCAACTTCCGGTGGACAGTAGCAGACTCCGAGTTCCAGACGCAGATTCAGAGTTCCACATGAGTTTATTAATTAGCAAATAATATAAATATTACGAACATAAACATTAGGTGAGCAGGTTACATTGTAATCGCATGTCATAACAACACGCTACGTGACGAGATTTGCAGTGATAAGCAATTTGGCTGTTTGCACCAGACGCAGCATGACAGAAATTTAAATACAGCCATTCAGAAGCACAGAAGGATGTGCACTCACTCACGAAATGGTAAGGTTTATAAGCTTATTAATACATATTAAACCTCTTTAACATTATTAAATGTAAATGCTGAATCCCTCATATGTGTTTTGAGTCAGTTCTAAAGTTCCATTTCAAACAGTTTATTTTATTTTCAAGATTTTCCTCACATTATTAGCATTTAACACTGAATAAAGCACATGAGGTGTACCTGAGGTGAGCATTGTCAGTTGTCTGTTGTTCAGCTGAAAGAAGCAATTCGAGGTGTTGGTTAGAAAAACTCCTTGTAATATGGAAAATTCCATACTGTTGCTTTAATATAGAACACGATTTAAATCAGCCTTTAGGCTCGATAGTCAGAGTCGCTCCTGTTGGTCCTCAATCTGGAAACCTTGCGTTTGTTTTGATCCAGGAATGCAATACCTAGTTCAACCACTGGGTGTCAAACTTACATACTGCACCTTTAAGTTAACTTGTTTAAGTAGATTTAACATAAAACATTTAAGTTGTCTTAAAGTTATCAATTTTTTGTTGATAAACAAAATCAAGAATTGTGTTGTTTCTGCTCATTTTAAATAAGTAGTTGTTCAAAACAGCAAATGTCATTTTTTTGTGTTCTGATTCGTGGATCACTGCATTCAGTTTTAAGATGGATTGAATGCAATATTGTATATCAATTACTCTGTCTCTGAGCTGATGGGATGTGCTTGAGTTCCTAATAGGCTGAATTTTCAGGTTCAGGATAACAGCAAAATTAAAAAAAAAAATTGTTTTACCATTTTTAGCAATAATTTATAAATCAGACTATAGAGGCGAGGTTGTTAGGTGAATTATTTACTAACCCATAAAATTTTTGGCTAATCATCGCAACACAAATATAAATATTTTTAATCAAATCAAATCAGGCAGATTTCTTTCCCTCCTTCATGTCCATTCACCCAAAATGCTGATGTTTCAAAACTTAAAATGCGTTTTAAAATAAATATTAATAATCCTGAGGTTTTTAATTCAAGCCTTCTAACGAGACATGATAGCTTTATGTGAAGAACAGATTTAATTTAGGCATTTATTACAACATTAAAAACTAGTCGACCAATGAGATTAGCACTTTTGCACATGTGCTACTCGCACAAACACACAAAATAAACACACAAAAAAAAGATATTGCAGATCAAACAGGATTCAATGGTTTCATTTTACTAAAAAAAAGTCGATAAGTGTGTGGAAAATCCATCTTCATTTTTTTTATTTGTGAATAAAATCTATTCATCTTCTTATGACACAATTGCTTGGATTTATTGACGTGGATTTATTGTTTAATCTCTTTACAGAGACTTTCAAGCAGCAGAGTTTAATGGAGAACCCGAAACATTTCGGATTTGATAAAAAAAAACTAATAGTGTGAATCTTCATTTCCAACACAATCTCACGGCAATTCGTAACTTTTTGATATAGTAATTCGTATTACTATATATTCGTATTACTATATAGCTAATTCGTATTAATAAATTGTACTAGATTAAATTTAGTAAAATTTACTTATGCCCCCAATGACGGTTGGGTTTAGAGGCGGGGTTGGGTGCCACGCCTCCTTTTTTAAATTGTACATTTTTGTACGACTACGAATTAGCCACTAAACTGACAAAACGTAAAATACTTACGTTTCCTCATGAGATCAGGCTGTTATTTCGGGTTGAAGTAACCTTTAAATTGTATATGATTGCTTGAAGTCATCAACTCACATTAATGTCAAATAGTCATGTTCAGACTCAGAATAATCAGACTCAATAATTACTCATGAGTCTGAAATGAATTCTCCACCAATCAGGAACCCCTAATTCATAATTGTTTAATTAAATCAGACTATTTTTACTGTAAAATGTGTTGTTTTAACGAACAGATTGATTGATTTTTATTTTGATGACCTCATTTGCAATACTCCATAGGATTGCGGTTCTTTCTCTTATTATATTTGTCTGCTACCTTTGTCTATTACCAAATTTCCACATACTAGTTTGATTTGGTTCTTATTCTTTTAAAATAGATGAATAGGAAAAACTGAATCAAACTTTCATTTATACCTCTCAACTGTCATGTCATTGTGTCACGGTTTTCAACAGTAGTGAAAATTGCATTTGACCATGCAAGAATTAATGTTACCTGTGTAGTTTTCAGTTGTTTGAGGGTTGCATGATTTACATGAAACCAATCAAGTTTTTACCCCAAAATAACATTTGATCACACGGACAGAAAGGTATGTAGATATTGCATTATTCTTTCAGATATTTATTCATCCATATGTAATATTCATCACATTTAATAAAGTAACTCCACCTCATCCTAAAAACTGCACAAGGCATGTTGTAGAAAGGAGGTGCAGCAGTTTTCACATTCCTCTGGTCTGCTATGATATCCCACCGCACCCACCGTACAATCACAAAGGAAGCAGGCCAGCAGAAACACTTCAAAACAGCACACAATGCACCAATCACAGCTCAAATCAAATCAACTCAAACGTACAGGGCTTAGCTTATACGTGGCGGAGAAGACGCTCTGCTAGTGTGTAAGTTCTCCACAAACATGCATTTCTTTCACTTGAGGGAGAGAATGGGGTTGCATAATTACAAAGAATAAATCACTTCGCCTCGCTATTGTCCTGTCTTATAGGTTGTTTCCTTATTGTGTCTCGTGCAGACCCATTAAAGACCTTAAAATGAATAAAACTGAGCCGTGCTGCAACATTACTGGGTTTCCAAAGAAATGTATTGGTATGCAGCAAGATTCCTGAGCAAAATCATCTATGGGGTCTCCCTCGATGAGTTTTTCAGTGTATAAAATATCCGTAAATGAGCAGTTTTCCATATTTTGTGATTCATGTTTTTATTTTAACATAGTTTATTTATGCTTTTGAATTGCATTATGGGACCTTGATCCTTCTTCCAACCTAGAAAAGTTCGAAAAAGTGACTTTTAACATTTTTAAGAGTTTAAAGTGATATATTGTCTAGCTTGGTGTTGTATATTACAGTACAAATACCTTGTAATAAACTGCCAGTACATTTTCTGTTATTTTACAGACATATTTCTCTATATATTATTGCTTATACATTATATTATTTCAAACTACTAAAATAAAAGTCACTTTGTTAAACTGTAGAGTTGAATTTTTTACATAAAATGTCGACAGAGCACAGATTAAGGTCCCATAATGCAATTCGTAACCAAAAACTAACAGAAAACACTTGTGAATCACAATACGGAAACTGTTAACAGATATTTTTTTAGTGTATGATGCTAAATAAAACAAAATTGGAAGACAAATGGATATATGTTTATGGACGTCTTTTCTCATACATGCCTGGACTGTCATTTAAAGGGACAGTGCACCTGGATTAACAGAATGATCGCTTTTTTGTTGTTGTTTTTTTTTAGCTGAACTATACACTCTTAAGGCAAAGACACCAAGTCGGTCAAAAAAAATACAGGCGATGAAAGTGGACTGCTGTTACCTTGTGTCGACTGATTATTATTTTTGAATATTATGTTGATCGCTTTCTTGATGACAACATTAGAACAGCCTTCTGTATTGTTGTTTTTTTGGCTCGTTTTTGCTAAATTGCGTAAATTTTGTTCACTAAACTAATCCAATCAGAGCAATTTCTCATTGATGACCTCAATTACCATCAACACTCACTGTTGTTGCCCGATGGCTGACCGTCAGCTTGGTGTGTCACTGCTTAAAAATAAAGGTTCCAAAACAGAGGTTTTACAGCAATGGCATAGAAGAACCATTTATGATTTCTCTAAGATCCATTCAGCCAGCAAATTATATAAGGACTGTGAAAAACATTTTTAAAAAAAGTTATGAAACTTTCCACAATAAGAAGCATATTTTTAGGGTATGCTTAATAAGCTTTTTCTTTAAGGTTTTGCTCACCGTTGACAACATTGTAAAATCAATCCCTGTTCACATAGTACAATAAAAATGACAGAGTAATAGGTAGCGATGAACAAAGAAACAATTTGCTCATGTCTATAAATGTAACCTATAGTACTTACACAAGTATCATTTTTACAAAATAAATGTTTTGTAGTTTATGTGGCGATGATAAGTGTATTGTTTTCAAAAACACACACTGGCTTCATCTAAAAGGCACATCCATATCAAAAATCTGCTTCACTTTCTGTCTCTAGAGGTACCTACTACTGATCAAATTTGTCCTTCGATATGCCACAATCCTGTGCATTGCATTTCTGACAGTTGAGCTAAAAAAAACTAAAAAAATTCAAATAAAACAGCAATCTCGAAGCAGCGATTGGGTATCATTTTGTGGGTATCATTTTTTTTTTTGACCAACTTTTTCCACTTCTGCTGGCTTTCCTAGAAAGAAGTATTATAGTAAGCAGATATTCCCTTAGGTATGACCAAAGCTCTCTCTGTTTCGATTAAATCATTATGATGTCTCAGAGGACTATCTGAAATCAGCTTTACGAGGTGTCTTTGTACACAAACTCTGCCTCCAGTAACTGCATGATAGAGCAACAAGGCTAAAATAACTTTGTTTTTAGTATAAGGCTGTGTTTTTGTATAAACAAAATGTTTTGTTTTTCTAATAATTGTATTATAAAGGTTCTTTATTGGCATTGCTATTCAACCAATTCCCTGAAACATCCATGGAAACTCCTCTTTCTTCAAAAAGTTCTGTATAGTGGAAAATGTTCTTTAGTTCATTAAAATGTCCTTCACACTCTGAAAAAAAAAATGGTTCTTTTAAGAACTTTTCACAGTAAGGTTCTTTGGGCAGCCAAAAGTGGTTCTTGTATGCCATCGCTGTGAAAACTCCCTTTGTTTTTAAGAGTATCTGTGTATTCCTTTACCGGTGAATCTGTGTTTGTGAGTGTGCATGTCTAGGAGAACATGTGGCTAGACTGCTGTGTGACTCTGATGAAGGTCGTCCTGCGGCTCAGTTCTTTGAGTTTGGCAGCTCCTACATATGTGCAGGTGGAGCGCAAGCCACCCAAGATGTCCCTGATGGTGTTTTCCACGTCACCTTTGTAGGGCACCTGGACCGTCCTGCCCTCAGATGCCCTGAAATCAAACACATGTACCTAAGACACCCTGTTGTTGTTTATATTTCTCCTTTAACAAGTATTTTGACAAATGCACTAAAACCTCAATATGATTAGCTATAAATATGCCTTGTAAATGCATGAAAACATCCTCACCTGTACTCTGCAACCCCTCCGACGTACTTCTTCATTGCGGTGTCTGAACTCATGCCATAAAACAGCTTGAACTTCTTACCATCTTTCTCAATGACTTCACCAGCGCATTGATCGTGTCCTGCTAACATTCCTCCCAGCATGACGAAATCTGCCCCAGCACCTGATGTAAAAGTCATTATTAGACAACTACTTATTTACTGTTTTAAACTATGACTGTATTCCGTTTTATACTTTGGTTGTTGGAAACATTAAACCACAAAAACTGAATTCACCAAAAGCTTTGGCAACATCCCCAGGGCAGCTGCAGCCTCCATCCTAGAGGAGGGAAAAACATTGATTTGCTATATAATCTTTAAACACTGAACAGTTGCAAAGTAAATCTACATTTCTACACAGCTATTGGAACAATTTCCACGAAATGCACATTTGAGTGTAATTTGGTCAACTTGATTGTGCATTTTGATGGATTAAAATATGTTACTTGAGTAGTGTTTTTTTTTAAAAACATTATTAATAGTAGTGTGTTGCGGGGATTACATTTGTTGTCAAAACTCAGAAACGACAAAAACGTATCGAAGCCATTTTCTCGAAAGCTTGTTTGAACAAAACTGGTTAGTTAGACGTTGGTCACAGCTTATTTCTCCAATATCCAAGAGCTGATGAAGAAATCCTGTTGAGGGAACTAGGGTGCTGTTGGCCTACAAAAATATATAATCACTCGCTCCATTCTTACAATGACAGTGAGCTAGTTTTAATAAAGCCTTAGCATCAAACTGAAAAAATAAGAAAACAATGTAATGGAATTGATGATGCCGCCCTCTTGTGGTAATGTGTTGTCATTGGTTTGTGGGTTCTCAACTGTAAACCTACAGTACACTTACCGGCCACTTCATCATGATTAGATGCAACTTTTTAGATCTTCGTTAATGCAAATGTCAGCCAATGTCAGCCTACAACAGGTGGTCTATTTCAGAAACTGCTGATCTACAAAAATATTAGCGCATAACCATTTTAGGGTTTACAATTAACCCTTCATAATAAGTTTATTGACACTCCAGAGAGCTGAACGAGCTCACCATACAGTAGTAAATTAGGAAAGGTTTGCTTGTTGTGACTCGTCTTGATTTCTGCTGCATCATTCAGATGGTAGGGTCAGAATTTGGCATAAACAACATGAAAGCTTGCATCTGTTGTGGCTTGTGTCAATGGTTCAGGTTGCTGGTGGAGTAAAAACGTGGGTAAGATTTTCTTGGCAAACTTTGGGCCCCTAATATAAACTGAGCATAGTGCAAATATCACAACCTACTTGACAATCCCATTATGACCACCACAATAAACCCATTATGTGATGGTTACTCCCAACACTGCATATCATAAAACTTGAATCATCTCAAAATGGCTTCTTGAACATGACAATGAGTTCGCTGACCTCAAATGGCCTCCACAGATCACAATCTAGTAGAGCACTTTGGGTTCTGCTGGAACTGGTGATTCACATAATGCACATGCAAGGTTTTCTATGCGAAGTTTTTTTCTTTCACTTTCGTCAATTGGTGAAGTTTTGTTCATCGCCACTGTCGCCACTTGCTTGCTTGGTTTGGGACTTGTGGAGCTGCGCATCGATGGATTTGCTCTTCAGTGTTTGGACTTTCAGCAGTGAAATCTAAACCACACTGAACTGAACTAAACTGAAATTCAACTCTGAAAACTGGACTGACACAGTTTCAATTTGCTAGAACTTCTATGTTAAGCTGCTTTGACACAATCTACATTGTAAAAGTGCTATAGATATAAAGATGAATAAAAATAAAAGATTAACATACAGCCAACAAATCTGCATGTCAATATGGACCAAAATCTCTGAGAAAGGTATTTCGCATGTTGTTAAATCAATAACCCAAGAAAAAGGAGCTCCAACTCAGTGTACCTAATAAAGTGGCCGATGAGTGTATGCGTGGGCATTCTATTACAATATGGCCTCCTGCTAAATGCTGTAAAGAGACTCACAGAGATGATGTGTCCTTTCAGTCCATGGGCCGAGTCAGCACACTCGATAACAGCGCTCAGCTGAGGATAACCCACACCGGTCTTAATGCGTGTGGTGCACACCGAACCTGCATCACAGTCAAACATCATGAACATGCTCCATAATATTGACTGATTTTGACAGAGTAGTTTTGGGCAATCAAAAGCGATACCTGGCCCAATCCCCACTTTAATAATATCAGCTCCAGACAGGATGAGTTCCTCCACCATCTCTCCTGTCACCACATTTCCTGCCTGTATAGTCCAGATTTTTGTGTTACATGACATTTGCAGTTCAACAAACACAAAATAATGAAGTTCTCCATTAGGTAATGGATTCACTGATTGTTACATTTGGGCAAAAAAATCTCACCATGATGGTGTGCTTGGGAAACCTTTCCCGAACTCTTTTTACAAACTCCACAAAGTGTTCAGAGTATCCGTTGGCCACGTCCAGGCAGATGTACTGGATGAGAGGAATGGCCTCCAGGATGCTGCAGAGTTTCTCCAGATCTGCTGCTCCGCTGCCTGAGCTGGCGGCCACATGCTGGAGATGAGGACAGAGGATAGTCACCAAACTGAAGAAGAGCGGAGCAACATCACAGCAGAGCAGTGCGAGAGACTAGTGATATTGTTTATACTTCTCCGTTGTTTTTATTTTCAATTATATAAATGGTTGATCTATCTTCCAACAACTTTTAACTGTGAAAAGGTCAAAAAAGTGACTTTTATTATCATTTTTAATAGTTTAAAGTGATATATTGTCTGGCTTGGTGTTCTGTTATTTTACTGACTTATTTTTCTACATATTATTTCTTATACATTATATTATATAAAAGTTACTTTGTTAAACTGTAGAATTGAATTTTCAACATCAAAAGTTAACAGAGCAGAGATCAAAGTCCCATAATGCACACGAAATGAGCATTATGGAACTTTAAAATTCACATAATTCACAACCGCAAATAAACTGAAAACACTTGTGAATCACAAAATACGGAAACGGTTTATTAACCGTTAGGTATTCTTACAGTGTATGTAAATGCGCATTAATATTTATTCAGTTTTTATATCAATTTCAGTAATATTATGGACTAATATGCAAATGCTTGTATAATTTATTTACAATATAGTGTGTAAAGTAATATTTTTGGTCTTTTAGTACAGTGCTCAGCATAATTGAGTACACCCCATTTTGAAAATGAATATTTTTATCAATTTCTCAGTGAATATGGGCAGTGTATTTTGGTGCATTTAAACAAAACAGATTTATTAAACAGATATATTTATTAAAAGAATATTTTATTCACCAAACATATTTAGAAATTGAAAGATAATACAATTAAATTTAAGCAAAATATTGCAATAAAATTATAATAATTACAACCTACAAAATTTTTCAATTTTTTGCTTCTCTTGATTTTTCCTCTTTTTTTAAATTTGTATTTAATATTTTTCTATGACATATAAATTTGGGTGGACTAGTTTTTGGACCGTTATCGTAAGTTATTTTGTTAGATAAGCTTCAGACTTGGCTTCACTACTGACTAATCTAGTGTATATGCACAAATATAATATTGAAATGCTTCCTATTAAAAATATGAATTTAAAAGATAGATTTGTGAGGGGTGTACTTATATATGCTGAGAACTGTACATATATTGTTTACCAAAGAAGTTGTTCCAATTGGATTTGCATTATAAACCTTAAATTATAGTTTAACATTTTTTTTTTAATTATTATTATTTGTTGTGTTACGTTTTTAGTTACTATTCTTTCAAAATCATTCCGCATAAATCTGCAGGTTTTAAAATTTTATTTATTTATTAATTTTGTTGTACAAAATTTAGCGCATTTTTACACTGTAAAAAAAAAAGTCGGGTTCCACACAATCCCTTCACGTCATCAGACAGCAAATCAATTAAGATAATTTAATGGTTTTTACCATTTTAAGTTTATTGAACAAAAAAACAATTGCTCAAGAATTGCATTGTTTCAGCTCATTTTAAATAAGTAGGGACTTCAAAGTAAACAAGCATGGAAAAAGATTTCAGTGTAAAACTAATGTAAAAAAAAAACAGTAAAAAAAAAAAGTTTTAAAGCCCATATAGAAAAAGTGAATGGTAATAAATACTTCCAGAACTAGTCCTGCAAAAAAAAGAAAAGAAAAGTGGACCGATAGTCTTTTATCTTGGTTTCTAAAATGTTGCGATGTGACTGTACCACTTAATTAAACAGCTTTTGATTAAGCAAGGCAGGAAAGTCATTTCTGTCCATTCACCTCAAGGCACTCTGGATGATTGGCTGCAAAAGTCTTCCACTCCTCCAGGGAGTAGTGCTTCTGGATGGCTGTGAAGAGTGTGTGCTGAAAGACAGCAGAGAGACGTGTCTGGCACAGAGACAGACAGAGATATAAGAGCCTCTTGATCCCAGCGCGTGGAAACAGGACACAGCTAATTATGTTTCAGCGAGATCTTGATAATGACGGAGATAAAACAGTAAAACAAGACTTTCTCTGGGTTGTATTTCAGACGGTGGCGCTGCGTTTCGTCACTTACTGTGCTTTGTTTAAAGAAGCTCTCACCTTGCTGAGCACCTGCGCTATCTCAAAAGTGCCGGTGGTGTCCATGTTAGCAGCAATGATCGGGATGCCATTGTATGTCTGCTTTGAGTTCCGGAATGTGAAGGTCCTCTGCAGGTCAACCTTCGGGGACAAGACATGTTGAGGAAATTATTTTCTAAAATAAACAGCATGCGCTGTTTTAAACAGCAGCCTCATTTTAATGGACTGGCCTACAATTAGCCCTAACCTAGTTTTTGTTCTATTCTCCTGGCCCTGTAATCCAACTAAGCATGCACCCAGATATATTATAACTAAAACATATTTAGACCCATTAATCTGTCACATATTCGCTGTAATGAATGAACTTACTTGTCCATGTCAAGTGGATGATAAATACAGTGTGCAGTAATGCTTGCTCTGAATGAAATAAGGAGTCTTATAATACATATTTTCACATACTTTTCTAATTAAAGGATATCTAGTATACCCCTTTTTACAAGATGTAAAATAAGTGAGCGTGTATGTGAAGTTTCAGCTCAAAATACCACACAAATAATTTTTTATAACTCTTTGAAACTGCCCCTTATAGGCTTTGATCCAAATTTTGGTCTTTTTTTAAAAAGGGGCGGGGCTACAAACACCTATGCGTCATTATAATCCTGTTGGGTAAGGTGTGAAAACTCTAATGGTGGACGGCTGCTTCTCACTCAGGGCTGTTTATGCTAATGAGGGAGAGATCGTCACTAATGGGTGGGGGTTTCCCACTCTGATGACATACACAAAGGGAGAATGTCAATCAGATTGTTTCAGCAGACTGTTTTTATCAAGTTGTATTATAAAAAACAAATACGATTAGAGCAGGGGTCTCAAACTCAAATTGGCGGGGGGCCATATCAGTGACTGACAATTCATAGGAGGGCCGTTTTAACATTCAAGCACAAGAAAAAAAAGTGGAAACCTGATGTAATTGATGCACTCAGACCTTCTTCCCCAGAGTATCAAAGCTCCTTTTTGTTTCTTCTACATATTGAAGGGGTAGTTTAAATTGCTATAAAAAAATACTACAATTTAATAATAGGCATAATAATAATAATGTCCCAATCAATTGTTGCGGATCAAAACCACAAGTGGCTATATGCGACTGCACAACAATGATAGTGATTCAAAATTATATATATGAATATATGTTTTGTTGGGCCGAATCTCATTATATTTTTTACGTCAGTTGCGGGCCGGAGGGAGAAGGAGGGGCCGCAAATGGCCTGCGGGCCGGCAGTTTGAGACATTAGAGGCTATATAATTCACACACTGTTGCCACACAACGGTTTAAATCCCTTATAAAAGTGATTTTTGCACAATAGGTCCCCTATAATATGTAAAATCATGTTATGTCAAATATTAGTGTTGAACAAGAGAGCACAAGTTTATTTCTAGTTTTGAGATAGTGTAAGGTTTGTCATTTAGAAAATTTATTTAGCACCTATTGTTTGTATCTGATTCCTTTCCTTTCGCTCTAGAGTGTATGGCAACCCTAATTTATTAGGAAGTTATTAAATTTGACACACAGATGGAGGACAGTCTGAAACATTATACACTGTAAATTAGACTAGGTTTTTTTTCTCCTGATTCTTTGGCTCAAGACAGTTTGAGTGCACTATCACTGAAAATGTTTAATTCATTTAAATTTCATGAAAAAACTCCAAGACCACTGTTCCCATTTCAAGACAATTTCAGATTTCAAGATATCACATTCAAATTAATTAGTTAAACTGTTCCTGAATAATGCATGAAGGACTTTGACAGAGCTGAAATGCACTTCAGGCCCAAAGGTGCTCAAAAAGTTATGAGGCAGGGACATCTTTTAGTCAAAAATGGTAATGAAATATATATATAAAAAAAAAAAAAAAATCCTAATAGCTTTAGATTAGTTTTGCCTATTATCATGAGATCATGGAGGAAATATGAATATCAATTATGCCAAAATCAAACTTTGTCTGGCATTTTGATTTAATTTAAAAACTTTGTCAAACTCCTAAATTGTTTGTGGATTACAGACCATGCTGATTTCATGTTGATCAAATGGTTTTGTTTACAGCATTAACAACTGAGCTTTCACATACACAAATAGTATCAAACAAACTGAATTTTTATTTTTTCAATATTTGAATTAATGAACAAAATATATATACTTAAAAGCCAAAAAAAGCATTAAAATAATTTAACAAACGAATAAATACAGTATGAATAAAGTATGTGCTTTTTACATATGTGCTCATGCATGAGGGTGATTATTTTTGGGGGTCTGTATTCTCTAAAAGACTAAATAAAAAAAATCCCAAGCTGTAACTAATAAATACAGTGAAAATATAGTAAATATTTTTTTAAAATCTGATTAACATAATCATCCTTAGCTGAGACATTGGTGGGCTTAAGTGAAATTGTGCTGAATCATTTAAAGGTCTGAAAAGGAAATTCTACCTCTCTCTCTCTCATGCACAGGCCCCTTTCAGGTTCTCTGAATCAGTTCTCAGTCATTCCCAGTTCCAGTAAGTGCTGCTGCAGTCACATCAGTCACACTACACTGCTCCATGAATAATCGCCCTGCTGCAATTTATTGAACTGCTTTGCTACTCAATAGGTGTGCAGAACAAATTCACCATTTCCCCCTTTCAAACGACACATGAGGGATCACAGATTGTTTGTGAGGACAGTGATTGATTACTGCAGGTTATGAAGTGGCGCTCAGCTGCTGTTCCGCTCAGATCATCACCGCCATCAGATTAGCCAGACGCAGCGAGATCTGACCACTGCTCTACGTCATCCTGCAGAGAAAACTCACCAACTACACAGTAGGAGACCAATCGGCAAACTGAACACAACTTAAATGACACAGTAGCATGAATAAAAAGAGTTAACTGAAAACTTTTAAAAAAAAACTCACCCAAAAATGAAAATTGTCATAATTTACTCGAGCTTTACTTTTTTCAAACCTTTACAAGTTTCCTTTATTCTGTTAAACACAAAAGAAAATATTTTGAAAAAAAAATAGTTGGAAACCTGTAACCATTCACTTCCATAGTATTTTCCTACTATGGAAGTCAATGGTTACAGGGTTTCAGCATTCTTCAAAATATCTCTATTAGTGTTCAACAGAATAAAGGAACGTATAAACATTTAGAACCACTTTAAGGTAGGTAAATTATCATTTTTTGGATGAACTATCACTTTAACTAATAAAACATGATGTTTTAAGAAAAAATATTGGTCTTTATTAGATAAACTTATGAAACTTTGCACTGTATGATCATTAATAAAAGTGTACGTCTTTGTCCCATTATGACTATGAGCAACACTACATAGGAATCTGCTTTTATTAGCATGTTGGCACACCTCAGGCCTATTTTTAAACATTTTAAAAGCACCAGCTCTCAGGTTGCATTTACTTACCCCTGAAAACACATCAACACTACAAAATCAAGACAAGCCAACAAACACACACACTTCAAGACTAATCAAGTTAAACAAAACCCAACTCAAGCTAAACCATAAACAAGAGCCCTGTGAAAACCTTCTCTGTCAGTCTGACTTTATCAAGGTCATCCTGGTTTTCACTTTCATTCCTTGCTGCTCACGAACACGGAACTCCCAGCAGATGTTCCTACCTCAGACCTGCTCTTCAGGCTGCTCCTCTTTGGTCTGAAAAGGACATCTTTGAAGTCCAGTTTGAGGTCGGCATCCACCCGGGGCATACTGGCGGTCCTGAGAGTGGAGGAGAGTCTCCGGGCTGGTGCAGTCACTGGTCCAGAGCTCAAGGCACCAAACCCGAACCGGCAGAAGAACAGCGTATTTATAGTGTAGAAAGGGCCGTCACTGCCCAGGCCCCCATGGCTTTATTTGGCAAGGCCTGTACGCTCCCTCTCTCCTTCTCTCTCTCTCTCCACTTGCATTCGGTCTGGAGTGGCAGCAGCAGCAGCACAGATAAAAGTGTTTCCTGCTCGTCTGTCTGACAGACATATAAACACACACACAGAGAAGCAGAGTCGCTGCAGCTTAGCTCAGCACTGCAGTACAGTATGTACACAGAGCTCCTGCTGTCCAGCTGGGGTATTGCTCCTCTAAATCAATGAAAGATCTACTGGGAAATAAAAGGGAGGGACAGAGGAGAGGAAGCAATGGAGATACAGTCTCTCTTGTGCTTTTTCATTTTTGAGGTTGACCCTTGGATCTGAAAAAGTGATTTAAAAAAAACTGACACCAAAAACTTGAAATTAAAAACTGTGATAATTCACAGTTACCCATTATTTGTTCCAAATCTATTATTTATAAAGAAGATATTATGAAGAATGTTGCAAACTGGTCATTTTATTTTTCTTACTAAATGACATTCTTCAAAATTTCCACTTTTTTGTTTAACAGAAGAAAAAGAAAAAACTCTAAAATTTTTGAAACCACTTGAGGATGAGTAAATGGTGGGTTTATTTTATTTTTGGGGGTGAACTATCCCTTTAAATATGTGTTCTTGTTCTTATTTGCTTACTAAGCACAGTGCATATTGTATGTCACCTTGTTTATTTTTAGAAGTTGATATTACTCAGCACTATTGTTTGTTTTTAGTTGAATTGCCTTAAAAAGCACAATATATTGTGCTATGCATTTAATACTTTTTTACATGAATGTACATTACACTGAAAGACAAAGAGCATTATTTAACCAATATTTCGACAATGTACTCTCATAGCATGTAAAAAATAGTTTCCTCTTTACATAAAATATTTGTTAAACATGTAATTTGATAAAGACACCAACATGGAACATTTTGGCATTTACAAAATGTAGACATAATCAGCAAAGGCCAAAATACATTCATATTTTACTAATGTAATAATAATATTGTACTGCAAACTCCAGGAAAAAATATAGCAATTGATTTAGCAGAACTGTAAAATTTCAGTACTAATATATCACTAACAGTGCTTTTATTTTTGCAGAAGTCTTTAAAGGTTCTCTTTTGTAAACTACAATCATGACAAACTTGTATTGGTGCTGCAAATTGCGTTTTTTTGCGTGAACAGTTTTTGTAGAGCAGCGTTTATTACAAAACAAGCTGATTGGATCAACTATTTATTTACAGTATATAATTAAATTGAAGCCTTTGAGACTTGAAAAAAATAATGGTGAGTAACATGTTTTCATATTCTCACAGTCCATTTTACTTTTTTTTCTTTTTTCATTTCCTGAATGACCCTGACAGAGCTGTTAAAATAGTGTTTTGAACACAACCGCACGGTTCAGAGTAATGCATTCACTCAGATGCAGAAAAGCATTTGAAAATGCAGCATTTCACAGCTGTGGTAATTAAGGCGATTCACATGGGTCACACTTCAAGTAGAAAAATACAGAAATCTACATAAGCATTAAAAGAAATCCTGATAACCTCATTAAGATCTTAAAGGTTTCAGGCGACCCCGTCCAGCTTGAGCGTCCAGGCCTGAGCGGGTGAGAAAGGCAGATCAGGCAGCAACAAAATCAGTCCTGATGAATGCAGAGGAGCCCATTTCAAAGGTTTAGGATTCCCCAACAAAGTCACCTGAACACAGATGCAAGAGAAACAAAGACACTAATTAATATCTTAACAAAAAAATAAATAAATTTTTTGCCCTTTTCACATTCTATATTTTATTTACCACTGTGTTGTCGGAGGTTTTGGGTGCAGAAAGTTCAAAGGTGTTCTGGGTGGGACTGGAGGTAAAGATTGCATACACAATGGAGTTTTTCGATGTATACCTGAAATTAAATGAAAATTTTAAAAAGCATTTAATACACTATAACTACACCACATGGTAAAATAAAATTTAAAGGTTTGTTTACACTTCATTCATAAAGACAGACCCTTGCTTCTTTTCTAAATGAATCATCTGTTTTGAACAAATCATTTGTATGACTGAATCGATCAGTCCCTCCTTAAGACAAGGACTTGCCACTATAAACTGGCCATCACAAGCCCAAACCAGCCAAAGTACAAGCACAATAAATAAAACAGTTTGATTATCTTCAATGCAAGTGATTCTTCTCAAAAATATTGACATGTTACAATTTTTTGTCGATATCACACAATCTTAGTTATTCCCATTCATGAAGACAAAACTGTGTATCGATATGATTTTTTGTTGTATTTTATGTTGTCTTTACAGGACCTAAAGCTGACATAGTAAAATGGACTAATTACATAGTCCATTAAAAACACATGCTCATGGTCAATCAAATCAATAATCAAAATAATAACCTTTGCAAAATAGCATCACTATCAAAGTGGCTCATGAATTTTTTATTAAGTACCTAACACTATTTGACAGTTTTTGAATGGCAGATACAGTAAGTGAGCACTTACGATTGGCCTTGATATCATCATTTAACGCAATGGCCTTCAAATGTTACAATTTAAATTTCTCACATGGTTCTTAGGCTACGTCTACACTAATGCGGCTAAATTTAGAAAATTAGTCTAAAAATGCTCCATGTCCACACTATTGTTTTTAATTCTTTCGCTCAGTACTGCACATGCGCAAAAACGTAAAACGATTTTACCAGCGTCATATCCACCTGGCATTTATTTGCTTCAGTGTCTTTAAAACGTTGCTGCAAAATGTCGCAACTATCGTCTGTTTTTGCCGCTGAACAATAGCTCCCACTAAACATTCCATGTCCTTTGAAGAGAGGCAATATGGAGCATGTACAAACTGGCATTAATCTTTAATAAAGCTGTCAAAATGGACAGCATCCTAAACATCTGCTTTACAATGTCATCCACCATGTTAGCTGAATTGGTCACCATTTACGAGAGCCTCCATTTTCACAGTCCACACTGCAACATGAAAACGCCGTTTTCAAATGTATCCACTTTGGACTGCGTTTTCAAAAAGATATGTTTTCGTTTCCTAAAATGCCTTCTCAGTGTGGACGGGAGACCAAAATGGAGAAAAAATATGCGTTTTTAAACGAAAACGTATTAGTGTGTACATGGCCTTATAATACTAACAATTGTCATCCCTAAATGACACTTTTTGACTGCAACTGCAGTTGGAAGCGAACCTTAGGATTGTTTTTAAATGAACTGTTAGGCATAAAAAGGTAAGAAAAAAATATAAAAATATCAACACACCAGACAGGAACAGTGGCATTCTCAGTTTGAACTCTCCAAGTGCTTGATGCATAGATGGCTTCACCGTTGATCTGCAGCCAGGCTCCAATTCCTCTGAGACGTTCCTCAAACACAGGAGCGATCACCCCATCTGC
>CAIGQV010016734.1:8213494-8250634 GCA_903798115.1 Danio jaintianensis
GCGCGTGGAAATCAGGCGCAAAATCCGCGTAGCTGAAACCAGGCGGGTAGTTTTTTACCATGTACAGGATATACTTAAATTCGTGTGCCCCCTTCCAGTTCCACCAGAACCACTCGCTGCCGAAAGCGGGCACCGAAAACACCCCCCAGTGAACAAAGATGCCGAACTTCACCTCGTCGTACCATCCAGGCAGAGGTCTGGAGTCCAGACTTGTCCAGTCAGGAGTATATCGAGCTCCGATAACTGATGCGCATGATAGCAGACAAAGAAACAGCGATATCTGACTCCGAGTCACTTGCATGTTTGCAGACGCGATAGCGCTCACTGTGGTCAGCTAAAGTGACTCGCTATCACGACTGTCAGTATGACTTCTGCACTACAAAGAGATGTCGGTTGATTTACCTTGGGACCAAACATAATGCCGTTGCAAAAAACCAGAGCAACCAGTTTGTATTTCCTGGTTTATCATATGACATCACTCATGTGACTACAACACATGACTTAACCTGCAAAACAACTCGCACAAGGGAATAAACCTAAGGATAAAAGAAAATAAACAAATCACTATGGTTCTGATTCTGAAATCGGACTCGCCGTATGTTTTGGATTCGCCACAAAAAGAATCGGCTCATAAGAGTCGTTTGGTCGGGAACTTTTAAAAATATTATTTATTCATGAAATGACTTCCATAATGCTGTATCATGTATATAATAAAAAGAACAATAAGACGTGCATCATTTATATAATAATAAAAAAAAGGCAGAGGGGGAAGAAATCATTAAGTAATTATAAAATATGCAATCATAAATGGGGTATATGCACTGCTAGTGTTTTTCAGCCAATGATAAAGCTCAGGTGAAAGCTTAATATGACTATTTTCAGTTTCATATGTCCTTTTACAGCATTGATGTAATTACAATACATTGTTAAATAGACTTAAACGTTCATTTAGTTCTTCAAGTGTAAAACGAGATGAAAGACCATGTAACCGCTAGCGCCGTCAGGATCAGCAGGCGTGTGCAGAAACTCTATTGAAAATACTGGGGTAAAATAAAGTGTCATATTTTAAAGACATGGCAGGGGAAAATGGAATTTAATGCAGTGCTTCTTGTCCGGTCTGATACCCACTTTATATCGTACATCTATCAGGCAGTGAAGAACACTGAATTTGAAAGAAATCAGACGCTAAACATGGCAATTTTATAATGGAAAGACAGTTAACCGCACACGCTGGGACTGGCTGGCTGAAATTAAAAGTCTGTGTGAATATACCCTATTGAAAGCAATGCTGACATTACAAATACATTTTATGCCAATCAAAGACAGAACACGTGAGTTATAGGCTATACCAGAAAACAATGGACAAGTTCTTACACTACACTACACTACACTGGTGATAGGGTAAAAAGTTTCGGTTCCTATCCATACTGAGCACTGCTGGAGCACAGAGAAATAAGTTCCTAAATTAAAGAGAGAGAGTCGACTGAATTTTTTTAATTACTTTTTTTATTTCTGAAAATGTTCCTACTAAAAAACAAAATGTGTGTGTGTAGGGGGTGACTTTAACGTCTTTTTAGTCATAAAAGAAATGTATAGACTAAATAAAAATGCCTTTATAACCACAGCGCATTTTTAGATTCTTGATGACGATTTCTGGAATCGACAAAACACTCATATCATTGAAATGCACCAACAAGACCACTAAAATGGTCCCTGAAAAGTGTTTCAAGCAAAACTGCCACAACCCATTCAAAATCTGTTGTACAGAAAATATGTTTGTAATACATAATTAGACGTAGCAAATATGTACTAAAGCCATATATAGTGTTTCCCAGCTGTCATGATTTCAATTTAAATTAATCTTTAATTTCCACCAAACAATCATCCTTCTTTTGTAACCCAACAAAATACATATATTAAGGAAAAAGTAACTAAACCGGTATTTTGTTACCAGTAGAGCACCGGTCACACCCTGCCTCCACAAAAGTCTTTTCTTTTCAGTTCATTTGGTAGCATTCAAGTGGAAATGATCCTACAGTAGTGTGCCATTCTCTGCTAGCTGCTTTACGACAATCTGTTTATCATCCTGTTCAGCATTACTAGCACTCGCCTCCGCTTCATCTCCTTCCTCCATAAACATGGGCCAGTCAGAGTCTCTAGCGCTCCTCTCCACAGCTTCAGGCTGGATGTTGAGGCTCATGGAGGACGGATCGTGATTGTGAGTTGTAGTAACAAACGTGCAGCCGTCACAAAGTCCAAATCGCTTCATTCCGTGGGACACAATGCCTGAGAACACTTGCCGACAGCCTTTGCACACAATGGGCCATGTAGAGCGGTGGACCTTCAAAACAAAAATACACACTGGTTTGAAGACTTTGAAATGAGAGAAAGACTGCAATAGTGATTCATAACTAGTACACTACCTGACAAAGGTCAGGTCACCTATCCAAGTTTTAGGAACAACAAATAATAACGTGACTTCTAGTTGATCGTTTGGTATCAGAAGTGGCTGATATGAAAGGCAAACCCTCTCCTGTGGTTTGTAATGTAATGGGCAGCACAAATGTCTTCATACCTCAGGCTGTTGATGTTGTCATCCACTCTGCAGACCTCTCTGCAGACCCCCATACTGAATGTAACCCCAAACCATGATTTTTCCTTCACCAAACTTGACTGATTTCTGTGAGAATCTTGGGTGCATGCGGGTTCCAATAGGTCTTCTGCAGTATTTGTGATGATTGGGATGCAGTTCAACAGATGATTCATTAGAAAAATCTACCTTCTGCCACTTTTCCAAATGATCAACTGGAAGTCAAGTTATTATTTGTTGCTCTTACAACTAGGATTGACGACAAGACACCCGGCAACATTGGCGTCATTTTAACGTACAGTATATTTACTAAATACTGATTGTAAGAAACTAATCCCAAACTAAAACATTAAGCATATACTGAATAAAAATGCTAATTGGCGCCTATAGATCTGCAGGAATAACAGTGCTGCCTTTATTACAGCAGTAAACAAAGCAGCGTGATTTCAAATCTAGCAGGATTTTATCGATTTCATAAACTTCACAGCACCCCAATATTCAGATTAAATTAAGGCAAACTTTAGCATACAACTATACATTGTAGAATCAAAAAGGATACAAAATTTAATACTTTGTAAAAAAAAAAAGCATTTAAGACTTTTTAATACTTTTTAAGGGACTTAAAAAAACTATTAAAAGTTGATAAATCAATTAAGAGAAATTTAAGACCCCACAGACACCCTGAATTTTTACTGTTCTACTGAAACAAACATTTCCCCTAAATCTTGGATGGCCTAATGAGAATATAAACAGCTTTTTTTTTTTTTTTTGCAGTCAAACATTTTATTCCTTTAAAGTTCATCTTAGATCATCAAAAAGACATTTAAACTGTGTGCATGTTACACTACAGTTTTAAAGAGAAAACGCTAGGAAAAGTGCTGACTGATGAATTTGCATATTTTAAACGTCATATTGAAACCACCAGGCTAGACCTGTAAACACTGTTAAAACTGGACTGTCAACTTTAAGGTGGATATACACTATTTCCAACCTCACCTGTTTATATGGGTGTATATACACAATACACTCAGATGATGAATTATGCAATAAATAGCACATCTATAATTCTCCTTAATTGTTTTATGGTTTTGCAAAATGTAAACTATATTGCTATGTAAATTTATATAGGCATTAGTGTTGCCATGATACAGTAATTTCTAACTTTGATACGATACCTTGAAAAATATCGATATTCAATACCATTTTCGATACCATGGGGGAAAACAAATCCACAATATTAAAAGTATGCAAATGAAGTTTATGAAAATAATGCTTATATCAGACATATCAGCAATCCTTAATTCCAAAAGGAACCTTTTGGATCACAAAAAAAAAAAAAAAAAATTAGCACAATTTCATCTTATTTTCTGATTAAAACAAAATTGTTATTAATAATATTAATATTATTATTATTCATCTCCCCGCTGGTGAGAAGAGAGTTCGAGAGAGCAAAGCCAGTATCAATATTAACCAAAAGCAAGACTGTATCATTTTAGATCTTTCAGTATCGATATTTTTGACAACACTAATAGGTATATCCGACTGTATTCAAATAGAAATAGCATACTCACAATGCAAAGCAATATACAATATAGCAAATCTCAACTACACAATTGTTTTAATTAAAACAAAATGTAAACTATAACCTGCTCTAACATAAGACATGCTTTCAAAGTGTATATTTGTGTTTCGCTATACAAATATAATGACTTCATTTGAATAATTTCAATTTCCATCAAAAGCATGACCATTTCGGAGTAATTGAAAACTTTGGAATGCTACAGTATACACACAACGCCTGATCATTTTAATTAATAAACTAAAGTGCAGCAAACGGATTTGTTCATGCTCTGTCAATTTACAGCAGAACTAACCTTTTTTTTTTTTTTTTTTCAGATTTTAATGCTATGAAACAGTATCAAAAGCAAAAAATGTAACCTTCACATTGAGATGAACACTCATAGTTATTATTTATATTTGAAGGCCTGGAAAGACTTACAGAAATAGCATGAGTTCGTAAATGTTCTTGTCGCGTGAAGCGTTTGCCGCAGACCTCACAAGGATACGGCCTTTCTCCTGTGTGGCAGCGGATGTGCCTCTTCAAGATGCCTTTCTGTTTGGCCGTATAGGGACAGAATGGGCATTTGTGCAGTCTCCCTGTGCAAGCAAACACACACACACACGCACGTTTTAAAATAAGTTTAAAATATAATAAAAAATGACTTGTTTTAAGGCCTGTTCACAGCAAGAGTTAAACCTATAACAATATAGATTTAATTTCAAGAATTTCTAGTTTTCCAAAATAAAATTTACATTACATGTATGGTACAGGCAAAGCAAAATGAATCCCTGTGACTGTTGACATATTAAAGTTTTAGGAAATGAAACAATCCTTCCATGCAAGAAACGGAATTATTATTATTATTATTACCTGTAACCCACATGATGACACAAACTCGCACGTGAGCTAATGCTTTTTATTTAAAATGGAGAGGAAGAATGTGTGTGTGTGTGTGTTCTGTTGTATTTAGACATGCACTGATAATAAATATTAAGGAATGGGTGCAAGACTGAACTTTGTGCACTAGCCTAATATTGATGAAAAAGCCCCAATCAGCAGCCACGCCTCCGTTTTCAGATGTCTCTGTTTTCCCCCATCCACACTGACACGGAGCAGCAGTGTTTTGAAATAAAAACGGCCTCTTCAGCGTTTTGAAAAAGCTCACTTTTCAGGGCTCGAAAACTAGTAGTGTGGATGGGTAGTGTGGATGGAAGGTGTAACCATAGCAAAACTTATGCGTTTTAAAATTAAAACGTATTAGTATAAACAGGGCCTTACTCTGCTTACTTTGTTTCACTGTCTTTGTTGCACAGCAGTGCATATGTTACTGTTAAGTTTCTCTATATAGCATGTTAGTTTATTTCATTCTACTGTCTGTACATTTAAACATGTAACTTAATAAACAACTTTGCCTGCTTTAAGGTTTCCATCTATAAGATTCTTTCTCTTTATCAATGATGATAACAACTTCAATGGAGTCAGATTAATTATAATGGAGTCAGATAAATAATTGATTTAAACACGCCATCCTTCAACTGCTTTCTGTTTTCGATTATTGGTTCAGAATAGCAGCGTAAGCTTTAAGCCTTACACTGGTAATTAATTTACTATATTTTCTGCAGATGCTGCACTCCTCTACAAAATAATCCCCAACCAATATAAAAGTGTTCATTATTTCCAAATAGATCTATTAAAGGTATTTGGTGAAATATCTCAATATACGTTTATTTTCCCAATATTGTGTAGTCCTAATTTTTTTCCATCATCTCTCACCTGGGCCGACAGGGTGGCTCAGTGGTTAGCACTGTCGCCTCACAGCAAGAAGGTCGCTGGTTCGAGTCCCGGCTGGGCCAGTTGGCCTTTCTGTGTGGAATTTGCATGTTCTCTCCGTGTTGGCGTGGGTTTCCTCCGGGTGCTCCGGTTTCCTCACAGTTAAAAGACATGCGCTATAGGTGAATTGAATAAACTAAATTGGCCGTAGTGTATGTGTGTGAATGAGTGTGTATGGATATTTCCCAGTACTGGGTTGCAGCTAAAAGGGCATCGGCTGTGTAAAACATATGCTGGATAAGTTGATGGTTCATTTCGCTGTGGCGACCCCTGATGAATAAAGGGACTAAGCCGAAGGAAAATGAATGAATGAATCTCTCACCTGGATCATCTCCATACCAATCGTTTTGAACCTCCATCCCACAGGGACCCGCCGGACCAAGCACATCATCGCCCCGGCCGAATCCACTCACATACCCCAAACTCTGCGAAAAGTGTTCATCGCGGTTAGGGTTCATCCCGCCTCTGTACAACACATCTGGAAACTGCTTCATCGGACAGTTAGCAAATGATACAGAGGAGTGCTCAGTGCTTGGAGCTGGGCTCGTGTTAACAGTTCTCTCCCCGTCATGATTTGGCCCTTGATAAAGAGCTGTGTCTTTGGATTCTCTTGAAGATTCACCCTCCTCATCAGGGTCGTACTCGATTTTGGGATGCACCAATCCTAGAAGTAGACCTGGAGTGGACGAGTTGACTAAATCTGGGCCTGGGCTGACCTTGAGTGGAGCGTTCATGGGTGTATGGTTGGGAAATGCTCCTTGGGAGTTTTCGCTTTCGGAGTCTTTACTGCTGGTGGCTGCTGGAGTGCAAACGGCAGCTGTTGGGGCATCATCGGGGCTGAGGGCCTCGGTGACCTGACAGGTCCTTTGGTCGGCTTCAGAAGTGGATGCCACAGGGGTGCAAGTGACTGAAACTGGGGTTGCACTATTATCCAACCCTTCCCTTTCCCTGAGTCTCTCGATTTCCCTGTTACAGATCTCCAGGGATGATTTGATGTAGCCCTTGCAAAAGTTCACCACATCGGTCATCTGCAGGTAACTTGCAGCAGACATTATTTCAATCACATTGTCACTGCGAAGGTCCAGGCGTCCTGAATACAAAAAATCAAGAATAAAGGAGAACGCCTCAGCCGTGACGATGTCCAGAGATGCCGTGCTGTGTCTTTGGCCATTGTCTTGCAGGTAATGCACCAGCAAAGCCCGAAAATAACCACTGCTGGCGAAGAGGATGTTACGATGCGCTTTGAACACACGTCCCTCGACTATGATGCTGCAGTCACAGAAGAAGTTCCTTTTACGCTGTTCGTTCAGCTCTGACAAGAGTCTGGACAGGTAGGAAGGAACATCCATGTTCACAGTTGAAGAGCCATGAGTTTCTCTGGAAAAACAGAAATATGAATCAATGATTGTGAAAATGTGCTTTAATAAACTCCTCAGATGTTAGGGTTAAAACAGTGTTGTTTGTCATCTCGGTTTTCTCAGGAAACGCTAATTTAAAGTCTGTGGAAGTTGCAGAGATTTTATATTTCAGTATGTTTATATATAAACCCTTTTCAAATGTCCAGGTTTCTCAGCAGCAAAAAAATTCTTAGGTGGATAAACCTAGACCGAAGTTAATAGGAAAGTTCCACTAATATTTTTTTTTTTGCATTCCAATTTGCTCAAATAACAAAAGAAAAACTCCACGTTAGTGTTGTTGGAAAGATAAAAGGAAAATATTGTGTGAGATGATTTAATCCTAGTTACATTTTATTTTAATTAATTAGCTTTATTTAATTAAATCGCTAACTTAAAACTCACGTAGTCACGCTGAATCATACACTCAATGAGATAATGCGCTCCCCGCTGGAACAGACAGAAACAAAGATGGCAGGCCAGAGCCTTACATTTCTGTGCTGAAAGTATTCTCAATATTTTCAATGCATGAAAGAAAAGGAAAAGGGGATTGTCTCAATGGATATGAGTTTTTTTTAAAGGTAAATGAAGGTGTAGGTTATACAGTGCATTGTTAATTGCAGAGCTTCTGAAAGAGATCAAGCCTCAACCAGGTAAGAAAAAGTAATGCAAAAGTAACGTATTGCATTACAATAAAAAGTAACTAAGTAATGAAAGTTAAGTAATGAAACTAGTTACTTTTTTAGGGAGTAACTCAATATTTTGATGCATTACTTTAAAGTAACTTTCCCCTACACTGCTGATAACATCAGCCAGAAAAGAGAACAATGTCAAATTTACTGTCCAGTCCACAGATGCAGTATTAGAAACACCCCGCATGTGTTATTTGTTTTTTATTTGATGCAAAGGTAGACCCTTTTTTACATTTCCGGGTTTCTCAGTAGGGGAAGTCGCCATAGGTGGGTAAACTTAAGAGAGCAGTGAATGGGAGAGCACAACAAATTTTTTTTTTTTTTACAATCCTATTTGCTGAAATAATAAAAGGAAAATGCCACAATGGTGTTATCAAGACTTTCAGAAAAAAAAAAAAATAGTGTAGCAGCAAGAAGAGAGAATAACATCAAATTTACTGTCCCGCATAATTAGGGATGCAACGATTATTAATTTTGGTTGTACGATTATAGTCTGAGGAATAATCACAGTTTCACTGTTATCACGATTATTATGCATTCATTAATTTCAAAACACTACTAGTTTAGAAAATCACATGAAAACTCATATTTTAAAGTGTTATTTATTACTGCTCAGTAACCAATTAATACAGCACAAAATAATATTAAAAAACAAACAATAGTCAATTTTTTCTTTGGATTTAAATGTTTTGGCATTTAAACATAAGTAGTAATTTTAGACTGAAAATAAATGACAGAACAATAAATAAATAAATAAATAAATAAAAATAAGAATAAATAAAAAAAATTGTCACAAATTTGTCTGATGTAAATCTAAGCTATTAGCTAAGTACTTCCCTTTTAAAGAGAACAAATGTAGTCAAAGGCTGCTGAACCTCTGTCTGAAAGGCACTTTTGATCAACTATATTTTGAACTTGTTTGGTATTTTCATTTTGTATTTTTTTCTCTTTGGAGTAGAAATGTGTATATTCCATACAAAGTATGAAGCTGATCAGTCAGTTCTTGTCACGTGACTCGCGGTGCGATTCTTTTAATTAGGTGCGCCTGGAAAGTGTGAGCGCGTCGCTCCCAATATGCGTGCAAGAAAAGAAGTAACAAACTTGCGCACGTAAAAGATGCGATATGTGAACGGCCATTAGTTATAAGCCTCAGCCATAGTTCATCTAGTGTGTGTGCGTATTAGCCTCAATGTACAAGCTTGGAACTTTAAACTTAGGATAACCTTGTTTAGTTGCTGCAGTTTTGTTCCGTGCAGCAACACGGTGTTGAGAAGCCTTTACAATTAATTAACCGTGACAAATTAAAGCGCGGTTAATAGTGAAATCGGTTAATCATTGCATCCCTACGCCCCATAGACGCTGCATTAGAAATACCTTGCATAAGCAGTAATTCGTTCTTTGTAATTTGATGCAAAGATGATATAATATATACATAAATGCATATAAATAATCATATGGTTTTTTTTTTTTTAAATCTAAATATTAAAAACGAAGAAAGAATTTAAGATTATGATGACCGTTAAACGCATCATCGTCTTGTGAAATGGGTCCATAGAAAGTATAGCTTTACAAAATATAAATTTTCGAAAAATCTAAATATTAAAAACTTTAAACACGTCATCTCCAAAAAGGGTCCATTTACACCTACAACAGAATTTTAAGTAGAAGGCGAGGCTTACTTTTAGTGCACTATTGCCTCGTAGCACACGTTAAGGGGGTCTGGTTAAAAATGCAAATATGAAGCTTAAGCCGTCAAATGTATGTAAACAGAAAACGACCCCCACTCCAAACGTAGAAGCAAATGGTCAGACAAGATTACCAAAACAGTGGATTAATTTGCACAAATTAATTGTTCACCTAAAGATTAACAATGTAATTATATACGATGTCTCTACGAGTGCCACGCTGTTGATTTGATGCACAATACAACTAACTAGGTAAATAGGTACTAACTAGGTAAATTCGCTCATTTTAACGGTCCCTATATTGTTTACTACGTCTAAAATCACATTTAATTGACTGTGAACAATGTTGTACTTTAGTCATTGGCTAATAATATGAGTTCCCTGCTGAAAAATCCAGCTTAAACCAGCCTAGGATGAAGGGGTTTTGGCCATTTCCAGGCTGGTTTCCAGCCTGGTCTTAGCTGGTCAGGCTGTGAGATGACCAGCTAAAACCAGCTTGACCAGCCTGGCTAGGTTTTAGCTGGTCTTTTTCTTTTTCGCCTGGAAATGGCCAAAACCCCTCTAAAACCAGACTGGTCGACAAGCTAAAACCAGCCAACCAGCCTAGGCTGGTTTAAGCAGTTTTTTTTCAGCAGGGTTCCCTATTTAGAATTAGCAAATAATACCTTTTTGAAATTATATAATTATATTATTAAGGAAGAAGTCTGAATGTGCGAATACAAAACCAACTTTACATCAATGACAATACACCACACGTTTAACACATGCAGAGAGATATTTATAGAAAATGTAGAGACTATTATATATCTGATATAATAAAAAAATAACAAGAGCAAATCGAGCTCGCGCTACATCTCAGTTGTTAAAATTCACGATGAACAGAAATGAGATGTTATGAATCGTTCCGTTTTTCAGCAATGCAGTACCGCGCGATTTACGAGAGGCGCCAGCGAGGATTAAGAAAAAGCAATCCGCTGCAGTGTACTAAACCCAGAGCACACAGTCAAACAGTGAGCGGAAAACTTCCACCGATGTATCTGATGCTCAAAGCTGATATTTTGGTTCCAGTAAGGTTTATACTTACATTCAGGTTTGTGTTTGCTAGTTGTTGTTCATAGTGAGCTTTTAAAAATGTCTACCTGATTGACAGCTTCCTGCCTTCTACGTTGTACTTCCGGGGCATCCGAAATCGCTCCCTATGTAGGCCTACTATATAGTGCACTACACCGAGTCATTTCATCCATTAACTTATACTCAGATTGAACTTTGAAAATGAGTTTTTCATTTAGCAAAAAGAATAATAATAAGAACATACTTCTACTATTCCAAAAAGAACTGGTTAGTAAACCATATGTTATTTTCTGGGTCATTATCACTATAAAGAGCGTTTGAGGCGTCAGAATTTTCAAAAGAAAGTTTGAGATTTTTGATTTAACCACATAGTTGTTGTATTAATTAGACCTTAGGCTGTAAGAAATGAATGTTGGTCAAGCTCCAGCACTTTTTATAAATAAACTGCAAGCAGACAAACAGTAAACAAATCTCTAATTGTGTCAACCCTGTCATGGACAAATTCAAAGTTGTATGAGTATATTTTCATTTCAGTGTGATTATAAAATGTATATCTTCAGAAAGGTAATGTGTCCCTTTACCAACTCAACTTTTTAGATTATGGAAAAAGTCTATTTATAATAATGAAATAACGGACAAAACGTTTATTTCCCAATAAAATATGCAACATTCTTTTCAAAATAAAACCCAAGATCTAAAATATTTTGTCAAACTTTCAAACAATATTAACTGGCCCTTATTGGTTAATTAAGAAATCACACAAGATTTTTTTGCTAAGTTTATAGACCATTTCAATGTGGTCATGTCATTGGCCCTTGAACATTTCCTGCTTGTTATCATAATATTTCATAACTGTTACAAGAGGTAATTCAATCATATCTCAACGTTAAAACAGCTATCATAACATTATTTATCAATATGTGGACCTTTTTGGATTCTCAGAAGCTATGGAAATTAAAAATCTAAAACAGGAAATACATTAGGACCATTGTTATTGTTTACATTCCTCAAAATGGTCTATAAATAATTTGTTTATTTTCATAAAAGTTGAAAATGAAGATGTGGAAAACAAGATGACAGGGTGGACACTGGCAAACATTTTTATTTCAAGCAGTCAATGAGCTCCATTATATGGACTTTAAAAGGATATCCTTTATAGACTGAGACAGATATTGCCAAAAGGTTTGTATTGTCCACTCATGTATTGCATCTACTGGTGTAGTATGTGTGTATAAGTGTTGTAACATAAAAACATTAACATTCATTCATTTCCTTTATTAATCTGGGGTTGCCACAGCGGGATGAACCGCCAACTTATCCAGCATATGTTTTATGCAGCGGATGCTCTTCCAGCTGCAACCCATCACTGGGAAACATCCATACACACTCATTTACACACATACACAACGGTCAATTTAGCTTACCCAATTCACTTATAACGCATGTCTTTGGACTTGTGGGGGAAACTAGAGCACCCGGAGGAAACCCACACGAACACGGGGAGAACATGCAAACTCCTCTAAATATCTTTATATGTTTAAGTGAATGTCCACTATTATTAAATTGTTATTGCTTGTTTGTTTGTTTTAATAAAAAATGTTATTAATTTGATGCCACCTTTATTTCCTCCTTGGTGCGGGAAACTTTTGGACATTACCAACGCTGTGGACAAAACAGCTGAAGCATTCTTTAAATTTCTTCTTTTGTAATGCCATGAATTTCTGTGAGAACATTTCCTTAACGTTCTCTCTTGACTGACAGAATGTCATAGCAAGCTCATTTTCACAAACCTGTATGATTTCCTGGTTGCAGTAATGAAGTTGCAAAAAAGGATGAGGTTGCAAAAAAAAAAAAAAAAAAAAAAATTAAAATAATGTTTTTGCTATTTTTGGTCCATATGATATAAGCTCGGGCTGTCCAAAAGTTTCCAGCACCAGAAAATAAATAAAATACAATTTAGCAAATACAACAACAACAACTCATTATTTAGCATTGTGGTTGCAGAGTCTTGCCTTGTTCAGTATTTTATTTTGTGTAACAAAGAGACAAATTTAAGTGTCTCTCAGTATTTAGTAATGATATTAATGAACCATAGTGTTTGATTTGGACTTAACCAACACGTATTCAAGGAATCAGAAAAACTCCTTTCAATGTGACTGAAAAATAGCTTAAAAATGGTGCACCTAAATGATCTTTGACGAAGTGCACCTGGTTTTTAAACAGTTTTAGCCCATTTTATTCATTGCCCTGCGAGAAAAACAATAGTTGGTTGCCTTCTATTGATGGGATGTAAAATCACAAAGATTAATGGACTACAGTATAAAAAATGCTTGGTTCCAACACAAATCGATTCTGTTAACTTAATCTTTTTTACAAATTTAAAATGATTTAACTTAATGCAATTAAGTTGTCCCAAAAACATGAAGGAATTGTGTTGTCTGTGCTGAAAAAAGTAATTTTTTGAGTGTATGATGTCTCAAAACACACCTTTAGTAAAAATAAGGGTCCATGCGGGTTCCAATAGGTCTTCTGCAGTATTTGTGATGATTGGGATGCAGTTCAAAAATTGATTCATTGGAAAAATCTACCTTCTGCCACTTTTCCAAATGATCAACTAGAAGTCAAGTTATTATTTTTTTGCTCTTACAACTGGGATCGACGACAAGACTTTTGTCAGGTAGTGTAGTGCTGGGAATGTTATGTAAAATACCCCTTTAGCAATGATCCAAATGCAAAACTTCATTCATGAGACCTCAATGTATTATCAGGAGGCAAAGGTATAAATTGTTTTGTCTGTATATGTTTTTGTCTCTTAAGACTGCCATCACCAGAGGCCATTGTTTCAGCTAAAAATCTTCTTTATTCATTCGTTCATTTTCCTTCAGCTTAGTCTCTTATTTATCAGGGGTCGCCACAGCGGAATGAACCAACTATTCCAGCATATGTTTTACACAGCGGGTACCCTTCCATACACTCATAAACTAAGGCCAATTTTGTTTACCCAATTTACCTATAGTTCATGTCTCTGGACTCTGGGGGAAACCAGAGCACCCGGAGGAAATCCACGCGAACACAGGGAGAACATGCAGAAACTCCACACAGAAACACCAACTTCTTGCTGTGAGGTGACAGTGCTAACTACTGGGCCACCATGCCGCCCAATATTCTCAGTTTATATACAGCAATCAGAGAGTGAAATTCAATAACTTTCAAGACCTTTTTTGAGACTCTTTTCATACATGTTAAGACCCGGTTTAGGTTTCACCCGGCAACATTGGCGACATTTTAACGTACAGTTTATTTACTAAATACTGATTGTAAGAAACTAATCCCAAACTAAAACATTAAGCATATACTGAATAAAAATGGAAATTGGCGCCTATAGATCTGCAGGAATAACAGTGCTGCCTTTATTACAGCAGTAAACAAAGCACTGTGATTTCAAATCTAGCAGGATTTTATCGATTTTATAAACTACACAGCACCCCAATATTCAGATTAAATTCAGGCAAACTTTAGCATACAACTATACATTGTAGAATCAAAAATGATACAAAATTTAATACCTTGTAAAAAAAGCATTTAAGACTTTTTAATACTTTTTAAGGGTCTTAAATTTCTCTAAATTGATTTATCAACTTTAAATAGTTTTTAAGACCCCGCGGACACCCTGATTCTTTACTGTTCTACTGAAACAAACAATTCCCCTAAATCTTGGATGGCCTAACACAGAAACCGTTAAATAGTTCTCAGAAAAAACAAAGATAAATCCAGTCTCTTCCAATCAGGATTCACTGATTTATCAAGGGTCGCCACAGCGGAATCAGCCGCCAAATACTCTAGCATGTGTTTTTTTTATGCTGCAGATGCCCTTTCAGCCGCAACCAATGAGAACTGTACCACAAAAACAAATCAACTCAGAAAGTGCAATTAACATTCTCACCAGACGAGGGAGCAAAAATCCCTGAAACAGCTGGCAGTGCCAAGAGTTTCAGCAAGTGCACATTTCCAGGCCTGTGATACAGACGACAGAGTGATGAACAGCACATTCATGAGAAGTAGTTTATTTTTCAGCGTGGCGGTCAACCACTATTGTCAGTGCGAGATGACAAACTCTGAAATAGATCCCACTCCGACTGAGGACTGATGTCTTCACAATGCCCGTATACCTTAACATGGCCGTTCTGCCAGCTCATGTCAGACCATGTGCCTTACCCCCATTGTCTGCAATGGAATGCGTGTTTATTTGCTCTCTTTAGCCTGAAAATAGCTGTTTTTTAACATTTGGACTGAGATAAAACAAACATGTAGTTCCTGCGGGCCGCACCGCACCCATGCATCACGATCCACAGCACTCGCAAGTGATTTTTAACACTGATGGGTCACCGGGTGAGTTATTTGTTTGCTGAATTTTCCCAGGGTAAAGCCACAGAGCACAAAGGCTTCATGGTGGCCCCTCTAAACCGCAGGGTAGGCGAGTGGACATACACCCTCTTTTGAAAATGAAATTTACAGCACCTCATAAAACTCTATGCATCCTTATAGTTCCTATATACAAACCAGAGTGTTGTGCCCGAATGCTGTAAACTTGAAACTACCCTGAATCAAATGCTGATGTTCATACTTTAAGATGAAGTGTTCACCAAAATGAATGCTTTTGATTCGCCACTTTTCAATGTTTTGAATCGCAAATATGGTGTTTGGGCCATTCCCAGTGTTTCTGTACATTATGATTGAAGAATGCAAGTCAATGTTTTACTGTCATCATGAGCAGATAGACCGTAGTTTGGAAGTATGTTGTTTTTTAATTTCCGCTGTTGAAAATCAGCTTTGCGATCACAGGAACAAACAGCATTTTAAAGGGCACCTACTTTACCCCTTTTTCCAGATTTAATATAAGTCTTTTGTGTCTCCAGAATGTGTCTGTAAAGTTTCAGCTCAAAACACCCATCAGATTATTTATTATACCTTTCAGAAGTTTGTAATTTTTAGCTCTGAGAATCTTGTAGCTGTTTTTGTGGACTGTGCCTTTAATGCTAGTCCTCCCCGCCCACCGTTCCCACGTGCCTGTCAGTGTGCTTCAATCTCCACCCTGGGCTGCCTCAGATAACAGACAGACATGAAGGAAGCAGATCTCGCGTAAAGTTTGTGAGAAATATTACAGTAGAGAAAGAAGAACTTTCCCAATGATTATTTGATGTATTTGTTGTGGAGTTGCAATGATGAGTCACACACAATGTCATTACAAAGTTCACGCACACACACAGCGGATACGCACACACAGACAGTGCGTGCGTTTAGCTTTTAGCTTTGCACTGTTTTTGCATGGCAAATGTGACAGGATACACATTAATATCCACTGCTGTATGGATATCCGTTAAGTTAATTTACAAAATAAACCTGATTGAAAGTCCACAACCCGGGATTGAAGCGTCTTCTTTTATAATTGTACTGACACGCGGCTGTGGTGATAAAGTAAAGCTGAAGTAAATCGCTGTAATTCATTGCAAACATACACTGTTTTAAAAATGTGTTAAACTTGTAAAACTCACTCTTGATCACATTTGATGATGATTGATGATTCTAGCGAACTGAAAAGATCTTTTATTCCCGGTTGCTTTGCGCACGTCCTGTCTAGTTGATATGATTATACGCGTTACTACAGAGACTTGTTAATACGCAGCTGTCAATCAATTCGGTGGGCGGGGAAACTCCTACGTCAAGTTGCGGTCGGCCTCAAAATGGGAGGGATTTGGATGCTATTTTAACGTCAGGAAATTTTTAAAAAGAGACTTATTTTCTTCATATCACCCCAATATGACTGTGGACACACTATACCAACACACAGTTCTGTCCAAACAGCTTTAAAAAGATGATTTTCATCATAGGTGCCCTTTAAAGCAAAATGGAAAACTCATTCATTCATTCATTCATTTTCTTTTCGGCTTAGTCCCTTTATTAATCTGGGGTCGCCACAGCGGGATGAACCGCCAACTTATCCAGCATATGTTTTACGCAGCGGATGCCCTTCCAGCTGCAACCCATCACTGGGAAACATTCATACACACTCATTCACACACATACACACTACGGACAATTTTAGCTTACCCAATTCACCTATACCGCATGTCTTTGGACTTGTGGGGGAAACCGGAGCACCCGGAGGAAACCCACGCGAACACGGGGAGAACATGCAAACTCCACACAGAAATGCCAACTGACCCAGCCGAGGCTCGAACCAGCGACCTTCTTGCTGTGAGGCGAACGTGCTACCCACTGCGCCACCGCGTCGCCCCAAAATGGAAAACTGTTGTTTTAAATTATACACTCTTAGAAATAAGTTAGTAAAATAACAGATTGGTACTGTCTTTACAGGTTGGTTCTCTAATTTACATGACCAACTTGTTTAACTACATAGTTTAAAACTACTAAAAGTGTCTATAAAAGTTACATTATTATACCATTTTCAATAGATCAAAGATCAAGTTCGACGACACAACCTGAAATCCTGAGTGGACTATGAGATACGGGCGATTAATGTTGAAATATACAATCATATTTACAGTTTTAAAATATTACTGTATTTTTAGAGTTTGACATCTGGTCAGTGACTACAATTATTCTTCAAAATATGTGTTATTACAGTAAATACAGTAACTACAGTACACATGGACTTGGAAAAATATAATAATGACATAATTCTAGTTTCATAAAAAAGATTGACCGTTACTTTAATAAAAATGTCAATATAAATAGGCAAGGCAAGTTTATTTCTAAAGCACTTTTCATACACAATGGTAATCAAAGTGCTTTATATAAACAAGAATAAAATAAAAATAAAAATGATTAAAAACTGGATGCAATGTGTTAAAACAAGTTTTAAAGAGATGAAAAAGAAAAAGAAGACATAATAGTGCAAAACAGATGTTTATCCAATGAATGTTCATCCAAAAAAATGGGTGAAATAATGACATTTTCTAGAAATCATGGTTAAAAAAGTATAATTTAATACAGAATTTATGTACAGAATTTTGGAATAAGATCTTATGAATATTAACCCTATTATTACAATTCTGTAAGCTTAAGACGAAGTACGCCCCTAAAAAAAGTCAAAGCTTCAGTATGTGTCATAAATATGGCCGCCAACTTCACTTTCCCACCTCTCAGATCTCCAAAGGTGCTCCAACACATTAAATCTGGAGAATGCGACTGAACATTTTCTTGTCATCGAATGCAAGCAGACAGACAGACAGTAGTGCGGTGTTGATGGCGTGTCTTCTGGAGACCGAGCGGGGCAAAGAGCTGCATTTTCCCAGGCGTAGATGCACACCACGGGGATATTTAGAGCCACAGAAGAGCACTGATTAAAGAGAGAGACAATGGGGAGAGATTGCCATGACATGGTGGCATTTTCCATTCCCGAGTGCTGCCTCTCATGGGCGCAAAGACTGCGCCGTGAAACGTTTGAATTATCCCAGAATGCCAGGAATTTGTTTTGTGGCACCAGCGCAGACCCTTCGCACATTGATCACGAGATCTGAGACAGCGATTTGACTGTGTCTTTTGTGTGCATGCGTGTTGTGGGCGGTAGGTGGGTGTGCTTGTTTGAGGTGGAACGGTCATAGTAAAACCACAAACTGTCTGGACGATCTGCACATTGCATTGGGGGTCTTGGTGATGTGATACCAATTTTGGGGGGGGTGGAGGGGCGTAATAGGAGCGGCGCCCCTCTGCAGTCTGAAGACACCACTCTCCTCTGTGGTCAGAAAGGAAATCTCGTCTCTCTGTAATTACCACTTAATGTCCTTGTGTCATTCAGAGACGATGTCTCATTGTGCCCCGCGCGTCTTCCCTTTCTCTGTTCCCAGGCCTGAAATAAACATGGCAGGCTTTTTATTATCATTAATTTGAGGCAAAGGAGAGTAATAATTGCTGTCGCTACAACCACACGCTTCCGGCCGCAAGCGGAGATTTGCTGTCTGCATCTAGAGCTTTCATTGCCACTCTTGTCATTACTTTTTATCAAAAGAAAGAGGAAAAAAGACTTATTCAAGATTATCTGCACTGCATTATTTATAAATAGGCATATGATGATATCAAATGTTCTTGTTGCAATAATTGCTGAAGCTTTTATCATGATATTATATTATATTATATTATATATTATATCATATTATATTATATCATATTACAGTTGACATAAGATGCAAAAAAAGTTATTTTGCACATATAACATTGTATTATATTATTATTAATGTACATAATTGTTCAAAGTAAACGTTTTTTTTAAATATGTGTAATTGCTAAATATTTATAAAACTATAAACTATATAAAATTTTAAAACTATATACTGTCAGTTTAAAACTAGATTAAAGACACATCTCTTTGCATTAGCATACACATAAAACACAAATGCTTTTGAAATCCAAATGGATTGTTAGGCTGCATTAATTAGAGCAACCGGAGCCGGGAACACTTCCCAAAAGACATAATTTGAATGGCATCTACGCTTATGTCTGTTTTTCATTATCCTGAGGTCTCCATAATCCTAGACCAGGCCGTATCCTGAGCAGAAGCTGTGGCGGTCATGGCGGAGTGGAGAGCATGAGGAACAGACCCCTGAGCATTTCAGGGGTTTGTTCCTGAAAGACCCCAGTGACAGACGAGTCTCCACATTGATCCCGTGGGCCAGCCTGTACACCCACCGGTGACGTACTCACACACATGCAGTTTCTCCACGATGGATGTCAAGCGTTCTCCAGCCTCCGGTGCCTAGACTGCAGCTCTGCACAGAAAGTTTGGCCAGAGGAGAAATAGTCGTGCCCAACTGAGCCTGGTTTCTCTCGAGGTTTTCTTTCCTTTGCTTTCGTCAATTGGTGAAGTTTGTTCCTCGCCACTGTCACCACTGGCTTGCTTGGTTTGGGACTTGTGGAGCTGTGCTTCGATAGATTTGCTCTTCAGTGTTTGGACTTTCAGCAGTGAAAATTAAACCACACTGAACTGAACTAAACTGAACTTTAACTCTGAAAACTGGACTGACACAGTTTCAATTTCAATTTACTAGAACTTCTATGTTAAGCTGCTTTGACACAATCTACATTGTAAAAGCGCTATAGAAATAAAGATGAATTCAATTGAATAAAGTATAATAATTTACATTTAAGATCTCATTATTAAACATTAGTTATGTATTAACTGACATCAACATGGAGAAATAGCATTTGCTATAGAAGTTATGTTAATGTTGGTTTAAAAATACTGATATTGGTCATTCACTCCAGTAAATAAATACAATAATTTCTTTTTTTTTCTTTTTTTTTAACCATTTGCCAGCAAGAAGTTTTTAAATATTTAAAATGATACAGTGCTTCTCACAGGTCTGAAATATACTTGCGGTGGTGGCCGGATTGAAACACACCATTAACCCACATCACATAAATAGTTTACTATATGCGACAAACAAAACATAATTTAATTTTTAACAATAATTTTATTTATTATGACACTGTTATACACTGTTTCTTTTCAATAGGTTAAAATAAAAAAAGACTGTTGAAATAAAAAAAAGAAATCCAATATGTTTCTTATACTTTTATGTTATTCAGGAGCCATGTGGACCCAGTGACAGGTAAAATCTGCTTCTCTCTCTCTTTCAAGTTCAAAGCAAACTTGAATGCCAAAGCATTTTAGATATATAAAATAGCATATGTAATATATTGACATCATCAAATTAATAACATATACAGCAAATGAGAAATAAATGACAGAAAAAGGAATAAAAACAGACAATATCTCTAAGAATTATAATAATTGCAAGATTAAAACGTGTAGATTATTTAAATAAGGCAAATGAGTTGATTAACCATTACTAATGGTGTACATATATTTTGCAGCCAGTTTAGACCAGTCATTTTGTCCTCTCTGAGTATATAGTAAAGTTTTTCTGAGTCGTTTAGATTAAAGAATGAAATATTTAATGTTTCCCTCGCTCTCATGCAAAAATGTATACGATTAACGTTAGCTTTAGAAAGCGAAAGCAAAAGCCGAATCATGGACATTTTAGGAGATTTAGAAACCCCGGCCAGATGATTTTTTTAAATCCCAAAAAGGCACATCTCTGTGGATCTGCAAAGCAGGTGAGACTGTCTGTGGGAGTGTTGACAGGTCTCGCACACAGAACGAAATGGGTAAACAAGAGAAGATTTTTCACTACTTAATCGATTGCGGATGTTTGGTTATATTGGGCGGATACAAAAAAGTGTAAAAGGATGATAATAATAGTAAAAAAAAAAAAAGTGTCACTAAATATACTTGGGCGCCCGTTAATATGGTTAGTCATGTAAAAGTCTATGTGTGGGAAGCACTGTGATAAAATGTGATATAGTCACTTATTGTTTTATATATTTAAATAAGTGAAGGCCAGAAGTATTTCAGTTAATTTTTACATAAATAGATCAGTTACGCTGAATGACGGTGGAACTGTGTTTTAATCACATTTTGACATTTTATTTTCACAAAATGTAGTTGAAATATTAGTGCAGGCAATTTACTTAAATTTTATATGCTTTCTATGAATATTAAATCACTGTTATACATTTGAGGTAGACACCAAAATTGGACATCTTGTCTTTGACTAACATATGGTTCAAATGAAAAAAAAAAAAAAAAACACATAAGATTGGAACGATATTAAAATAAATATTATTACATGTAAATATAATAAAAATAACATAATAATAGCTTATTTTGGGTGAATTTCTCCGTCTCTCTGTATTTGTCTCCGTTATGAATAAAAACCCATAAATGCTTCACCTTTGACAGGCAGCACAATGATCATATTATGCCTCACGTATGGATGCTAATCTGTGTCTGCTGTAAGGAAAGGATTCTGTTTGTGTTAATGTGGAGTGCGTGACAGTGGTCCTGCTCGCATCTGTGTTTCTGTTTGTGTCTGTGTGGTTTGGATACGTCTGTGTCCATCCCAATGTGTGTTTGCTGTGCCCATGAGAGTGTGTGACTGCACGCTGTTGTTTGGGATTGTGCCGCCACTACCTACGGGCCGGCCGTCGCTCGGCTGCGCTGGGCTGTAATGACAGGGCCGACTGGCTGTAATTAAGTTCAAACATAGCAGCGTCGTGGACGGAGCCGGAGGCCTGCAGCCCTCAATATCATGCAGGCCGACCACAGACTGACAGCTCTCCAACACCCACTGAACGCTGAAACTGAACACTGAGCTAATCCTAATCCGGAAGACAGACTCGCTGAGTTCAAATATACAACAAAAAGCTGATAACTATGTGGTCTTGAAATAGTTTTTTTTATGTTGACAACAGAATTTAAAGGGTCTTCTTACAGTGCCTAGTAGTGCACAAAACAATAAAAATTAAAAAGCAAACATAAAATCAAAACACAAAGGAAACAAACTAAAAAAGAATGGAATCAAGACATAAAGCACAATAAAATTTAAAAAAGAAATAAAAGTTTATAATACAACAAAAATCACAACGCAAACAAGCCAAAACAGATCAGAATTTTAAAAAGCAAATATAGGTTTTTAAAATATTGTAATATAAGTTATAAGTTAAGCCACCGCACAATAAAAACAAAACAAACCAATGAACCGCTAGGGGGCACACATATGCTTTTTTTATGTATTATTGTCGCACACAGAGAGACTGTGAGTTTATTCATTCATTCATTCATTTTCTTTTCGGCTTAGTCCCTTTAATCAGGGGTCGCCACAGCGGGATGAACCGCCAACTTATCCAGCATATGTTTTACGCAGCGGATGCCCTTCCAGCTGCAACCCATCACTGGGAAACATTCATACACACTCATTCACACACATACACTACGGACAATTTTAGCTTACCCAATTCACCTATAGCGCATGTCTTTAGACTTGTGGGGGAAACCGGAGCACCCGGAGGAAACCCACGCGAACACGGGGAGAACATGCAAACTCCACACAGAAATGACAACTGACCCAGCCGAGGCTCGAACCAGCGACCTTCTTGCTGTGAGGCGAACGTGCTACCCACTGCGCCACCGCGTCGCCACTGTGAGTTTAGTAAAAACTAAATATCAAAATGCGTATTTATTTGTGGTGCTGTTAAGAACTTTATAATACAACTATGCTTGTCCAGTGCAAAGGAATGCAAGCAATTGTCAGTTTTCGAAGACCAACTGCCCCCTAGTGGTCAGAAGCATTTCATTGTGTTGTGGTGATTCTGTTGTGTTGTGATCTTATATTTGCATATTGAATTCCATTGTGTTGTTCTTGCTTGTTTTCATTGTTTTGTGATCTTTGCTTTTTACATTTTTATTGTGTTGTGGAATATTGAGGCCACCATATCACAAACTAGTAGCTCATCGCATAAGCAACGCCAAGGTTGTGGGTTAGATTCACAGGGAAATCAAGAACTGACAAAAATACAGTACATTCCTTTAACTCAATGCAATGTAGGCCTAAGTCTCTGAATAAAAAAGTCTGTCAAATGCATAAATGTAAATGTAAGCAGACACATGTTAAAAAGTCATTACCTGATAACATTTGAACCCAAAGCTGTTTGGTTTGTGACTAGCTGTTCACTGACGACAAATCGAGCAACAAATGGTTTAGAACCAAGTTCAAAACCCATGCCTTTCATCCACACCTCCTGAACACTTTTGGTAATCCTCTTCTTCTTGGAAAGCTAAAATTAGCATACACTGGAATGCTATGATAGCTTTTCCAAAGCAGAGTGTTAGGGCAATATGTCCTAATTAAATGTGTAGGTGTTTTAGGGATTTAACTTGCTTACGAAATGGAAAATATATGATACATTCTGCATGTTCCTCAATCACTCTTTATGAGTTTTTCTTGCATGTTTACTTTTAATTAAATTTTTTAAACACAACTAAATTTCCTTAAAATTACTAACACATTTGGTTCAAGATATATTTAAGATATTTTTTTAATTAATATTTTGAAATATAAACATGGACTTTGTTAATCGGAGCAGAAAACTGTTTGCAAAATGTTTGCACAAATTTTGTGAGTAGGTTGCTTTAAATGTTAAGCAATTAGCATTGATAAGCATTTTCAAAAAATGGGCAGGCATATGAGGTATCATTTTTCAACCACTCTTGCCTGGAGGTTCCATGTCAGTCTGAAGATTTTGATTAGTTGGTTCAGGTATGCTTAATTGGGCTGAAGCTAAACTCCAGGAGCACGTTTGAACACCCATGCCAATGTCAACTGGATTGTGCCAAAATTGAGCTCATATTCATAGTCTGAACCCAGCATAAATCGTAAATTACTTGAAGATGTATCAACATTTAGAAAAATTTAAACACAAAACCAAGGAGATATTTCAGCCTCATAAAACACATCCATTTAAAGATAAACAGTGGTTGCAAATACCAAAGAGCATTTAGAGTAACATTGCCAAAACAATGCTGTGGCACTGGCAATGAGCACAAAATAAATTACTCTGACTTGCGTTTCTTCCCCTCCTCTCGCCCGGCTCATAAAAGATGGCGTAGTGCGTGTGATGTGGTTGACGATCTCAGTCAGAATGAACTGATTACCATGGAGCTGCAAATCCTTTGAGTCATGGCACACAGTGACATTCTTTAGACTCTTAAAAATAGAAACTCTTCTCTTTTTTTCCAGATTTGTTTTTCTCATTCGATGTCTGTGGGGCATCCTCTCTTAGTTTAGAGCCTCGAATCATAACCAGATCTTCTCGCTTTTCTCCACTTTCTCCTTTTCCTTTCTGTCGTTGGAGCTTGTTTAATCTTGAGGAGAAAATTGGCTTAGCGTGGGACAGAATTCTTTGGGGATATGTTTTGTTGTTGTTTTTTCACCCTTTTTCAAGTAAGAAAAAGTACGAGCTTGTGCCAAAACTTCATAAAGTAAGATTTTTAAAAATGAGAGGCCGGCCACAACAACATGACAAAGATAGGGCCTGCCTACCGCTCAAGAGCCTTACAAATGACAATCTTTTGGAGGAATAAAATGAGATGAAGCAAGAAAGAGAGGGAGGAGGACAACATTTGAAGGGAGAAGAAAAAAGGGAAAGAAATGTGGATGGGTTGGGGGGAGATGGGGAGGAAACATTCCCCTGGCCACATTAAAGAGGAAAAAAAGAAAACAAACAGAAAAACATGTCTGACATGAAGACGCTGGTTTCTGTGGCGACAGACAATGGCTGCTTGTGGCCTAGTGAGGCCTACCCGGCCAGTCTGGGCCCCGGCACCAGCGAGAGTTACCGCAGTCAGGCCCTCTATCGGGGGCTCGGCGCTGTGGGAAAACAGCTTGAAAGGGACCTCGCTCTCAGCCACAAAGGGCCCTTTCTGCTTCCTCTTGTTGGCTTTTGCCCTTCTTATTTATCTTTTGGGAGCCGGATGAGGCGGGCATGGGTGCGTGGGTAAACACTGTTGCTGTTTTCTTCTGGCAGAGATAGAGGGAGGAGGAGAGGGCTGTCTTAGTTGCTGCTTAAAATCACACGTTGCCTTTTGATAGCACTAGACGACGCCTGTCTTTCTGTCATCTTCAATCTGTAAATCATGTTAATGCAATCTTCACTGACTGGATGGGCCCATAGCTACTACTTTTCTTACAGCACATACATGCAGAGTAAATTTGGTCACACTTAGGCTTGCCACACACTTGAAGATTTTAAGCCAGATTTTGCGCCTAATTTGCAGAGGTAATTCTGGGCCCTATGCACAGGTTTCTACTCTGGGCACCCTGTGTTTCAGGATAGGAGGCGGTGTCTCTCAGTAAAAATTGCATTCCGGGCAGTGTGGGCCTCTCCAAGCCATATGTACCCTGACTCCCTTTCCCCCATCGGCAAGTAATTTACGATTATTTTATTGCTCCTGATTACAATTATTTTGGAGCCTCCCTGATCAGGCTGCCTCCAGCAGGATCCCGGTAACAGCCAATCACAGCAAGCAAGCATCAACAACCAGACATTGCATGCTTTTTTAAGCTAAAACATCACAGCCACAAAAGGTGGAGTACTGATAAAGAACACTTACTTCTACATTGACCAAACTTGTTCCTGGAGGGCCACTGGCCTGCAGAGATTAGTTTTTACACAAGAAAATCCAATCCCGACTCCCTTCAAGCTTTTGGCTTCTCTGTCCTGTGTCCCCCTTTTCCCCATCAGCAATACCCCACACTGCTTTGCAGCTGGATGCTGCATGCTTCTACAGCTAAAACATGACAGCCACTGACATGTCATGAAATTATCCTACTAGCAAAGACAGACAACTATGGCTGGGTTGTCAAACCTGTTCCTTAAGGGTCAATGTCCTCCAGAGTTTGTTTCCTACCCTAATTAAACACATTTGAACCAGCTTATCAAGTGTCCTATCCCAAATGGTGTCTTGCAGACTAACAGTGCCTGCTGGGTGCACATGTCCAATAAGTCCATGAGACATTGTGTCCCATTCATTACTTTAGCTCCAGTAAAGGCGATCACGAGCGTCCCCTTAGCAGCTAATATGTGCCCGCACTGAGGTGAGCTCTGAGCAGACTGATACCTGACACTCAAAGCAGCATTATATCATGTAATAGTGGCCTCAGAGAAAGTTGCAAGGGTTTGTATTGCTATTTGGGACAGTGCCAGTGTCTTCAGACTCACCACAAATTTCTAATCAAATGTGTTAGAGCTGGTTGGAGTTACAGTTTCCAAAACAGTGGCCCATAGGAGCAGGCATGAACATCGCCAAACTATGCTAACAGATTTCTTTTTTTGCAAAACATTGTATGCCAGAGGCCTCATTTATACTGTAAAATGTTTGTATGCACAGAATTAATTGTATTCAAATTTTTAAAAACAATCTCTGATGTGGAAAATTGCTTAGGCTCTGAACGGATGTACAGTTTTTTCCCTGAGGCAGAATCAGAGTATTTGGAAATCAAAGCAATTCTTGCCCCTCACAATTCTTAAATAAATAATGTGGACATTTACTGCTGCTATTTTATAACACTAAGAGATTAAATAGGAGGTGTTTGTAAGGTGAAGATTTGATTTGCTGCACAGTTTCAGGATCATTTGCAATTTATTGATTCATTCATTCATTCATTTTCCTTCGGCTTAGTCCCTTTATTCATCAGGGTTTGCCACAGCGGAATGAACCGCCAACTTATCCAGCATATGTTTTACAAAGCGGGTGCCCTTCGAGCTGCAACCCAGTACTGGGAAACATCCATACACACTTATTCACACACATGCACTACGGCCAATTTAGTTTATTCAATTCACCTATAGCATGTCTTTGGACTGTAGGGAAAACGGAGCACCTGGAGGAAACCCACGCCAACACGGGGAGAACATGCAAATTCCACAGAGAAATGCCAACTTGCCCAGCCGGGACTCGACTAGCAACCTTCTTGCTGTGAGACGACAGTGCTAATCACTGAGCCACTGTGTCACCCCAATTTATTGATTTGATTTGCAATTTATTGATCACACAGAAGCACACTTAAAAGATGATGAGGTACTGAGTCATGGGATGGTGCAATCACAGAAGAGATTGATAAAGGAAGATAAAGTAAACTATTAAATAAGTGAAGTCCAATATAAACACACATCCAAACATAGGGAACACATAACATGAAGACAATTCAAGACCAATGAACTAAAGAAACACAGGAGCTTAAACAGACATGAATTAAACTACAGGTGAACCTGCAGGTGAAGATAGCTGAGATAGATGGGAAACAGAAAAAGGAAAAACTAGGTCAAATTAAGAACATAGTAAACAGTACGTTGGCAAAAAATCCCAAAAACCCTGGCTCCATTTTTGAAAAGGAAAACGGTGGTTCATAAACACCCTGCTCTGATTATGCAGGAGTTCCAACTATGGCAAGCTGAGAGGGCCATACTTTGTGTTCTTTTTGAAGAATTTTCAGAGCCTGATGAAATATATATAAATACATATTTACTGCACAATACGCTCAATGTTACAGTCGTCCAGAATAACAGAGAACAGACTTTACTTGGACCTACTGTGCGGGCTGTCTCTTTAATAAAGTGTGATTTATACACATGTTGTTGTTAATTAGCCTGACTTGTTTGACACATCTACCAAACATGAGAGAATGTATCTCAAGGTGCACAAGGTTGCACACCAATTGCAGGAAACATGTTATTCAACCCGGAAACTGTAGCAAAATATTGTGCACCAGTTTGAGAATGAGCATGCCCCTCGTATCACTTTTAAAAGTTAATGTAAAAGCCATTTTTTAAAAATAAAAATATCTATCTATATATATATGTCTGTTAGAAAGTAGAAAAAAAACACCTTTTTTAATATAAATATTAAAACATGAACTTTAACAATATTTTCTAAATACTGTAATATTATGCACACATTCACACTAAACTGTCTGACTAATATACACAAAATGCTTAATATGCTCGTTCTTGTTCTCCTCAGTGTCTATGGTAGTTACAGCCCTGATTGCAAACAAACAAATATATAACAGTTTACATGAAAAAAAAATATCCATAAATTAACAGTTTTCCGTATTATTATTATTCATGTTTTTATTTATTCATTCATTCATTCATTTTCTTTTCGGCTTAGTCCCTTTATTAATCTGGGGTCGCCACAGCGGAATGAACCGCCAACTTATCCAGCATATGTTTTACGCAGCGGATGCCCTTCCAGCTGCAACCCATCACTGGGAAACATCCATACACACACAGGGGGTGTGCAGCATCCACATCATATTTTTCTTAAAATTCTGCAAGATACTAATATTCAGCTTAAAATGCAATTTAAAGGCTTAACTAGGTTAATTAGGCAAATCATTGGAGAACAGAGATTTGTTTTGTAGCCAACAGAAAAAATTTAATCTTAAGGGGGCTAAAAAATATAGTTTTTTTAAAATTTAAAACAAACTTTAGAAAAAATATATATATTGTATGAAATACTATTAAAATTTCATTTTTGTTCAAAAGCATTTGAACAAAACAGATTTATTAAACAGACATATTTATTAAAATAACATTTTAGAACATCTTTACAAATAGAAATATAATTTAATTATAATAATAACATTTAAATTCAAGCAAATATTGCAACAATTTGGACAAAATTCAAAAAAATTTTGCTTCTCTCGTGAATATGTGAATTAAAAAATGTAAAATATATATGAATTTTCTCTAAATGTCTCAATATTTGCTTGATTTTAAGTGTATTATATTTCTTTTTCTAAAGATGTTCGTTGTAATGTAATGTGTATTTATATAGTGCATTTATTGTGTATGGCCATACACCCAAAGTGCTTCACAATCGTGAGGGGGGTCTCTCCACACCACCACCAATGTGCAGCATCCACTTGGATGATGCAACAGCAGCCACATGACAACGGTGCCAGTGTGCTTATCCCAAACCAGCTATTGATGAAGTGGAGAGACATTGATGGAGCCTATTTAGTGGATGGGGATGATTGGGAGGCCATGATGGTAAGGGCCAATGGAGGGTATTTGGCCAGGACACCGGGGTTACACCCCTACTCTTTACGAGAAGTGCCATGGGATTTTTTTAATGACCACAGAGAGTCAGGTTTAACTTCTCATCCGAGGGACGGACCTCACTGACAGTAAAGTTTCCCCTTCACTATACTGGGGCATTAGGACTCACACAGACCACAGGTTGAGCGCCCCCTGCTGGCCTCACTAACACCACTTCCAACAGCAACCTAATTTTCCCATGTGGTCTCCCATCCAGGTACTGACCAGGCTCAGCCCTGCTTAGCTTCAGTGAGTAACTGGTCGTGGGCTGCAGGGTGATATGGCATGTTTATGCTTTTGAATTGCATTATAGGACCTTGATCTTTCCTCAATCAACTTTAGATGTTAAAAAAGTTTTAAAAAGTTACTTTTATTGATATTTAATTTGAAGTGATACGCTGTCTGGTTTGGTGTTAAATTAAGGTACAAAGACCTGGTAATAAACCGTTAATTTACATAATTCTATATATTATTTCTCATACAATAGATTATTTCAAACTACTAAAATATTAATAAAAGTCACTCTGTTGAAATGCAGAGTTGGATTTTCAACATCAAGAGTAGACAGCGCAGAGATCAAGGTCCCGTAATGCAATTCATAACTGTAAATAAATGGAAAACATTTGTGAATTGCAAAATTCGGAATTAAAGGATAAATAATTAAAGGATATTTTTTTAAAGGATAAATAATAAAGGATATTTACAGGTTATAAAGAAAAAGTACATAATTAAAATAATACTGAAAATATAGTTGGAGAGGGCGGCGTGGTGGCGCAGTGGGTAGCACTGTCGCCTCACAGCAAGAAGGTTGCTGGTTCGAGCCTCAGCTAGGTCAGTTGGCATTTCTGTGTGGAGTTTGCATGTTCTCTCCGTGTTCGCGTAGGTTTCCTCCGGGTGCTCCAGTTTCCCTCACAAGTCCAAAGACATGTGCTATGTGCTATAGGTGAATTGGGTAAGCTAAATTGTCCGTAGTGTATATGTGTGAATGGTAGTGTATGGGTGTTTCCCAGTGATGGGTTGCAGCTGGAAGGGCATCCGCTGCATAAAACATATGCTGGATAAGTTGCCGGTTCATTCCGCTGTGGCGACCACAGATTAATAAAGGGAATAAGCCGAAAAGAAAATGAATGAATGAAATATAGTTGGAGACATGTGAGAATTAAACATTCATCAATAAATGTCTTAAAATAATTGTTCAAAAATAGATAAATATCCATGCAATAGCAAAAACGCTTGCTCCACCTCAGTCAGTTGTGAAATGTGTCATGCATTCAGTGTATTTGTACTTGGGGGACACATGTCCATGAATATACATACACAGATTCATGCAATGAAGAACAGTGTCACTTGCAGCCTTTAAAGTGGGCAGGCCTGAGTGTCTGGCATTCCTCTAGTGGCTGGAGGAGAGATGCATCCCTGTGGGATTCGCCAGTGCTCGCAGTGGGGGCTTCGACACTCATAGAGTCAAACGAAAAGGAACATCAAAACACAGGCTGATTTTGGGGTCAGCCACTGAGATTTACACATAAAGGGAAGAAAGCCGTGCAAGATGTGGTAGAGCTGGTTAAATGCATGTGGCTGTGTGTGTGTGAGTGAGTGAGTGTGTGTCAGCACAAATTAATACACCATTACCCCTTGAAGAAGAGTGTGTGAGCTTTGGCTGCTGTTGTTTGGCAGTAACTTTTAATATGCAAGTTGCGCATTAGCTTGTATGTGTGTGAAACGTAAAACAGCCAATATCATATGTGTGTGCGCTTCTTTCTATGAGAGAATCGTAAAAATATGAGCTTGTTAATTTCGATTGTGAGGCTGTTCTTGTTGTGGTGAGGAGGGAGGGCTGAAGTGGCGTAAGAAACCGCTTTGCTCAATACCAGAATTCACTTTGTTCTCTGGCTCTTGTTCTCGGTTTCCCCCCGCTGCAAACTATTTTTACAGATCAACTTATTTATTTACTTAATTCCCCCTCTGCTGCCTTCGTCCAATTTCCACTGCGATTTTTCCCCCTTAATTTGTCATCAGCGAAGGAAGTGTGCCATGCAAAAGATCAAAAGCCCCAGAGGAAAAGGAGGAGAAGCGAAGGATGCAGAAAAACCTTGGAAAAGAAAAAAATAATCAGAATGGAGAACGAGAAGAAAGCTCGGGCTTTGAAGCGGGTGGACAACAAAAAATAACAGAACGGGCACGGCGTACAGGCCGACTTCTCTCCAGCTCCTTTCTTCTTGCTTTCTGGAAATGAAATCCAGACCCGAATAAAAGGAGGGATCGGTAATGAAAGGAGATGGAGAAGGGGGAGGATGGAAGGATAAAGGGATCTCTTACGCTTGTTTTTTGACTCACACATCAAACCATAAGCCTCCTGCGACGGTCAAATGCCACACGTCCACTCGATGCTAATTGCTGCCATCATCCAGCTCTAAAAGCAGAAGCAGAGAGGAGATGCTTGAAAAAGCACATGCGTTTTAAACAGATCATACTGTGGGAAAAATCATGAACAGATGCCTGCAAGCACGGATTTGCATGTACAGTAGCCTCCGAAATGCATTTGGACACCCCAAATAAAAGATTATAAATGATCAAACCAAATCTCCTGTTGAAGGCTCCATAAATTTTGGATAATTGTAGAAGAACTACAGTTAATAGAGACCAATACATTCAATAAAGACCAAGAGGTTAATTAAGATAAAAAATTCCACACATCCATAGGCCACAAAAATTAGTGAGGGGTTCCAGCCTCGACTGACGCACGATCCAAAAAGACTCATACTTAAAGTCAGATATCAAAACGATCTCTTCTCCAGTGAAAATGATGTGTTTTGACATTTTCCCCTCAAATGTGATTGTCTATTATTTGCATAGCATGTAAAAGTTACATTCTAGCACTGCAACATTTTACACTACACGGTTGGCAAAAATGAACAAACTCAAAACATTTTAGACCACATTTACACTTAGCATCCATTTGTGATCAAACTGATGCAAAAACTCATTATCAGGTGTGATTGGAGCCTAACTTTTCAAAACAGCTGCATAACTTTAGTTGCTATTACTATGTAGAATTATGATTAACTTGTAGCAAGTTAGAGTTTTAAAGAGGTGGACAATCAGCTATGGTTGAAGAATGCACTGTAACATGCTCACACTTTTGTTTCATTTTTTTATGTTTTTCCCTTGTTTTAGTTTTTTTTTTAATCTCATATATATATATATATATATACAAATAATAATTTAAACCACTGTTTCTGTTCTTCTAAAGGCTGGTTAATACTTTCACCTGGGTCTGCAGCACGAGCCGAGAGTTGTGAAGGCCTTTATACTTGATGCGCTCTGTGTTGTACTATTATTTGTAACAACATGGGGTGACTCCAAGTAACTGTCATGACGAAACATGACAGTTACTTGGAAAAAGTCAGTGAGTGGAGTTGTGAAATGAATGAATTTAGTTATATATAAAATGAATAGGCTGTGGATAATATTGAAGGACACTCAAATGTTTGCTTTTAATACAGTTGTTTAAATGAGTAACTTAGGCTATGTTTTATAAATCCAAGCTAACTGCATACTTAATGCAAAAACCTTTATACAATAAAAATGAAAATTGTTTTACTTAAAAATCATGGACAACATGAGCACAAAATATATGCACTGTTTTCCCTCAAAGCTTCAAAGAAACCTAATGAACTTCATATCAGGCAGTTGTTTTGGATTTCTATTGGTGTTGCATGCGTAAATTCCCCCAGCTCAGCCAGACTCGGTTCCAAGTCGTGTATCTTTGGATGCAGAGCCACACACAGTTACAAAAAATATTGCACGCTCTGCCAGACGAAATTATGTCACGTGCACCCAACATTGTGAAAATGTCACATTCGCCACATGCACCCAAGCAAACTTCTGGATCTAAACAGCCTCTCCCTCAAAAATTCACAATGGGCTCTGATTGGTCAGCTGTACCAGTGTGTTCTGACTGGCTAACTGCCTAGTGCACACTGAAGGAATTGACACACTCAGGAGCAGAGTTTATGTAAATTTGAGGTTTTGTGATGTCACAAACCCAGGAAGAAGTTTGCTGTAGTCCCTACTGGCCAGACCTTAAAAAGTGAATTTTGTAACAGAAAATATCTCCATTTGCATTGAACAATAAGCATAACCTTGCAGATGTTTTTATGATAAAAACAGCAACACTACACACAAAATTTGAAATCATATTCAAGGACCCCTTTAAATAAGCATTTAGCACAGAACACTTTCTTTTACATAGTTCATTATATCAACTATGAATAGGTTCCTCCAAAATCTCACAACCCATAAAAGTTTAAACACTCCTTTAAACACCCTCTACAGCCTATCTGTTATTCTTATGCTTTTTGTAGGATTAATTGCATCAGAGGGGCTACCCTTTTACACAATTGCACTGGCACGAACACACACTACTAGGATACTATAATGCATACGGCCCCATTAAATCATAGCAGCGAGCCAACAGGAAGGCAGAAGGGTGTGTGTGGTATTGTGCGATGCTGCTGCAGCTCCTGGGTTAGTAAGGCACAGTTTCTGACAGCAAACTCCTGCCTTTTAATTCTTGTTACCATGACTGCTTTCACCCTATAGCTTCCCACGGTATAGTGGATGGGGGTGAACACCTCAGAGTTTAGGTGGACTTGATTAGCACTATATAGTGTGAGGTGAAATGTTTCTTTTAAAAATGCAGCGCGTGTGAGATGAGAAGCTGTCGTTTTTGAAGAGATCTTCTGTTCTGACACTCAATGGCTAAATCCTCTCTTAACCTCTCCTCAGACAGAGGGCATCGGTTCAGGGTGATTATCAAAGCTGCTCTGTCCCTCAAATCCACTACATAGAGTCAAGTATAGTGGTAAAATAATGTTTCTCAACAGTAAATTCTTAAAGTTGAAATTATATTTGTCACTATATTAAGTTGAATCGATTTTTTTTATAAACGGTTTGCCTGAATATTCACCCTGTCTGTCATTGGTCAAATAAAAACTCAGCCCATTAGTTGAACAGTGTGCTCAATCAAACAGATTCTGAATACAATGATATTTGGATACTAAAGGTATTTGGATGCTCAACATGTACTATTAGCATTTTTCATCCAGAATGCGCTACACTGATTTTGGTAAATGTATAACCAAATTCAGGACATTTGCAGACATTTTGTTTCTACAAGCACATGGGCCAACATTTCTTCTTCTTTTCCTTTTCTTTTTTGGTTATTGAATTAAACTATATTGTATAAGGACCAAATTTGAAGAAAAACATGATGGTCTGACATTAGCCCTGGGACATTGTGTTACATAAGACTAAAGCTGCACGGAACAAAATGAAAACAGTCTTTTTGAAAACCTATGAAATGAATATCAGTATATCATAAATAGTGACACAGATGTGTCAACACTTGCTTACGGGATGATAAAAACAAAACAAATAAAACTCCATTAACTAGATGCCGTAGTGTATGAGTGTGTGTGAATGTATGGGTGTTTCCAAGTAATGGGTTGCAGCTGGAAGGGCATCCGCTGCGTAAAACATATGCTGAAATAATTGGCGGTTCATTCCACTGTGGCGACCCCTGATAAATAAGGGACTAAGCTGAAGGAAAATTAATGAATGAATATATATATATATACATATACATATAGACTGAATAATTAGCTAAATAATCTGCGAAAATCTGTGAATTTCTGTGGTTGCAGATTCTATGTAAACCTAGTCATGGGTATTGCATTTGTAGTGACTATAAGTTTAGTTTTAGTTTTTGACTCTCAAAGTGTGGGTAGCCTATGAATTGCTCTTTCTTAAAAGTTGATGCAAAAATGTTACTTTATTTATATGGTTTTATATGCTGTATCAAATAAACTAACACCCATCACAAAAGTCTGTTAGTATACTTTTTGAGGCCACTGTATGTGTGCATGTGGGTCCAAACCCAAGACACTATTCCCACAGCGTTCTTCCTATTGTCCTGGGAGAGAGGGAGGGAAACTAATTAAAAAGAGTGGAAAAGAGGAGACAGAGGGAAACAGAGACAGAAGGATAGAGGGAGGGACCGAGGGGGGTAAAGATAGAGTGAGATGAGATGGTGGAGAGAAGAGGCTAATTGAAAGGAGAGAAATGACAGAGAGAGAGAGGAAGAAGGGAGGGGTGATGAGGGGCTGGGAGGGAGCGTGGGAGGGCAAGGAAAAGGGAGCCAAAACTGGCAACTTTGCCAAAGTGCCCAAGTTCAGTCACTTGTGCTGCTGCAGTAGAGAGCGAAAGATCGAGGGTGAAGGAGAGGCAGAGAGCTGAAAAAGTGAGAGAAGGAGGACTGTCATTCTCCGACTTTGAATCCTGGGGGTCTGGTGATGTCAAAACACGAGTACACATAAGAGCAGAAACAAGGACCAGACTTAGTCTGCAACAAGGTCTAATAGAGACTCCCAAAGCAGGGTGCTTGTATTGTGGTTGAAGGATAGAGGGAGAAGAAGGTGGAGAGGGAAAAGGAAATAGGGAGGGGCGTGCTTGCATTAGAAGGTGGCTGCTTTCCTTACTGTTGCATTTGAAGGATAGAGGAGGAATCCATCATCTGAGATCATCTCTAAAGACATTAAAAGGGTAATCGCTTCATCGATTGAACAGGAGGACTAAGGAACCTGTGGAGATGAAGAGACCTCATGACTACAGTTCTCCAGACTCGGACACAGATGAACTCATCGATGTCGGACAGGAGGACAGCTACTGGTGAGGACAATTTGACATCTAGCTGTCATTCGCTGTATGTGTAAAGCTCACACTGTGGCTTAGAGACTTAAGATATTGAAACCATAAGCTCCATTTAAGATGTATTAGAATAAAAACGTAGTAAACGTGTAAAAAAGCAGCTCTGGTTGTCAAAATGCAAGGTGTTTCTGGAGAAGCACTCATAGGCCTCATCATAGGTGATGTACTGTGCTGTTTACATTTTACATTTTCAAATCAAGCTACACACATGCTAAAAAGTTGATTACATTTTTGCATTTTCCAGAATTCGTCAATTTTAAAAATTGTGTTACACCCATTATATGCATCTATGCATTTATTGCAAGCAATTATACTAAATTAAAATGTATAGTAGGTTTATGTTGTTATTATTTGGTGCTTATGCATGTGATAGCAGTAACTAGGCCACATTAAAATAAAGGGTCACACTTTATTTTAAGGGTGTCCTTGTTACAGTGTAACTATTTATTGTACTACTGAGTAACATTAATTAATTACATGTACTTACTATATGATTAGGATTAGAATGCAAGTTAGGTTTAGGGTTAGTTACATGTAATTATGCATAATTAATTGTAACTTCCACAGTAAGTAGTACACATAACGTGTAACAAGGACACCTTAGAAAGTGTTACCAAATAAAGGGTAATCCTTTTTTTTTATAGTGCCCGTGTTACGTTACATGTACTTACTATGATAAATTGTGCATAATTATATACAACATGCCTACACTAAACTGTAATCCTAAACTAATGATAGAGTAAGGACGTTAATTAATATACAGTGCTTATGAGTACTGTAACAAAACTGAATTCAAGTGAAGTGTAACATCTGTTTTTACAGTACACTTGTTACATGTACTTACTACAGTAAATTATGCATAGTTGCATGCAGCATCCTAAAACCAAACCCTAAACCCGGCAAGAGCATGTTAATTAATATTCAGTGCTTATGCGTGTGATTAAATTGTAACATGGACAAAGACATAAAATAAAATGTATAATATATATATATATATATATATATATATATATATATATAGATA